>VXBJ01001054.1:985506-1053267 GCA_013400055.1 Nycticryphes semicollaris
CAATTTTTATTTGCTTGCTATATCCTATTTAGCTTTGAATAGCTGTAACTTTAAGCGGATATTTTCTCCCACTTAAAGAGAGGGGAAAAAGAAAAAAAACCAAGAACAACAGGAAAGGAAGTACACAAAGACTTGCAAATCTTTGTATGAGTCGGGTTTATGGAGAAAACATATGGACATCCACACACTCAGAGCCCCACAGACTTTTAGAGCTGATGCTTTTCACGTTCTTCTACACTGGATACAGAGGAGCAGTTGGTCATTACAACTCTCACAACAACTGGTCACAACAACTTTCTACAAGTGCTTGAAAGGACACTGTAGAGAGGTTGGTGCTGGTCTCTTCTCAGAGGTAATTAGCAATAGAACGAGAGGGAATGACTTCAAGCTGCAACAGGGTAGGTTTAGGCTAAACATTAGGAAAGATTTTTTCACAGAAAGAGCAGTCAGACATCAGAATAAGCTGCCCAGGGAGGTGGTTGAGACCCCATCCCTGAATGTGTTTAAGAATCATTTTAAATTGGAGTGGTCTTGAGGGATCCAGTGTAGCAGAGAACTTTGTAGAGTGAGGCTGATGGTTGGACTCAATGATCCCAAAGGTCTTTTCCAACCTGAATGATCCCATGACTAGGTCATGGCTAGGAACAACGCAACACAAGGCAATCCCTGAGTGTGTGTTCACTGAAAGGATTTTTGGGAAATGCTGCACTTGCTCTTGAATTCTGGGAAATTCCAGGACCGCGTTTCCTCCTCTGCAATACAGATACACTCCTTTGGTTGAGAAGTCCCCTCTGGAAGAACAGCAGAGGTGGGATGTTAAGTACAAGTAAACAAGCGTTAACACTCATCATGGCACCCAACGCAAGAAGGGAAAGTCTGCAGAAGAAAGATCTCATTTGCAAGTAAATTCCCATTTTCCAAGTATTATTTGCAATGTACTATTAGTACTACTTTTGGCTGCATTAAGTAGTTGTTCATTACAAGATGCACTGTTTACCCTTTCTGAAGTTGACAAGTAAATTCTCATACTTTTCAGAATTTCACATACTCTGCCCTGGGGTTTTGCTCTACCTAGAGCCTCCAGAAAATTATTTATCTGGCCTGTACTTTCAAAGAGGGTTAAGAATCTGTGAAAAAGACTCTTGCCTCAGCATCTTTTTATCCATATGTTCATCCTTAGCAGAGTGCAAGGTATTACAGCTTAATTCCACTAGGAGACCCACCAGTAAGATACTGGAAATGTCCCAGGGGCTGGTTGCTCAAAGGTGAATCAGGAAGCTTGCTGGGACTGTTCAATGACCATACACATTGGGCTTTCTGATAGCTATTTTAAGGACATGGACACTTCATTGTCATTTGGATAATCATGAAAATCCTACCCCTCACTCCAAATTATTTATTTTTTGCCCCCCCCATGTGTTTTACACATCTGCTTATTCGTTTTATTAACTGGTTTGGGCTTTATGAACTGTTTCTCTGAGCTGCTATGCAGGACTTTGACCCTTTACTTGTTTATCTAAGCTAACGGCACAACTGTGTTTGCAAGGTGTGCTCATCAGGCCTTTAAATTCCAGCACATTTTCAAGAAATGTCACAAGGAAAAACATCTATGGCTTTAAAAATAAATGTAACATGACACAGATGAAGCTCAACAAGAGGATTCACACTGTAAAACTGATATTGTGTTAGTTTAACTGGGCTGTAGAAAATTTGTAATGTTTTTATAAAAGAATTCTGTTAATTGTGCAAGTTGAGAGATGCTTCATTTGCATCAAAAACAATAAGTTGGCAAGAAAGCTCACTAACTGTGCCAGATCTAAAGGTGTTACCATGACTGTAAGAAGAATTGGTCTAAGAAACCATTTATTTGATGAAATTGGAGGATCCCCAACTTCATAAATCAATTCCCAAATTGCAGGAAAAAATATTGCCTTTTAAATGCCCCTAATTGTTATTCATTATTCTAGGCCCTCTAAACCTCACCAGAGTGGTTTATTGATGATGTAGTCTTCAAAGAACATTATTCAGGCAATGGAAAGGAAAAAGAAAAAAAAAAAAAGGAAAGGAGTACTGCACCAGAATAATGATTTACAGTGGACAACATTGAGAGGTTTTAGTTTGCTTTAGGTGAATTTAACAAATAGGAGATAATTTTTTTCTCTTATTTTTTCTTGAAGTCATTTAAAGAGGAAGAAATTTATTTAACCAGGAAAAGGAAAGCAGGGAGATTCACAGGGCACTTCTGTGTTTAATTTTTAGGTTAACTCTTACAATACCTAATCCATTGATGCAAGACAGTGTTCATTTGCTGGAAGACTCTTGACTGCAGGCTGTGTGTTCTTGGGGTATTTGTATGAGGGCTTAAGAGCTGAGGTGACATCCTGGTTCCACAGACATCTTTGGCACTGGTCACAACAAGCCCAAGTTTTCGCATGGTGACTTTAAATTGCAGGTTTTATGGATTGCGGAATTTCTACTCAGTCAGGGGAAGTTCAATGTGCACATTAGACCTGATTTAGTGAGGGACTGTAGCGTGCCTAATGGTAAGCATGCAAATTGTCCCATTCATTCTACTAGGACTAATTCACTGGGTAAAATTTTGGCTCAATAAAAAGCATAATTCCCACTCTTCGGAGCCAATTCCTCTGCAGGACAAAAGCAGATGGAGGTGCCAGGCAGACATCACTGAGAAACTGGTATCAGGTGAACAGCATCATATGAAAAAGGGGAATAAAATCAGATTTGGAGAAAGTTAAAATGACAGTCTGCAGAAGAGTCCAAGAGAGGCATCTGGGCATAGCAAAAAGGTGTTAGCAGAGCAAGGAAACACTAGGTCCTGGCATGGGGCTTGAGCAAGCCTCCTTGAAGAAGTGTATTTATCCGTCCCAGGGCAGTGGGTAGAAACCCGTACTGACAGAAACAACAAAATAACATTTACAAAGTCCCTGAAAAATTTAAATCTAAATAGACGAGACAAAAACTGAGGAAAACTAACTACAACCATGTTACAAACTGAGGGTAGGACACTGACATTCCAACTCCAGAGCAGAAACAGGCTCAAGCATGGAGACTCACTGATGTCCATCACTTCACTTGTGCCAAGGATTGGGTGGGTGCCAGCTGGCCCTGTGCCCCACTGCAGCCACCGAGGAGGAAGAAAGCTGGACATGGCTGCTTTACCCAGGCTAGAGGGGAGATGGTCAGATGAGTGGGTCAGAACCATGCCGTGGGGCTGTGGCTCCATCTCTGACCCCTTACTCTGAGCAGCATTTTGGACAAACAGCCAGGTAGGAATCATCTGCCCAGGGGACAGATAAAATACACAGCCCAGCCAGGAACCATGCCTGAACCACTCATACCCCATCCTCAGGCTTTGGACCAAAGTGCCTTTTCTCTTAGAATAACAAAAAAAAAAAAAAAAGAAACAAAAAAGGCAGCTGTTTTCATCTGCATGAAGGCCGTTGGAAGAAACATTCCTGAACAGACACATCAAGCTGCTGGGCTCCTGAACATTTTACCAAATGCTCTGAAGCAGGAGTAACATGGAAAAATCAGAGTGTATTTGCAAGTGACACTTGCATAGCTTCATTTCTATCACACTTATCTTCCCACAGTAAGCTCCCTTTTTGGGGGCAAAATCCAGAAGACCCACTCTTCCAGGGTAAGGGAGAATCTCACTTACTTGAAACGCATTGGGAGACATTCATTATAGGTTATTGATAATGAGAACAATCCCCGTCCCCGTGTCTGAAATGAAATAGAACCAAAAATTCTGAAAGCCATTTTTGGTGCAGGTGGTTTTGCTCACGGGGTGCTGTTTTTCAAGACAGGCACAAGTAATCTCTCAGCCCTGCTTCACACACTGCTGTAGACACGGCTTTACTGACAGGTCCCATTTAGCCAAAGGTAACCATGAAAGAGTTTTCATTCCCAGTGCAGCTAATACTGCATTTCTAATGAAGCTACGACAATGCCACCAGCCCACATTTTATGGACAAGAAGAGTTCAGAGATGCGAGACTTACTGGAAATGTGGAAAATATTTAAGCAAAACACAGGTGGTCTCTAGGGGCAGGGCAGCTCACAACCAAATGGACAAAACATCAGGCACTGCGGTGGGAAAAAGCACGTATAGCACCTGGAGAAGACCGAGAACGTACTTTCCCGGGAACAGACTGAGGTGGCATTCTCAGAAGCAGGAAGTTTACATAGAATTTAAAAATTTGAGTGACACAGAGGTGAGAAGAAACCAAATATTTAGCAGAGGATGTTATCTGTAATTAAAACAATGCAAAGATGACAGGAAGATAGTTTTTTTTTTGTTCTTTTCCTGCTTAAGGATCAAATGTTCATGAATACTTCCTTGGCGTTCCTGAAAAAACTAGCAAAGCAAGAGACTGGGATTCTTCTGGGTAGAATTTATAGCCAATCAGTATATCAAAGCAGCTCAAACTACAGGTTTGTTCACCTTTAAATTACAGGGATGTGCTTTCTTCTTTAGAATGGAACTAAAGCAAAGATAAATATGCAAACCTTAATAATCAGCCGCATCTCAGAATGGTCCCAGTATAGAACTACCTCTGTGCCTACACAGACACAGGTTACAATCCATGTAATTAAGGGTACAAAAGTACCACTCCAGAGATGGAAGCGATTTTTAGCAAAAATCCATCAACTGATACAATATTGGGGTACAAAGATGCACCAAACCCCAAGATACAACCATCCCAGGAGATGAGAGCTGAGACTAGGATTCCCAAACCTGAAATATTTCCTCATTTCTGATTTAATTCTGCCCTCAGTAACACTACTTTCTAAACACTGACTGATTACGTTTTCACATTGTAACTGAAAACTAAGCTGGAGGTTTCAGGTGGTCAGTTAGTATCAGACTTAAACTTGTTTTGGACCTGCAAGGAGCGGGGGAAGACAGAGAAAGAGAAACTTTAGTATTGCTCAGTCTTTTAGGGAAAAAAAAAAAAAAGAATAAGGACAAAGACAATAGTCTGCTTTCTTTCAATCACATTACAGAATTTAGGCTGGGACAGATTTCAGAAGCGTTAGTACACAAGGAGAGAAGGCGAGGGGGGCACTGCTCCATTAATTTTCTCGTTTGCCCCTTTGTTCCCTCTGCAGCAATCTAAACAGAACTAATTCTGATGTTCCAGTGTGTGTTGTCTGCCTCTAAGTGAGAACAAAACAAAAGCAGCATTAAACTGAACTATGTGGTCATCCACACACCATACTGGTTTGGATGACTCTCCGTCTATGCAGCTTTTTGTATTAGAGCTTGTATCAATGGCCTCCTTGTTGTCTGTTGAGCCCCCATGGGGTTACATGAGTACTATCTCAATTCAATAGCTTTTCCCTCAGCCATTGTCTTTTAATATAGGTTTATAGTCCTCAAGGATATATGCTGCATTACAATTAGTCATAATGTCCAGCAGTTACTGAGGCTTATTTGCAACACAGGGTTTATTTCCCTTTGTAAGGCTGACAAAGAGATACTTGTTGAGAGCTCTATACAAAAGGCAAATACAACTATATGAATTTCTCAGTAATACAAAAGACAGAAATAATAGGTGGTCAGTAAATAGTTCTGCGAGGGAGCAAGTAGCATCTCTTCTTCCACCTCACTGGGCCCCCAACTCCTACCTTTCTCAAATCAATGCGTCTCACCTAATTTTAAAACAGTACCTTGCAGAGACAGACAGGAAAAAGCGACTCTGCATTGGGTGTTCAGCTCTGCTTTCCTCTGTTCCATAGCTGAAAAGAAATGAAGTGGTAGGAATTTATGTTTTACACCCTGTGCTGGAGGTCCCTGTCATTTTCCAGGTTCAAAAACTGCAAGTCCTCTTGCAGGGGCTCAGCACAGCTCGACTTGCAAAGGAAAGGAACAGCAGCTCTAACGTGACAAAACAAATCTGCAGGTGTCAGGAAGGCTTTCCCCATCCCAGCACGTTCTCAGGCTCTGCTGCTCCATGAACAACTCCACTCCTGCACATGCACACATGGTTCTGGGCAGGGGGGGTGGAAACAGGCACAGACGGACACAGTCCAAAATCTGTGACAAAAAGCCCTCAGTGACTCCAGGATCTCCGAGCACAGCAGCATCACTGACCCATACCTTCGCAAGCCACCTTTGCCCATCAGCCACCCCTCAGTGGCCAGCGAGCTGCTTCAGCTAGCCATCTCCCACAGCAGCTCACGTGGAGCAGGAGCCAAGGTTGGTCCCAGTACAGGCAGGACATGCACAGACAAGTACGAGGTGAGGCAGGGCTCTCCTGCCCCATGCTCCCCTCCATGCAGGACCAGGGCTGGAGAGGCAGGAAAGCCCCTCCTCAAGAACCCTTTCCCCATCTTCAAATGCCTGGATAAGCAAGAATGGAGGGCCTGACCCTCTAATTATGTTACAAAATATAAATCCACTTTGAAAATTGCCATTGGACCATAAGGCTGAGGAGCAAAGCAGGATATGACTGAGCAAAAGCAAAAACAGAGGCAGCAGAGTCTCTGCGCTGTCTACCCCAGGAAAATGGTGGCTTCTTCATTTAAAATATTTGGACAAAATATTGTGGTATAACTGAGTAGGAGCTGGGACAGGACCCAAGACAGAACACACACTGCATCTGCCTCACCTCCTCTCACCCCAATCTGTCCCATCCACTTCTCTAGAGGTTTTGAATGTGGTTTCCCCCAAGTTCACATCCAAACAATGCAAATTACGCAGTCTGGGTTACATGGACAGATGTGGGGAAACAAAACCCAAACACCTCTGAAGTGTGGGGAAGGCTCTTCTGGTTCAAATGCAAAGTTCAGACCAGACTTGGAATTATCAAAAAGTTTGCAGTGAGAAGCTCTCAGCAAAGCAAACCCACACCATGCTCCATTCCCACTCCTTAGCTCCAGCTAATCGCTCCTCTGTGTTGACAGAAGACCGGGCACCCTGGCAAAAGGTGATTGCCATTATACTAGCACTGAAAAGAACATAAACTCACTGCTGGGAGAGAAGGCAAAGTGTCATCTGCAGGGGGTTAATAATCAGGGCTATTCCCTCCAACCACAGGACTTTAATATTAGACATAGCAAAAGTCTAAACACAAGGATCCTTTACATATCTGCATGCGTGTCCAAGTACAAAATATCCCTGTCACTTATCATGAAGTCTAAAGAGACATAAACAGAAATAACCATGCTTATGTTTATGTCCTTCTCTCAAGTTCCTCAGCGCTTTGGAGAATTCCTTGGACAGAAATCTGAGCTCATTAGCTGATGAGGATTTTTTTCTGCTGTCTCATGGCTTATTTCTCAGAAATAGTTTCAGCCCAACTTGCCAACTTTCCCTGGCCTACTCTGGTCCTGCCATTAGGTTGGCTTTTTCTCTTAAACCATCTTTTCCTTCCTCTGAGCTATGTCTGCATTTCTTGTTCCTCCATAACTTCTTTTTCAACAAATGTTTTAATCTCTTGCTTCTGTCCAAGAAATTGCCAAAGTCCTTCTTTCCCCTCTCCTGATCTTATGGGAGAAAACCCATTCTCCTGACTCGCTGCTCAGAAGCCAGGCATTAAGATGAGTGACTCTCCACGGTCATTATACTGGAGTAGGTGACAGACCTTGTGAGAAAATGATGGCTTCACCATCCAAGATGCTACCATTTCTCATAACAGCAACTGCATAACTTCAACCAGAATTCATAAATTGTACTTAAGACCCCCATATCAAGACAGGCTCCAAAAGTCCTCAAGGAATTGTCACATCTCCAAGGCATTAAATCCACCTCTCAATCACCAGGTTGCTGTGTGGGTATTAATACAGAAAACCTCTATCAGCTTTGTCGAATCAAAGTAGAGTAATGACCGTTTTTGGACTCCACATGAATGCTTGCCAACACACCTTTGAACATGAGTTTAGCGTCACAGCTAATTTTGTTCCAAGGCAAACGTATGTGTTCAATGACTCTTCACACTAAAATAAAATATTTCCCCTGTGAAAACATTTATTTTCCAATGAATTCAAACAGATAAATAACCAGGACACCTCAGTTCAAGATTTAACATCTCCTGTGTATTTTGGGGAACAACTTTTTATTTGATCCTGACCTTTGAGGGCTGCAAACATTATCTTAGCACTTAAATAGCAACATCATCTATTAGCTGTTCAGCCCAGAAAAGCTTTCATGGGGAATTGTAAATCACTGTTCCCTACCAGCCATGTGCTATAGGAACTGTAGCCTGAGAACTGACAAATTGCTCACTGCTTAGATATTCATGGCATAGATCTAGATCAGATGCAGAAACTCACTTTTTTCACATACAAACCTTCTATATTTTAAATTCATCATGAGAAAAAAAAAGAATAGCAATACGTAGAAATACATATTCTCCTGAATGTGCCAATTTGTAGACATAAGTTTCTGATCTGTACTTTCTCTGACAGATATTAGCAGCGTAAATACTTGCATTTAAATGCATTCTTCTAGTCAAAGGTTTTATCTTTACCTTTGTATTTGTATAGGTGCATTAACAGTAAAGCTGAATTTGTAAATTAGGATATGTAAATAAAGAATATGTAAATAATAATAAAGATTTTATTTCAGACAACCAAATACACTACTGAAATTTAATTGGGTGTAATAAATATTCATCAAGACATTTAAATCAAGGGGAAGAGAGATGTAAAATATACATAAGGATTTAATAATAACCATATAGACATTTCAACAAAGTACTTATGGGCAGAATTTAATCCAGTAAAAGCGCCATAGCTAACACTGCCCTGGGGCTAGGGTTAGGTAACTCAGGGGACCGATGGCAGCCTCCAGCCATGCCCCCCTTCCCAGCCCAAGCTATATGCAAGGAACAACAGCCACAGCCACGCAGCTGAGAATCAATCCTTGCCAGCCCCACAGGGCCAGTAAATTAATTTTGGAGGACTTTTCGCAGTCTGTCAGACTCCATCCCTGCACACACCCTGTGGGGAAGGGCAAAACACAATTTGCCTCCCCCGTGGCTGCTTACGCCTATGATAAGAAGAGGTGAGAAGGGTCAGACTATCCCCTGGGAGATGAAATAATCCATTATAAGTACGTTACTCATTACAGTGAATCAAAGAAGATACAGATGTAAAAAGCTTCAAAAAGCGTTACAGCATCAGTTCTCATAACTGACCGAAGTTCAAAACTGTTTGCTCCCATTCCCTTTTTCCGTTTCCTCTCTTTATATACGTACATCCCCACGCATTGGTGTACATCCAGTTCATCAATCTCCACAGCACTTTTATGCTCCATCACTTGCACTGTTCTTTTGGACGCAGTCCTTCACAGACACACTAGTTGAAAAGACATTTCTTGCCATGCATCACAACACTAACCACAGTAACAAGCAGAAGACTGGGAGAATAAAACAGATACTTAGAGGGGGACTAGACTGAAATTAAAATTCAGCCACAGGAAAATTACGCTAAGCCTAGCTAGCACACATCATCAGGATATTGCAGAACATATTTTTCATGTTGTTCACATAAACCCTCCAATACACCACCATAAATTTCCAGCAAACAAAATCTTCCTTTTACAGCAGTTTAAGGCAAAATGATAATACTCCCATCATTTTATCCCTACACAAGCCCATTCCTCAGATAGTGTAAAGCTCTGCAGCATGACTTGCTTCAGTGAAGCGAGACTAATTTATCCCTTCTCTCCCCAGACTCTTTCCTTTTTGCAGTGAAGTTTGGGGTCACTCTGCTCTATCTTCTGCAGCAGAGCAAAAGTTTCTGCCACCCAAACCACGGGACTATCTGATGCATTATCATTTCAGTGACGATCACAACACCAGTTTTGGGAGTAGGAAATACATCCCACAGGCTGAACAGGAGGCTGTTGCTTGACTTACTCCCAAAGCCGCTCACTGCTGCGCAGGATAAATATGAATCTGGCCCTGTTCTCCAGCTGTTTCCTCATCTTCTCCAGCAGTGCTAGGTTCCTGCTTGCTCTGTTTCTAGTTCCTTTTAAGTTACCTCCCTGGATTAAGTCCTGAGCTACTTAAATTAATATCCTCCCTAATAATCCCCAAAGCTACACCACTAGTGAGCTACAGGTTTGTGGTGTTAACTTTCCATATTCCAACCCAATGCAAACAATGCCACCAAGTGTCACCTGTTTTCCCGTAATTAGAAATTATATAGCACTCTTAGAAGGTCCTAAATCTGCAGCCATCAAGAAAATGAACAGGGCCCTTTATTTCCAGAGGTAGAAAGGCAAGCATTTGCTAAAGGAGGATTTTTTTTAAGATCTCTAATTCTTTTATGAATGGCAAGTACTTCTGATGTTTGCCCACTTTCCCTAGAGGAGCAAAAAAGAGGAGCTTCACTATGATGGTCCCCAAGGAGCTGATGTGCACGGCTTTGCATTTACTTTTCTTCATCTATATGGACACAGAGCTTCACAAGCAGGAGTCAAGCATTTCTGAGAGCAAATATAACCCGGCTTTATCTCTTGTCCTTCTAACATTGTCTGGATGAGACACTGGTGTTTTGCTTTATTGCTCCCTAAGGAGGGGGGTAAAAGTATAAAAGGGAAAGAAAAAAACTCAAGAGAAACAGATAAGCATCTGAAGTTTCCAACAAAACACATGGTTTAACTTACAGAAAACTTAGACAGCGATATCTTAGAAAAATATGTATTTAAGTTTTTCTCTATATGAAGTAGAGGGAAAAAAGCCTCAAAGACAAGAGGGAGATATCAAATGGGAAAGCTGAAAAACATTGAAATTATCATGGTTCACTTCAGCTCTGCACAGTGCTCCTGACACCAGCTTCGAAGAGCAAAGTCCAAGCCCTGCAAGCCCAACCTAAGATAAAACTCCCCGCTCAGTGATCCCTAAGCATCCAAATGATAATAAACACATTGAAGAATCTTGTTGGAAAAAGCCAAAAGGAAGATGTTTCCAAGAACTGGCTTGCTTTCACATCCCCTCAGCTCTCAGGCTAGCAAAGGATGGCTCAATGACCCTGCCTCTTGCAAATGTTACATGAGCCAGACAAGCAAATGCTCTTCTTTCCCACAGCTCAGGCTAAGTCTCATCTTTGGCGAGCATTTACTAACCACTCTGCCTTTCCCACTAGTGTGTTACCCAAAAGCCTAAAGCTGGACAGCCTGAGGGATGGAGCACTGCAGGATCTAGTCCTGCTTTTAAGTTATGTCGATACCTATTTCTCATCTTTTCCTTTCTTGTTCAAAAATAAGGAATCACGGGATAGTCTTCCTGTGATGGACTTTCCTGATAGTTTATTGGTTCATAAACAAGTCCCAGCTCCATCTATCAGTGGTTTTATGTGCACAGCTCTGAACTGTTAAGATTTCTAACGCAGTTTGATCCAAAATTCAGTGAAGCCGGGTGAAACAAGTTTCAGAGCCCTTTGGATTTCATCTGATTAAAATTAATTTCCTGGCATCGTTGCTTTGTCAGTCTTGTGAAATGTCACAAATACACCTACACACACTTTTAGAATGAAGTTTTAAGAAACTATTCACAGCCCCTCTGGAAACGCTCAAAACAGCACTTATCTGAATAAAAATTTACAGCAAACTATGAATGGAGTTTCCCACATAAGACTGGAGCTCCAGAGACCTCTGCAAAAGCTTAAAAACCTAATGAGCTCTTGAAGCATACAAAGGAGCAAATACTGTGTAGACAGCACAACCCGACTTGCTACAAATTTCCTCTGTAGTCCAGTGCTACCCAATCAAGACATCAAAAAAGGGTGAGGAACATCAGTAGATCACACTCAACAACCCAGAAATAAGTGAGATATTGACCACAAGAGATTCACCACAGCCATCTCTATGAAACAATCATCAGCTACTGCTGCATCCTTCACCCACAAGCACAGTTGGTTCCTATCAACCTTGGGCAGAAGAACAAACAGAAACACACAGGTGTTACCTTAACATTGACAAGCAGATCAACACAATCCCTCCCCCCCCAAGGTACTAGTTTGGATATCTGGGTTGTAAACAGGGTAACAGTCCTTTTCCCTAATCCAAATTACCTTTAACAGAACCCAAGAAAGTTTTTGCGCATCGGGATCATTGCTGTGCCAGTGTCATCGCTCCATTCTGACCATCTGCATGAGGAATGATAGTCAAAACCTTGTTTGGATCTGCCCAATTACATCACCATAGAAACCAGACACTTGCCTCTTGCACCATTCACCACCGTGATGACTAATCCATGATTACTTTATGGTCCTCTTTTAGAATCATAGAATGGTTAGAGTTGGAAGGGACCTTAAAGATCATCTACTTCCAACACCTCCAGGGATGGGGAAGCCATAGCTTCTCTGGGCAACCTGGGCCAGTGTCTCACCATCCTCACAGGAAAGAATTTCATCTTAATATTTTATCTAAATTTCTCCTCTTTAAGTTTAAAACTGTTACCCCCCATGCTACCACTACACTCCCTGATAAAGAGTCCCTCCCCATGTCTCCTGTAGGCCCCCTTCAGGTACTACTTCTGCTTGCACTCTACTGAGGATTCAACTGAAGTCACTGCAAAACACCAAACCTTGCAAGTGCCAAGCATTATTAGCTGTGAGGTGGTGGTGTTTAACCAGATTAACATAGTCAAGCCATGGCAAAGTTAAATTTCACATTAAAATCATGCCTTTCTGGGTGGGCTGATTTTAGCAGCTCAAAACAAAAACAGGTTTGGGGAAATAACACACCAATTCTGAAATCACAGCAACCTGCCTGCACTATTGAGTTCTCGCCGTGTGTCCTGGGGTACAGCACAGCTATGAACTTGCCAGTGGTTCCTTCTCCCTCACTTGGTAGCAACCTCGTCAAGTGTGAATCATGGAACCGCATAAACTGCAACAATGCTGTCCTTCTGACTTCTCGGAACATAAACAATGCTAACGTAAATACGACTTACCAAAGACTTAAGTAGAGCACTTAAAGGAAATCTATATTTTTATATAAACCACGGATGTTTAGTGATGTGGTATGATATTTCTGCTTAGCTCTGAATAGCTGGAAATTATCTCACTACTGAAAAGCAGTATATTCCTTGGATGCTGAGAATTGAAGCCAAAATGGTATCTTTTATTTATTTATCACATTTTTGTGGGTTTACATCAAGCAGCACAAGCATGAACATTATATACTGGTAAATGATTCCATTTTATCAGTTTACAAATGACAACAAAGTGTTAGCAAACCTCTTTGTGTAAAATGTGAAGAAAAGTTCATTTCAGACAGCTCGATGCCAGAAAAAGAATAATCTAGAAGAGATCCTCTTTTCAGTTTACTGACCTCTCTTGAGTATCCAGCAACATTTGGCTGTTGTTGGATACTAACCTTAGCTGATACTGAATATCCTCAGATGGAACCAACTCCCAAGTCATGCAATCCTCATATTTCCATCAGCTGATTGGTAACCACAAATATTTGTAGTTTGCATTATCCGAGAAATAACAAAAATCCAGCATGGAAAAAACTCAGACATGAAAAAAAGCACACAATGTTGAAACCACCTTAAAACCCTTGAGATGATAAAAAGGCAGAGTACAACCCTGGAACACTGTCCTTAAAGTACCCCAGTTTTCACTAGCTCAACACAAGGATTTTCCAAGAGCAGCTTCTCTGACTCCACACAGAAGAGCCCATGGGAAAATCTGCTCACACAGCACCACAACCACATCTTCACCTCTTACCAGCCAAAGCTGTCCCTCACTAGATTCTAATTACTCTTCACCCGGGCTTCTTTCCAGTCTAACTCCCACACTCCCAGCCATCCCCCAGGCAAGCTCTGCCCCATCTCTGTGGACCACAGAGCCAGCCCCAGGCCTTAAACTGAGCAATGGGAATATTGCTCCTACCATCAAAACCTTCAGTGAGTATCAGACTGCAAGACCTTGGTAACTGAACCCTCCACACTGAATATAGGGGTTGCCTGCAAGGGAAGCTTGGAGAAATAGTTTAGCTTGTGAAATAGCTTAGAAGAAATTTTGAACATGAATTTTGCCCTAATTGATATAAAGAAGCAAACTGCACCACTTTTAAATGGGTGATGTAATTCTGTGTTGCTGAATGGTACCATCCAGGTACCTACCTTCTGAAGCAAGGTCATTGGAAAAAGCATCATATGCTCTTTTTAAAGTGCTGGGAAAGTTTTGAGGAAAGAAAACAAGGAAATCCAGTCTACCCAGAGGGCATGTTAGGGCCAATGGAATCACCAGCTGTTTCTATCAAAAACTACAATCAAGAAGAAAACAGGCAATTAGGATGCTCACAGCCAACAACTGAGGTAAGGGAGATTAAAAATAAGCCAATTTGGACAACCCACAATTCCTTCCTGCCCAACGCTAATTTCTGAAAATTCGCATTCTTACTAGGATCAGGAATGAGAATGGCAGAATATGGATTATAATACATCTGCCAAAATAGACACAGTGTCCAAATAATGCACCAGACTAAGTTGTGCCAACCTGAGGATGTGAGGTGCCTGCACACAGGTACTACATGATGGTTTATTACAATGGTTGGTGCTGATATTCCAAATCAAGCTTCCTTCTCTCACCTCCATCCTGCTTAATTCAATTGCTTAACTGTTTCAGGATCTATGGGTTTAATCTAAGGACAATCTAATTTAAAGATTCCACAGGGCTGATCGGTGAAGTGGCAAGGAAATCATGAAGAAAACCGTAAACCTGTCAACAAGCCAAAATTCTGTCCAAGAAAAAAAGTCTCTGATAGGGAAAAAGCATTCACTCTGTCTCTTGCATCAATTCCACACCATCTAGGTGAGCAGGTGGGAGTCTCCAGCACAGCAAGGCCATGACTCCTGCCAGCAGTTCTAGGCTCTGTGTTATTAACCTCAAAAGGCAACCCCAGGGCAGAAAAACCCAGCAGCTTGTTTGCAGGGGAGCTTTCTGCCACGACCTTGGGGGAGCCACATGCTATTTTTCCTCTGTCAGATGGGAGACAACGATGCTTCTCCCCTCTGACAAGTGCTTTGACATCTGTAAATAAAGGATTGGAGATATTGAAATCCTGGGTGGCGTGTTCCCTGAGCTTGTGGCCAGAAAGGTGTTAAACACACACACAGATAAATAAATGCAATGCAGGGGAGTCAAGATTTTGACTATCCCCTGATCATTTGTTATTCTACCCAAGTAACAGAGGCTAAGCTGGGGTTTTTCCTTCTGCTCTCATTGTTTTTCCTTCTTTATTTTTCAGATCTATAGAATATTAGAGCCACACCATACAGACTGAAAGTTGGCATCTCAGTCTGCAGAATGACAGTGACAGTACATTTTACCCTGCTGTTTTCTCAGGTCAGCTTCTATTTTTGTGCTTATTTATTTGAGCCACTAAATTATCTAATTAGTGGCATATATAGTTGAAACATGAGCTGCTGTGAATATTTACTGCACACTTGTTCAGGCATTTATCTAAATAGGTGGCATGCCAGGCCTATGTAATAAGGAATAATGATTCTTTAGAAGAGTTACAGGAAATTATGGAAGACAAAAAAAAAAAAAAGAAAAAAGTTTTGCACAGTGGGTTGTAGCTTCCAACAGCATATATCAATTCTTCCAGAGATAGAGCAATTGCATAGTAATGACAAAAATTTTATTGTAACAAATAAATCAATGCTTGCCCTACTGCAGTCTCAGATGTTACTTTTATGGATCTTCCCATGTCTATTATATAAAACTGCTCCTGATAGAGTGCATTAAATGACAACTGCTGGGGGGTGGTGGGGGTGGGTGTGGTGAAGAACACAGTACCACATCTTCACGCACCGTGCTCTACCTGCTATTAATCACTATCTCATTGCATGGAGATCCATTTATATCACTGCAACAACAGTGCTGAGTGGCTTACAGTGATGGACTACGCTGCACAGAGAATGTTTGTTTTTGCAGCAGAGCTGTCACCGCATACCCAGCAAAATGAAAATTCAAGATATCTCCAATTAGAAGCGATCTTAAGGGGGGGGCACAGGGAGGAAGACCAGTAAAAATAAAGAAAATTACAGTGTACTACAGTTTCAGTCCTCAAACATTCTAAAACAAGACTCAAGGGCCCACACAATACAGACGATCCCCACACATCATAAGAGTTCTACCAGTCCCTTTTTGTACCCAGCTCTGAACGTAATAGCAAAGCAACTTTTCATGGTAGGTAAGCGATCATAGCAGCATCTTTCCGGGTATCTGGTAGCTCAAACAGAAACAAGAGACACTAAAAAAATTATTATGCATAAGATCATACCATAGTCATCCAGTCTAGCAATCTTTGACACTTTGGTCCTCTAAATACTAAAAAAAAACCCCACCCCAAAAAACACATTAACAACCAAATGACTAGTTCTGTCAGTTCAGAAGGAAACGTGAAGCCCATCAGAGAGGTTTTATCCATTCTCTTCAACCAGTATCTAGTAAAAGGAGGATACCTGTCCCTTACATCTATTTTTATTTCAGTCTTTCACCCCGCAGCAAATGTGCCAGCAGGGACTGGTGCCAGTAAGTAATAGGAAATGCCTTTGAAGTCAGGGGAATACCAGGCATGGGCAGAGAGTAACACCACTGTGACTATTTGAAGAATTACAGCTGTCAAAGATGTTACCTTGTTTTACCTCACTTGTTGGCAAACATCTAACAAGTTTCCCCAACAGAAAAGCTATTGTCATCTCTTGGGGTTGGTGGGTTGTTGTCTATGTGTTAGATCCCAACAGTTGAGCATTTAGAAGGAATGCTGTGGGGCATCTTCCTTACCCTTTCTAAGCCACTATTGTCCTGCCAGCTTCCCATTTTCCAGCCTATAGGGGCCACCTGGAAGACATTCCACTCATTCTAAATGTTGTTTCTTTCTGATGTATTATCCATACTCAGTGAGCAGAAAACCCCGAAAGAACACTATTTTGCACTGCACTTTGGCACTACATATGGATACAGAAGTTCCCTCCTGGATTCACATTAATTTATTCACCAGTATGCTAATTTCATTTGCCTATGGCTATTAGTGAATAACCCAAAGCCTGAATTTGGCATGGTTGTTAGGAGCACTTGCAATGATAAATGACCAAGTGGATATATCCACACGAGTTTTCTTCTGCATTTTAATTCATTAACCAAATTAGGCCTTAAAACCATTTACCTATTTCCTACCCTTCTGATAGATTAGTATGCATTTCATAACCATCCATCTGATAAAGGCAAAAAAAAATAATGATCACGACCTGTCTTCCATGGTGTTACAGGCAGGACTGTCTCCACCCTTCTCGTTGCTCAGCTAAACTCAATTTTGCTCCTTTCGTTATTTTCAGTCAGTACAGTCATTTGCAAGTGAATCACTTCACTCTCTGAAGAGGCTGGATGAGACAGCAGATGCCAGGCTAGAACAAATGGAGCTGCACGTCCTTTCATACATGCTACCTCCCCAGTTAACTCAGCAGAGAGGTTATTTTCTCACCACCCTTTTGGAGCATGTACCTATGGAGTGGTTGAACTACTCTGCTCACCCTAAGGGATGGGTCTATGAACACTTCCCACCAGCAAAAGCCCCCTTTGGAAAAGACACTCCTTCACCCTGGGCCCATGGGCATTAGCACTTGATGGCTGCCCTAATAAGGCTTTTTAAAATGTTTTTGCCTTACCTAGAAAAAGCACGTTACCTTGAGAGCAGGGAAAGTAAATAAACAGGGAAGCCCATAAGCAAGGGTTATAGCTCCGGGGACAGCTGCAGCCCATCCTCATATAGTTTTGGAACATAAGGTCCAGGCAGATTTTGTGACAAATTACCTTTCAGCTCCAAGAGATCTTCATTCATCAGACTTCAGTGGTTTCCTTAGTCTATATCAGTGCTTGTCCTTTGAAAAATCTAGTAATTTAGAGAGAGTTCTCCTTACTTATCTTTCCTGTTAAACTCAAGCAAATCACTTTTCTCGTCATTCCATTCAACACTTTCTTTCAAGAAGGAGCTCCTTCAGAACATCCTTACTATTTATTGACACTCAAACTAACAGAATGCCACCTCCTTTGGATTCAGTAGATATTTGGTCATTCCTTCCAGAAATAGCACTTGTGTTTTCAGCCCACATGCAAGAAGTTCACAAGTACTACAAAAAGATATTCACTTTTTCCTTTCAGGATGATGGTGGTGGCTGCAGTGAGAGGAGCAATATAAGATTCCACACACATTACCTATTGCTGTATTTGGTGACTGGAGTTTTCTGGCCCATGCCTGCCTGAGCTCCTGAGACTGTTACCTACAGCTCCAGCCTTCATTTGGCTTTTAAGGATCTCACTTTTTAAAAAAAGTGAATTTAAAAACCATCAACTGCTCTCTTGAAGAGCACGGATGGAGATTGCACTATACCATCTGGTCCCAGTCGACTTTATGCTATTAAAGAGAGAGAGCTTTTTAACTCAGTAATTCCAAGTATTTTTAGTTTGCATTTGTTGCTATTCTACAGCTGGGATCACAATGTTTTGAAGTAAATCAGATGAGAATTATACCATGCAGAAAGTAGCAGGAGATATTCAATGCACCTATATTAGGTTAATGTATTCTTTTTATGAATTTATTTTTCTTAGTTCAAGACATGCAGAAAAGAATAGGAAAGGTAATAANAGATATGAATATTTTCATCCTTTATTTCCATAAAGATTAGCTGCATATGGCCCCTTGAGTAAACCATGTGTATTGGCTCATAAGCTCTGTTGGGAAAAAAAGCAGCATTAAAGATGGATCTCTGCTCTCAGTTCCACTGCAATCACACTACAACCAAGAGACTAAAAGAAAAAAAATATTTATCAATTGCTTTCCCCATAATTTTGTACAAAGGATATTGAAGACTGGCAGAGGATCTTAACGCCTTAACTTCTTTCATTTAGTTATGACATGAGGATAGAAGCAAAAGCAACCGGGAAGTTATTTCTTTAAAGAGCTTGGATTAGGGAGAACTACGTGACCTTCATTTCTTTCAAATTAGGAATCCTTTCAAGCTGAATGCACACACATATATTTCAAAATAAAGACTGAAATACTCTGTGGGGTAATAACAGAAGGCAATGTTGTGTCTCCATAGCTAACAGACCGTCTTTTAAGAGAGCTCTTAACAGAGATGCCTCCAAAGTAACATGTATTTACTTTCCACCACCTCTTTCAGCTCTTCCTCTGCTTCTCCCTTTTGGTTCACAGATGTTACTTCATCCTTTCTCTGAACAATCTTCATACAGACACAATATATGTATGGGAGATGGACTAATGGCAAAACTGAAGTTCCAGTCCAAGGTAACCATGCATTGCAGACAAGCTTTACAGTACAGCTGGAAACTTCACAGGCCACTGAGTATTTGAGCGCATCTTAGACCTATTCAGCTTCAGCAAATTTTCCATTTAAAAAACAACTCAAGTAAAATCATCATAGATGGTCACCTCATTCTACTGCATGGACATTCAAACACACAACCATGTCCCTAGGGGCTCACATTCTCTACCTAGACAGCAGAGAAGAACCTCTGGCAAAGTCAACCACAACATACCAATCTACATTAGATGCCTATAAAGTAACCCTCCTGAAATGTCAATCTTTCAGAAATACATTTTGATATTTTAACCTTTCATGTCATTATATTAACACCATCAAGATTTTTCTGATTGCAGTGATCAGACAAGTAATGCTATTTCTCAGTTCACAGATTTCTTCAATGACAGTTCCTAGTCAGGGGACACAAAATGGCCTAACTCGCAGATTTGCAGTCTGTCAACACTGCCCAGATCAGGTTGCTTCTGGCCCTCTGGTCGACCAGAAACTAGTCCTTCAGTGAACTGGGAGCACAGTGCAAAGGTGGCCATCTGATCACCAGCCTTCCCTGGTGGAAAGGCACTGAAGGCTTCTGCTTCTCTCAAGGTCACTCCCTACCTGCACATCTTTAGCAGGAATCAGTAAGAACCTCATTTCATAAATTATTTGGTCTCTCTAATGAGACCATCTTTAAAGTTCCCAAAGCCCCACACCAATGCTCTGCACTATGACCATCGACTCTTCCCTCAACATCTTGGGTTTAGGTTCGAAAAGAAACATGCTTTACAGTTGTATTCTGTTTGAGTTCACAGAACTGGAACATTTATCAGCTACTTCAGTGTTTAAGGCATTATTCATGTCAACAGCATTTTGCTTGCTTTTCATCCTTTCCCCAGAGGAACAGTAAAACAGATTTATCTTTACTTTCTGATCTTTATTCTCCATTGTCACTTTATAAAGAAAAGCTTCTGCTTTGTTTTGCCTACTTCCAGGCAGGGTTTGTTTTGTTTGGTTTTTTTCCCCTTGAAATTCAACTTTCCTGGGTGCTGATTTGTCTTCCCTTAATCATCGCTTTGCTCCAAGCTTCACTAGATTGGTTTTGCCACTGTATCTGTCTTATTCTGATTTGTACCACAAAGTTCTTCCACGCTTTTAAATTTAAAGCCAGCCTTCAGCAAGACTAGTCATGGCTTTAGTGATCCTGAAACACTAGCACATGCTCCAAAACTGGGCCTACTTCCATCATGGTTGACCACCAGTGGCTTTCCTAATGATGGCTTTTTGTTAATTTGGTCCTGTTATTCTCACCCTCAATTCCATGATTGGATAGGGCTGCAGACATGGCTGCCTCAGGATATTTAGTCAGTCCGGGAAATTTGAGAAGCCTAAAAAAAAAAAACTTGTTTGGTCATCTAGATGCTATACAGAGAGAAAACAGATGAGAAAAGGTGAGGGACAAGTGGGGTATGGCTAAGTTTGTCATCAAGAAAAAAAATTACAGCCTTTTTAATTTATTTGTATAAATGCATTTGATTAATAAGTAGTGGAGTATTTACCAAGCTTCAGTAGCTGACGCAGTCTTCCTCCATATATATATATATATATATGTACACATCTTGCCCTGTTGTCAAACCAGGTTGTCCTCTATGTACTGGAAAAGTACAGTTCACAGAATTTTACAGTGGACTAGAGCTATGCCACTCCCCCAAGCCTATCAGAGAGCAGAGAGTATTACTTTTATTAGCAGTGAGTTAAATTAATGTGGATACTTGAGTACCATAAGCAGAGATATTATTATGAGGAGAGGGGGTTGAACAAGTATAATCCTAACTCTTAGAAGAATTGGAGTAAAAATGGGCTTTTCCTATTATCCATTGCCATTCCTGATGGCTCTTAAGAATAAATAAGTTTAAAAGTATCATCTGTCTTCTTATTTTATTAAGAATTGGTCATCACTGTCCCATCTGTTCCATCACTCAATTCCAGAACATCTGAATGCAATATTAAATTAACCTAGTGTGGGATACTTATTCCTGTTTCTGTTTAAACAGCAGTGTATTTCAGTTTTGGCTTGATGCAATGTAAGTTTTATGGGAACTAGTATATTACTGAACACAGTTTTTAAGTTACCTATAAATTTTTCTACAAATTGAACATGTGAATATTCTCTATAGCAAGTTATTCTCCTGATATTATGAACTCCATGGCAAAGTTGACTAGATGTCTGCTTAGTAGCACAACGTGGCAAAAAGCCATATGCCTTTCCCACTTGGATCATAAGAGCTAGAACAGACCTTTCTGCCTTGATGCACAACTATTTTCCAAGCAACAACTGGAAGAGGCTCATCGTAGTATGTAGAGGCCAGAACCCTGCTGTTCAAAACCACGGTAGCTGGGAGTCAACAACTATCACCATGTCAATGAAATGTTACCATGTGGCCAGGAAATAAACAAAACAAATTAAACAGGCATTTCACCATCTGAAGTTCATCTGACAGACACACAAGGTCAGCAGCTCAACTGAAGTTGTACTGAGCAGTCATTTCATTAAATGTTATAGTAGGAAAGATGAGGATCCAACTTCAGACACCAACATTCTGGTCTTTGGTTTAAGAAGCACAAGTTCACCATGATTCAACAGCCATTATCAATCAAACTTACCAGAAGTAGTTATTGCAGCTAAAAGATTCTTCAGGTCAGAGAAATGGGTCATTTTCAGTTAGAGAGATCACTTTAATTTATTTTCATCTGGATTCAACTCAAATATTCAAAGATTTTTCTTTAATTATATAGCAATATAACAAACATGTTTTGACCCAAGTGACTCCGTTTTAGTATAGGCATAAATAACTTCATGGAAAACTCAGCAAGGTTTAGTCCTCAAATTAAACTACTCTAATCTAAACACAGGATGTGCCAGTGTCTGGGAAGGACTCTATCATCTGTTGTGTCACATTTTGCTCTGTGATGTGCATCTTCCCATTCTTATTTGACTGGGAGCTCACTGTCCTTAACACAAGACAGAAGACAAACCTTGCATGTGATTTTCCCCCTAACCCAGACAGTCTCCTTTCAAGTGTGGTTGAAATAAGCAGGTCATGTGTATATCTATAAAAGATCAGATATAATAAACAAAAATTATTTGTGTAAAGATTTGCTAGAATAAATATGGAAGTGTCACTGTTTCACGTCTAAGTGCAAAGACATTGGGAGAAGTTTACGATCTCCTTAAAAGAGAATGCCTCAGAGAAGCCTAAATTCTGCTATCCATCACAAGATGGCATAAAAGGCCAGAGAGATTTAAAAGAAGCCCTAGGATCTAATTGGTATGATTTTATATGCACAGCTTATTGCAAAAGAGCAAAACAGTTACCACCTCCTTCCCCTTCACTCAAAAATTCATCCTAAGCAGTGTTGAGAAAGATAAAGGAAAAGCAGAAAAAGAAATGTTAATACTTATGGTCTTGGATTCATAACAGAGCGAGACCATACATTTATGGTGACTTGCCAGGAATTGCAAAATTGCATGAAACAGTAAATAGCTTTTCAGAATCTGAAACAACAGTAAAACCATTTTCCCGCGCTTCCTAGACACTGGCTTCAGCCAACACTGTACCACACACGAGTTCTCCTGCCGTTCACATGCCGTCAACAAAATAAATGGACAGTGATTGGAGAGTGCCTTTTACACAGCTGGATTATGCCAGGCCAGCACCAACTATAACATTGCATAATAGACAACTAAGAAAGGAGGAGAGGGAAGAAATGGAAAATCATGTGCAACTGTGAACAAGATATGGGTGGTTATAGTTGACAAACTCTGTATAAACTAGATAAACAGGAACTGCAGAAGGGACACATACAGTTTTGGAGAAAGAAAAGGCACAGACCAATGTAAGCAGTAGGATCCAAGGCATCTCAAGAGGGATTAGTCCACAGTTGGCTCTGAAAACTCCAGTTGGACCACCTGACCCTTGGCGGTTTCACTCCTCAGATTTATCTTTTCAATTTGCACTGTATAAAGCACTTTTGAAAACATATGGTAAA
This sequence comes from Nycticryphes semicollaris, assembly GCA_013400055.1. NCBI lineage: Eukaryota > Metazoa > Chordata > Aves > Charadriiformes > Rostratulidae > Nycticryphes > Nycticryphes semicollaris. The sequence goes on from VXBJ01001054.1 coordinate 1,008,869, forward strand.
TGGAGATGTTCTTGAACACATCCCATATAATAAATGTTTTATGTTGGATAATAAATAACCAGATTCAATTAAGCTCAGCATAGGAGCCATATTTTGTGAGCATTGTTGGGAATTTTAACATCTAACACACTTTTGGAGTAAAACATTTTATTAGCTTTACAACAGAACATGAAGTTAGATAGCCTGAAGTCTCCTTTCAGCCAGAGGGAAAACAAATCTGGACATAATCATTGTAGTAATCCTGAGAATGGGATTTTGACCTCTCGTTGGTGCAATACAGGAAACACTCCTTTGGATCTTTATCTTTACAGCTGGGGAAACTAGACACTAAACCACAATTGGTTTACATTAGATTTTGGTAGGGTGTAATGTAGGTGGTTAAATCCTAGCTGCAGTGATGCATCTGTTATTCTGTGTTAAAGTCTTTCAGAGCCAATATCTGGGAACAAAGATGGGTGACCAAGGAATTTAACTTCTGCCTTCTCAGAAGGAAGCAAATCTGCAAAGACTAAAGTAAAAAGGAATCCTTGAATTTCAGCACAGAAAACACATTTTCTTCCCTTTTCGGGCACACTTTCTTAAATGCTGCCTTCCTACTCCACTGCCGTAGTTGTGTGTAGCATATCCTTACTAGAATAAGCATCCTCCTAATTTAACCTGTGAAAGGACAAGTGTTTATTACAAGGAGTGTGTTAATTTGACATGAAGATGGGGAACATTTTCAGATAACTTCACTGTCCTGGTGGAGTGAGATTTAGTTCACTGAGCATGTAGAGTCATTAAAAACAGGAGTAGATCAAGCTCCTGATTTATTAAGAAATTCTTGTATGATACAGTCTCTAACAAAAACTACCCCGACAAGGAGTGGGTAGCCATCCGAGCTCAGAAGGATCATTATGACTACTGAATTAGGACAACTAAAGCCTCAAAACATGGGAAGGCAACTTTTTTTTTTAAAGGTACCCAAGCTTGACTTAAAGACTGCAATGACAGACTCCATCATATGCCTGTCTTGTTCCAGGATGCCTGTTTGAAGTGCTTTATTTTATAATTCATTTGCCTACTTTCCCCATTGGATTCTGCTTTTCTATGCCCTGCTGGAAGCAACATCTGGAGTTACTAATAGTAAAAAGATGAACCTTGCTTATGAAAATAGGCATTGAAAAGACTATCCTTGGAGATAGCACACTTATTTCCTACCCTGAATCTCCTGTGACAACTAGTTATTATATTTCCTATACCAGCTGTGGTATTCCAGTTGCTGATGCTGTTGTAACCATTGCTGAAAACTTTTTAGCAGCAGATACTTAAGCTGTGCAAAATACCCTGCCTGCAAAACAGGCTATTGCTTGGTTTTCAGTCTTCCACCCCTCTAACACATTCTCAAACTACACATTGACTAGAAATATTTTCCTAATTCTTCACCATTTTAATACACCAGTCCAGAGTTTTAAAAAGCAGGGGGAAGAACTCTAAGTTTCTGGATCCTTTCAATTTTCCATTTGAGTCAGTGGAGTTTCACCAGGTTTGCTGGAGCAGACTGTGGCCCTGTAAGATGCATCTCTTGTGGTTCACCCAAGATGCCATTTGGGAAAATCTGGAATCTTACAAATGCTATACTATTATTTTAAAATAACTCAGTAGTTTGGTTTCTTATGATGCATGCAGGATGCGCCTGGAAACTACAGCAATCAATTGTGGCCAAGTTTTGGATGATAGTCAAGAGATTTCAGTACTGGAAACTTGTCCAAGATATCCTATAGGCAGGGACTGAGAATGCAACTTGTATTTCTACTGTGGTACTCTATCACTCCTTCTGCCATTTCTTTCATTCATTCTCCCAGCACCACACTTATCTGGCTTGTTATATTTTATATCTGTATCATAAGATTCCCAGGGCTGAAACAGCTTTCTCCGCACCATCTCTATATAACACATTCATGGGGAGATGTAAATATTTTGCCAGAGTTACAAGGCAGATAATACCCAAAAAGAGTTCTTGACGCAAAAGTGAAAAACAGCCTATAAAAATCTTTTGAAATCAGGAATTGTAGCCCAGGTTCTCAAAGAAAGAAAAGTCATATTCAAGAAAACAAAACAAACTCTTCTCCATAGTGTCAACACCTCAATGGTTTTCCTGCTTCAAAGCAAGACGGTTACAGCCCCTCCAGCCAGTAGTTTCTCAGGTATTCCTCAGTAATAAATCCCTTCCTCAGCCAAGGAAAGACCAGTCAGAAGCAGCTCTTGAGCACAGAAGACCTAAACTTTCAGACTTAAAAACCCTCCAACAAAAAGGAATGTTTTTAGAACCAATGAACTGAGACTTCAACCAATTTAAACCAAGTTCAGCTTCTTTACCAACAGACTAGGCTTCTCTTCCAGTGCTCTTTGCCCCAAAGTGTTTGTTCTGATATACATTTAATTTGCTTCATGTAGACTGTGTATAACAATATTAAAGAGCCTGGGCACCTTGTAGCACTCTCATCTGATTTAGAGAAATGAAAGGCAGCATCAAACAAGGAAAATACCAGGTTATATTATGCTTCGTGTTGCCACATGATCTTATATATTTCATAAAACTCTGTAATAACGGAAAAACCCAACCTAGGAACAGAAAAACATTACAAGCTTTTATGATAACCTGTACCTTGAGTATTAACAGACCTGCTGATTATTTTTTTTAAGTCTTATTCTCCCATGTAAATAGAGTCTGAAGCAAATAACAGAATTGATGTTACAGTACAGAAAATCCCACATCAGCTACATTATAATATTTTAAAATAATGTTACAACCCCTCAACTATCATATGCTATCAGCATTGCACTAGATTAGTTTTCTGAATTATTTTTTTTTCCCATCTTTGAAAATCTGGACAGAAGATTAGTTCAGGTCATTCCATCAACACAATGAGTTTGGTGATTTCTCAGGCTAAATTACAGGCATAGATCTTTATCACAGGAGCCCAGTTTTACCTTTGTTACAGAAGCTGAGTGCTTTGCACTTACACACCTATTTAGATTTAGCTTTGGTTGCATTTTTACAGCACTAGCTTGTGTAGTAGTGATAGCATGGTTTAAGTTGTGTTACGCATGCATATGGGGGCTTGTATGCAGGATAAAGCAAACAGACTATCACAGCAAAGCTACAGTTATCCCAGGTGAACATCCTGCAAGTTCAGTTATTTCAGCAGATGAGTGTTTTTGCTGGACATGCTGCATACCAAGGGACATGGTCAGTGGCAAAGCTCTCACAGTAATTCCACATACCTCAAAATATTTCTCCAGCAGAACTCCCCAGTTGTCACGCTGGGTGACAGTAATCCTAACGAGGGGTAATTTTGACCCTCTCAAAACAGAAACCCTAAAAAAGAAAAGAAGAAAGGGCTGAGCACCTAGACCAGTTTCCACACTGGATGAAGGTGACTTTCACATTTAAGAGGAAAAGGAGCCTCAGAGAAGATCTAGATGGTTTTGCAGGGATCATTTTCACAGCAAAAAGAATTGCTACATGGGCATCCATTAATTAATTACAGTTGAAGGCATTGCACAGGATGCACATTCATCACAAACACATTAGCATGAGATCTGGAGTAGGAGAAAAATCCTGTTCCCAGTTCCAGAACTGGAAGGACTGATGGTTAAACTAAAATAAAAAACCAGCTGGGGTCTTCATGAAAGCCATTTAAATAAGCTAGTACCACATCAGTTACAGTGACTTCACCTCATTGTGTTTGTACATATATACATACACTATATATATATTATTCTCTTAATTCTTCCAAAAAATCCCACATGCAATGGTTTAGGATAACATAAATTGTACTGATCTACTTTGCAAGTCTATGCAATGTACTGATAGGTTTCAAAGCCAAAGGCTGAAGCCCAGCCCCAAATATTATTTAAAGCAAAGCCACAAGATCTCCAAGGCTCAAACCAGCATGTTTCACCAGAAAGGTGATGATTTAAATCTACTAAATTTCACACGGAGTAAATGAACTGCTGAAACTTGGTCTTTGACCAATGCTTGGAGCAGACATCAAACTGCAGGGTCTGAGATGAGAAAGGTTCATCCAGAGGACACTGCAACAGGTCTGAGCCCAACTAGGTATAAACAACCAAAGTGAGCTGTACAGCTGCCTCGTTATTATACTCAGATGGCCAGAAACGTATTTTGTGTCTCCATGATGCAGTGCACAAGGGGAGGGAAAACCAGGTCTCCATTATTATGTGGGGATTTTAAAGATGAATGCATCTCTTGGAAGTTAGAAGGAAAAAATACAATAAAGACAAATCAAATTAAGAACCTGCTGATAGTGAGCTTATGTTAATTTGTTTCACACAAATCAGAATCAGCAAGATTTATTTTTGTAACGGTTGGAGCCTTTAAGACATTTTCTACCTCTGTTGCTCAGTGGTATCACATGAGAGCCACGTGCAATGAACTCTATGTGCGTAGGCATCTAAAGGACCAGAGAAGATGCTCCTGCAGCCTCACATGGTTGAAGTGCTGAGCACTGCGGGACCAAGGGGCTGCAGAGTCAGGAAGTAGAGAAATACCAGTTGCCACCTTTTGCCTTCACTCAAAGTATTTAAAAGATCAAGCAAGTCTCCCAGGAAAAGACAAAACAAAACAAAAACCACACCAGGTTGAAGCCACACATCTTGGAGGTTATACCTATATCCTGAAGGCTCCAACAGCCCTGCTGTCTCGGGAACTTGCTCTTGGTGCCAGTGGGGAGATTCCTCATCAATTTGCACAAGGGACACTAAGGACCTAGGAGAAAAACCCCACAAACACTTCTCAGTCCAAGACGCACTGCTGTTGAAACCATTCCTTGGATTAAAGGTCTTTGCAGCAGACCTCAGGAACAATAAAATGGGTAACAGCATTCCAATATAAGGAGATAACTGAGAAGTAGGCTAAATAACAGTATTTCGAGACTGCATTTAAGATTCCAAACAGTGTTTTTTATTAATGATCCAGATTATATAAACTATGCATTAGGACAGTTATACTATGTCCATAGTTAAGAGAAAATTCTGTAAAAAAATTGGTCATCACTGGCAGTTGATAGCCACTCAAATAACGGTTAGGCCTGAAACAACATTCTTAACAGCTAATTTTGAAGAGACTTTTTTGAAAATAGGTCTTAAATGATGGGAGACACCATGTATTTCAAAGTGGTTGCAGGGATTTCAGTTTCCTTAAAATACCCTTTGTTGGAGTCAATCACAGATCTTCATTCGCCATAAGGAAAGGTTACCAGAGCTTTGTAACAATTTTTGCCTACAAGTTACCAACATAAATTTCCATATAGCTGCATAAAATGTGACCTGCCCCAAGGAATTTGCCTGCGAAGAGGCCCATCAAGATCAGTCCCATTTCCTTGGGACATAACAAGGCCCACACTCGAAGCAATATACTAGTTTCCCAAAACCTATTTTTCACTAAATCTAAGAAAAAAATACACGTACCCCTGACAGAAAATTGTGAATCATAATCAGTAAAGAGTAACAGTGCCACATTTCACCAAATTATCTATAAACTTCATTATGATACTATGCTTATTTGAGGTCAACTTTCACAAATTATGATGAAGCCATCAAAACCAAGTTAACGCCAAGAAATAGGTTTTACTCCTACATATGGATTACTTCTTAATATGTATCTTTCAGGATTTCTTTTCATTACTATCACTGCTTGCCTAAGCATTAAAGTTTCTGCTGCTGTCTTCCTGCTGTTGAGGCAAGAGGAGCCTCAAGTTGTTTTTTCCCCCCAGTAGGAAAACATAACATATAAAAATAGCTTAACCAGGTCCTAGCTATTTTCAAGTATCCAAAAAGAGCGATTAGAAGCTTAGTGTGGTCTACCAGATTACCTAGGTATTTTTATGTTTAAGTAATGTTGGTGGATTACCCTGCATTAACAACTTAATACAAATTAATGAGGCACTCTAAACAATACTCTTCTTCTGCTTAATTGCATATAATCTTAGTTTAGTTCAGTATAATACTAGCTGGAAACAATTAAATAGAATGGTAAAGCCGTTCATCAAACTTAAGGAAGATCCATGCCAAATACTCAAACCTCTTTCCCCTGAGGTTAGAAGTTTAAGATCAGAATAACACTGAATCATATCCCTGCTTGTAGCCCCATTATCGTTTCCTTCTTTAGTTCTTAGACAAAAAATTGATGAAGAAGCCTAATCTTTAGATTTTTATCAAGCAGTAAGAACAGACTCATCACTTTGGTATAAATTCACACTGTCTCCATGAAGTCAACGGAGTTACATTAATTTACTTTAACCAAGGTCTGGGGCATTGCTTCTATCTGTTCAAAGCTACAAGTACCAGATAATCATCCAGGGCTTGGTTTTTTGTTTTTTTTTCCAAGTCAAAATCAGCACATCAAATGCCTGCTTGGTCTTGAAGAGATTTTACATGTTTTACTGGCATAATAATTTGACACTATTGAAAACACTGGCTGAATATAAACTTTCATTTCCCCCATTCTAATTCACCTGGGCTACAGAAGCACACAGTATGTATTTATAGATCAATAAAAAAATTAAAATCCAAGAGGGCTGTTGGGAAAATTGTCTCAACTGATCATCAGCCCTCTCTCACCTGTCTAGACATATTTGCACTGCATTTATTCCCATCTTTAAAACGGGCCATGTATTTTATAAACCACAGGTGCCAAATGAGCATTGAGTAGAAGCCCTTCTCTTAAGTCTGGCACATAAGTCCTAGCAAGAGCCACTGGCCTCAAATCATTTAAGTGCTTTCACAAACTTCTCACAACCTCTTGTCTCATTCCACCTAAAACACATTTCACTTCCACTTGACAGAGAAACCCATCCCTCTCATCTACAAACAGCACTGATTTCCACAAACATCTTTGGAGTTAAAGATTAGGAGGCACAAAGGAAAGCTTTAGGAAGGTAGGCAATTGTTAGCAAACACCAAGAAGCTATCAGAATAAGCCCACCAGCCTTTGTTTTTCAAGGATCCTTCTCCAGAGAAGCCATTTACTCAAGCAGACTTAGTGTTGTGAAAAAACTGCCTCTAACAGCGGGTACAGAGCAAACAAAAGAGTAGCCTAAAACAAATATACGAAGTACACCCAAAAACCCTTCCTCTCAAAGGAAATCTATGCAAGAAATTGAAAAACACGCTTACGCTTTCCAAAAGCAGGTCATCTAAAGCAACAGCTCAGGGTCTTAATGATCCAGCAAAATAGTTCTTGATATCATCTTCCTCCACTGCAGAACTCACTCCCACCACAGGTACCAAAAAGAGCCTCCTACCCCAGATTAGAGGTTTTATACCCTCTCTTTCAGGAGTTAATTCACTGCAGCTGAAGCCAGCACCACCCTCCCACAACCAGGCTCCCTGGCAACAATTTTGGTGATAACTGGCACCTGTGGTAGAATTTTAGTTCAAGGAGAACATTAACCTTTCCTGCGTCCGTGATTTAGCCCCGGTCTACATACATCTCATCACAGCCTTAAACACACACAACTATTTCAATGAAAGCAGCCTGTTCCTCATTAGCAATTTCACAGAGTCCGAAAATAATGATGTGACAACAAACTCAACAAAATTTGCTCTAGGGCACAACAAGAAATAGACAAGATTTCCATATTTTTGGAGGACAATTTACTGTACTTGAGAGAGATGAATTCTTTCTGTTTACATTAACCGCCTCACTATTTGGTCCAATTATTCCTACTACTTCAGCAATCATGTTATGCTTGTTCAAGAAGAAAGAAATAACAACAGCTTATCTTGTTGAGAGCAAAGAACAAACAGTAAAAAATCAGTGGATGCACTTAAGCACTACAGTTGTTGCTATTGTGCTAAAGAGATGATTCATGTTCTCATAGCAACTAGGGTGAAAGAAAAATGCTCTTCTTCTGAAAAGGATTCTGTTGTAGTGGTTAAAGAACTCTTGAATAATCAAGCCAAATGGAGAGGGGGGAAAAAACACTTCCCTATGAAATTATGTGCACTAAGCTCAAGGGCACGTTGATCTTTATATTATATTGACCTTCGTACCTATCTCACTTAATAATCTGTCAGTGCCACACGGTGAAGACAAAAAAAAGACAGCATCAAATAGCTGAAAGTGCTTCAAATAAGGTGAATCTTCCAGCCAACAGCTGCGGTAACTGAGTGTTCAGTGAGGGCTGGGACAGAAGGAATCATATATTCAAACCCAACTGCTCTTCGCTCAAAATCATTCATACAAATGATTCCTACCAGCTCTTTACAAACTGCCCTGTACATTTTGCATTCACAGGGCAAACTGGCCACGAACGGCAAGCACCGAATCTTTCCTGGCACTGCTGTCACGCCACGCTCACATGTCACTTCGCTCTCTCTGGATGCACATCACAGTCACAGCACATCGCGGGGAAGCAGCAGGAGTGACAGAGAAGTTCCGAGTGGACCGTGGTCACGTTACGCTGACTTCATGGTTTCAGAGCGCTGTGATCCTGTCCTCACCCATTGAGGTTTACACTGTTATCACAGTCAAAATAGATCACAGCTTGCTAGCACATCACTGTCATGTTTTATTCATGCTGAATATGCTTTATTCCCCTCCTCCCCCTGCATCCATTCATGGCAAACTGGCTTTCGCAAAGCACTCGGTGAGTTGCTGCAGGCACGGAGGGCAAACTTGTCCTTGACCTGTGTTTTAACACTCCCCTTTGCGGAAAGCTTTAGTTTCAAATAATGGCCAGGTTGTGGAATTAGGAATCAATATTCAGGAGCACTGGCAAGAGAGAGGGGGTTTAATTTCCTGATAGATGTCAGCATGACAGCAAGTTAGGCTAAGCCAGGTAGCATCAGTTACCAGCACCACCTTATGGGGCTGCTCCTAGAATGAACTTCCTGAGAAGGGATAAATGCATTTGCAATCAGCTTCCCTTCCCTGGCTTCACTCTCCCTTCCTCTCTCATTGACTTCCTCTCCCTCATCATCCTCACGTCCTCTGCTCACTTCTTCACTGAAAGAAGCCTCGGTTCTCAGCGATCCCCCATGCCAGAGCTGAGTGACCAGCCCCAGAGAGAAATCCCTCAGCCCAGCTCAGCAGGCTGGAGGCTGTTTGGATGCCAAAAAAGCCACACTGGCCAGAGAAAAATTTATTAAACCTCTTAACCGAACTGAGAGCTGGGCAAAGAATTTCTGTAAAAATTAGTAGAATCCCACCCAAATGAGGGGATCCCAAAAATATGCCTTTTAATCTGACCAAGGTATGTTCCACATTATCCCTGCAAGGGAATATTCAGCTGGTGGCCAACAGCTGGCTGCAAGATGGGCTGCAGCCTTCAATGTTTATTTCCTCCGCAAATTTGTGTTGCAATTCTGTAGCCTCAGAGAGCTGTGTAACTGACCTTAATTAATAGGTCCATCCATGTAACACTCACGGTATCTGCCCTGTTAGTAAGTAGTATTTTGGAAACAAAAGCCATGTTGCTAAAGTCTCTTAAAAGTTTTCTCAGCAAGTTTTGACAGCTTTAACACATGAAAGCTGGGTGGTAGCAAAATACCTATCAAGAGATTACGGCACTGTTTCCTTACGCTTATCCAAAGCTTTTTAGGAACTTTTCGGAATGCCCTATGGTTTCGCCACCCTCTCCTCTCTCCCTCCGTTGGGATTCGGGCAGAGAAGAGCGGCTGGGTATCGGAGAGCAGCAGAAGAGGCTGGATTGACTCCGACGCTGCTCCCGCTGGAATAAAGCCGCTGTGACTGCTGCCAAGTCCTGCCGGCGAAACACAACTGCCAGCTCAGCACGGAGCCCCGCAGCCCCTTGGTGGGTGCGCTCCAGCCATCTCCCCGGGTTGTAATAATTTCTCTGGCTGTTCACTAACTGTTTTTAAGACGACTTAGGCATGTGCCTGACAGTTTTCAAGGTACCCAGAGGCAGATCTAAATCGACATGCAAATTAAAGCACTGCCCAGCTAGGTAAATAGGTTTCAATTTTATTACAGCTAATATATTATTTTTTCAAATATGTGCACTATATATATATAAATGCCCAATAAAGAAATGTTCCTCTGCTCTATTTTAGAGTCATGTTGAAACTGCTAAAACAAGCAGGCATACGTATCCCCAAAACTGCCCCAAACTGAGATTAATCTTTGCCCTACACCCAGCAGCTTAGTCCTTCTTTTAGCTTCTGTGTGCGAGGTAACAGCCCCACCAGGCAGTAAACCTTCCTTTAAAACTGCATCGAGGATGTCTTTGTTGCAGCGTGGTCAGTGCAGAGGTGGGGAGCATTCCTGACACCAACTTTTTTCCACTGCCCCAAGGTCTGGGAGGCTCGTACCCATTTGGAGCACTCAAAGCACTTTTCCCCATACACAAGCATTTCCGAAATAGGCCAAAATGTCTTCTAGCTAATTTTGGTTTCCAGAAAAGTTAAGCTGCATGCATATGGCTCTATTATGATTAAATGATGCAGATCTAAGTACTCAGAGTTTACAAAAAGAAAATGGTTATGAAGCGACTGTTTTCACTAGCTCTCTTTGTGTGCTTAGAACATAATTAACTGGAGGACAGGCTTGCTCTGGCACAAGTCAAAAACGATTTAAACAGAGATCTTTCAAATTAAATGTTTGAGAGCCTGCTTGTGGGTTTTATGGATTTCAGGAGGGGCAGATTCACATGGCAGAGTATGCCGGGAAGTATGGGAACACCATGAGAAATGCCCGTTTCTTGCCGTACCTCTCCTGCTTGTCCATTCCTGAAGCATTACGGCGGATGATTCACGAGGCCGAGGGTGTTCCACAGTGCCATTTACGGTCAGCGTCGGTGTCACTTCTCAACTCAGGAACGAGGAACTTTAATACAAAAGAAAAAAGAATCTCCCCTAACAGCAAGCTGGCCTGCTGGACTCTCTCAGCAGGTCCGATATCAGATAGGTGGCCCCATGCAGATCACTGCCCTACTTCTATATAGGAGCATTCTTCAGCTCCAATAGCATTGCTGCCCCAAATCAACCCCACCAACATCTTCCTATGACCTCCTGCAATCCTCAGGTTCCTTTATCCCAGCAGCACACTGTGATTTGGGAATCTCGAGGCATTTGGATGTTGTAGGGATTGGAGCTCAGCATGGAATGGAGCTTTGACTTCTTCCTTTATTGCAGCAAGATGATGAAGTTCAGCTCGCTTGGACCCACTGCCAACTGTCCAGTACCTTTTAAACCAGCAACAATTTCCTTGCATGTGCTGCTTTGTAGTTTAAAGCGGGCTTTTAAGGAGCTTTTGTCAGTGTCAGCATCAGTATATCACAGTGCCCGCCACCATCCATGCCAAGCTAAGCCAAGGGACACATTCTTCCTGGAGACTCCCGTGTTCAAGGGATTTCTCCTGTCTGGTTGAATTTACTGAGGACCAGCATAAATTATCTTGGATGGCTTCTAGGGGCAGAAAACAGTCTTGAAAGCTGTGGCCCTTTCTGCCTAGAAGATGAATTCTCAAATGCTCATTTTGGACACAAATTAGATCGACTACCAAGGTGGCACCACTAGGAAAGGAAAAGTTGAAGCTTGATAGTAAACCTGCCATCTACTTTTTCATATTACTTTCTTTCTTTGAGCATGTTAGGTTATTAAAGTTGTGGTAGGGATATGATCCAAGCCAAGGTGAATAAGGGTTACTGCTGCTGAAACAAGTGATTCCCAGGCCTCCAACATGTTCACACCACTACCTTTGTGCACAGTAAAAAAAAAAAATAAAAAAGCACAATTAGATCTCAACCACATTAGTCCCCTGAGACATCACACTACCCAGCCACATGAACACTTAGTGTCTGCCCCAAGGGGGAAGCAGGAATGTGTTGCTGGGGGCAGGGACAGTTTTGTTCCTCAAAAGTTGCACATGGTGTTGTAAAAAAATAAAGCTTTGGCTTGTACACAGCAGAGCTTTCTGGTAGACCCTACTGGAAGGAGGCATCATGCCTTGCAAAGGCTAATTTCTCCAAGAATTCACCTCTGTATCCCCTTTCCTCCAGAACAACGCTGGATTCATTGCCGAAATGCCTTTGGCAGAAAGGAGTTACATTTCTGCTTGGCTGCCCCAGATCAGATCCTGAGTGGCATGGATTACACAGAGTCCAATCAGGAAACGCAGCGATCTTCTGCTTTAGCCAGATATATCCAGACCTGGAGGTCTGCTACAGCTGTGTCGACAATTCAGCAAGTGGCAGTGCCAGAAATTAAATACAATATTGCTCTTTTTGGCTGCCAAAGTAGCTCTAAGGAACCATTTACACGGAGTACTGCGGAGTCCAAAATGTGGGAGGTATTGCCCAGAATGCAAGTGAAAATGTGACTTCAGAACTGCACGTTGGCAACCAGCCCTCCCGCCGCAAACAAAAAGGGCCAAGACCATTCCTAGCATGAAGCGCGCAGGGCTGACTCCCCACCGCTGTTAGCAAAATGTGAAACTAAACAAGTCACCCCAACCGTGATCCAGAAACTGCATGTCTTATGATCAGATCTGCTGTCCTTCTCAGAGCCATGGGCTGACTAAAGTTTACGTTAAGTGGGCTTTTGGAAAGCCATCTGTCTCTTAGAAATGGGGTAACACCTATGCATCAGGTGCCGTAGATAAACCTTGGGTCTGAGCCACGATGTGAAAAGCGGTAAGTCAGTTCCACATCTTTGCTTTATCACAAGTTCCTCTCAGCCCAACACGTAACCTCCTGGAGTGAAGGAAAGGTTCCCACAAATTGTGATTCAGTTTGCAGTCAGACCCCTTTGGGGTCCATTCGTTTTCTACTCATTTTCCTTTTCACATGGTTTTCCCTTGGACCACTTCAGTCTTTAATGACGCTTGGCATACTTGGAGAAATATATTTCTTACAAAAGTAGACTGCTTCTTTCTCCAAGCACTGCTCTTCCTTTGGCCATCAGATTTGCACTGTTTCTCACAGCTATTTCTACTTCTCTGCACATTACTCTTTGACAGAAGTATTATTCCAAAATGCATTCTTCTCAGGTCCGGCAGGATTATCTGGTGGGTGCAATACCCCTCCCTACGGCACCTCAACCCACTTTTATGAAGTATGAGAATCGCCAGAAGCCTCACTCAGGGGAAATGCATCGCTACGTTTTCTATTGCTGAGAAAACAGTACTGCCTCGCTCTTCCACACATCCAAAAAGAAAAAAAAATAGTAAGAGGGAAGAACAGAAGAACAGAAAACCAATGTCCCTTTCTATTTCTTAAAGGATAAAATAGTTTCTACCAGATATACTTGTGGAACTGGAGGAGTATTTCTTAGGGAAAAGCTATCAGGCACATTTACTGCTGGGCACTCAGAACAGAGTTACCTTGCTAAAAACGCTCCGTTGTATTGCTGTTTGCTAAACGAGCAGAAAGTTCTTTCTGTTCACCTTTTGTGTCCCATTCATAAGCGAACTGCTTAAACAACTCGCCATTCCAGGCTGTCTCCCTGCCTAATAAGTTCTTTCATTGACAGATTGCCAGCAACAGCCCTAAAGTCAGCCTGAGAACATAAATACAGCCTCTTGAGCTTGCCTCAGTGTGTTAGAGGGCTGCTTTCAGTACTGTCGACAAAGCTCTAATGGTGTGAACTCGGAGCTTGAGTACTACTGAGCACTCCAGCGATCAACACCCACAGAACATTGCAGAGAGCTTCGTTCCAAAAGTATTTTAGGAGCCCTTGAAATCAGAGGCTTTCTCTCTGCTCTGCAAAAAGCTCATTTTGCAAAACAATTTAGACCATTTTTAGTCGCAAAAATGATGAGATAACCCCGCCTGTGGTGTCATTCTCCTGTTGCCTTCATTTCCACAATGTCACCCGTCTTTGCTGTCCAGAGGGTCTCACCTTTCCAAAACACCTCTGAACCGCCATTAACAAAGATTAAAAGCAACATTTCCTGTTCCAGCTCCATCCCGAGCAGCTTGAGAGATGGAACATGTCTCACCGGCCTCCCTGCCTTCTGGGTGACGTTATCCTTTGATTAAACCTAGAGAAGTCTCTAGCTCCAGCTCGCCCAGTGCAACATGGACCACACTGGCTGGGGGCAGCTCTTGGGACACCTTGTCTTTGACCTCTCTGTGCTCGTGAACACGGCTCATTAAACCCACTCCCCCTCCCAAGGTCACAGCTAGGACTTCAGGACTTCTTTACCTCACATTTTTTCCACCATATAGAGCGATAAAGTGTTTTGGAAAATGAGTGCCTTGTGTCCCCTTCTTGCTCTAAAGTGTCTGTCATCTTCTTTCTCACTAGCTTCAAGCAAACACGCGGCAGCACAGAGCCCCCACGCGCTCCCCGTCCCAGCTCACACAAAGCTTGGGCTTTAGGGCTGGCCCACATACACCAGTTGCACTGGTTTAACAGTTTTTTTTTAATTGACCTAAGGCATTGCAGAAGCCCACATGGAAAAGCTACTGGTTTGCAGCCATCTTATACAAAAATTAGACAATTACTGGTTGATGCAGCTATTATGGTAACTTCCTGATTTAAACTAATTTGATGTAAGCTGGTTATAAACCAATTTAAGTGTGTCCAATCAGAGACATACACTGGTTTAGCTAAATGGATTTTGCAGCTGAACTGATGCTACTATTGTGCGTGGACAAGCCCCCAGGCTAGCACAGCCTGTTTCTCCATTGCTTCTGTCTGCTTTCATTTACACCAGGACTATAAACGTTACCAGCTCCTGGCAGTGCAGCTGAATGCCCACGCAGAACAAGTGGAATGTTAGTACAAACCCAGATTTTTTTCATTTTGCTGTTCACAAAGAAGAAAAACATTAGTATTTTATCAAGGCAGCATATAACTCTTACTGACTAACCTCCTACGGATGGCAGTCAAGCATAAGAACCATTACAGAAATGAAAACCCATAGTCTCATATTTCAGTGGCTGAGGATTGTCATCTCCAACCACATGTCCTGGCATATATCTGGACTATTTCTAAGGAAATGGAAGTGTAACCCTCAGGTGAAGCCAGTGAAAATGAGCAGAATGAGGTGCAGCGTCTGCAATTGTTCCTGGGGAGCAGGAGAGCAATCCCCTGGCCCCATGGCAGCACACAGGCACTGTCAGAAAAGGGAGAGCACAGAAGCTGGTGCTCAAAGGTACCTTGCCACGACTTTCACTCACTCCCCATCTCATACTGAAGGTTTTGGCTTTGTGCAAATTAATACAGGGTGTCCCTCTGTGGTGCTGCTCTGATCTCAGCTGTTCACTCAAGCTTTAGTAACGCTCTCCTGGAGTCCCACCGGAGCATGATGCTCCTCCCAGCTCATCAGTCTTCTTCTTGATCTTACTTTTCGTGACTGTGGCATCTCCCCAGGCTACATTTCCTTCTGACCCATGGAGCATGGCTTGTCAGTTCTGAATTAATCATCTACCCCTCTAAAAACCTGCTTCTATTAATAAGAATAAATTTGTTCTGGGAGTAAAGACCCAGATGACACCATCCTACCCTTCCTTTCCATTGAGTTACCACCTATTCAATCCAATATATGAAATTCAGACAAGTTTGAAATGACCACAAGGACTTGTCCTTAAAAATATTTCACTTCCTGTAAAAATGGGGGGAGGGAACCCAGTATTTCTATCTTCATCAAACTCTGTTCTGAATTGGATTTTTAATGTTTTGCCATAAACAACCAAAGCCATTTTTATCAGAACGTTCTAGGAATTTCCTCATCAACGTTGCACATGGTTGAAAAGGCATTTCTCATCAAAACCCAAACATTTTGCAAAAATACTTCAGCCAGCTTAAACAGCAATGTGACTTTATAGGGCACAGACATAGGTCCACCATAATGGTCTATTGGAATGTTGAGCTATCACTGGTCTGTGATACTACAGCCTCTTAAAAGCTCGTAGCATTTTAATAAGAAGTGAGGCCCAATTCAAAGTCAAGAGAAAACAACCCGTAAGCTCAGGGTAGGCATATATAAACTGACAGGCTGACTATATTATCTAAACTGCTGTTTTATAGCAGTATTATGCACTCAATCTAAAAAAAAAAAAAAAAAAAAGTAACATAAAAAACCGTATAAAGATAAGGCACTAGTGAGGGGTGGAGTTGTGTTTTTTTCATTAGATACATTCTTTGATTCCCCTGCCTAAAATGCTGCAGTCAGCAGTAGCTTAATTCTAAGTTATAATTAGGGTTATGCATTAAACCAGGACTCTTGAGCATGTCTAACCTCAAGAAGTTCAATGCCCAAATGAAAAACAGACCTGTGGCTGGCTGACTTGGCATCAACCGGGATACCAATATATAGTAACAGAATAAATTTAAAATGAAAATTAAATGTGGTCATTATAGCTTAAATTGATGTCATATTTGCCAACTGTTTATGAAAGGAAAAATTAAAGATAAGCATGATACCGGAGGAGGCAGTGTGCCCTGATACACAGCAGCTTGCTGTGACTTGGGGTGCATTTTAAAATAATTTAACGTTAATTTTACAGCCTACAAAAATGGTGTCAGCATTTATTTTTTTTTTTAAGATTACTTTCCCTCCAAATGTACATGGTGCTTAAATGTACAACTTGGTACACGTTAGCTAGCGAAAGGCTATTTTTAACTTTGAGAAATTTGGTTCCTTACCAGCACTGGTTATTAACACCAGCAAGGCAGAATGAAACAGATCTCCGAGGGACTTAAAAGCTTTACAAAATTAAGTGAAGATGCCCTGATTAGTAGGATATTACTGTGCTTTCTCTATATTGTATTTTGTATTTCTGGCATAAAAGTCTTGTATTTTTAAGCACAGCTTCCTTCAAAAACTGAACAAGGGAGTAACTTTTCCAATTTTCTGCATTTCAGCAAATATTTCAACGGGTGTGAAACACGTTCTTTTGGGATGCTTCTAAACCCTTTCAAGGTACGATGTTGGTTAGCAACAGAATGCGTTTTCCAAGTGTGCAGCTTCATCTCATGCAAATTAAGTATTAAAGTATGCAAATGCCGTGGTAATGCAATAAGAACTGCAGAGGGGCAAAACTGGCTGTCAGTGGTGGTTGAGTGTTACTCGCATGTGCCCTGCAACTTGGGGATACACCTTTACATACCGACTGCCCCTCTGGATATCGGGGCGGGGGGAATTGCCGCAGCCTGGGTTTTCTCTGTTGGTGGCCCAGGGACCGGATGTCAATGGGATGTTCAGCAGGAGACCGTGCTGAGAGCAGCGATGGGAAGGGAGCTCCTCCACTGACCTCGATGTTACAACTCCTACCACGTTGAGCATGTTCCTCCCTGTGTTTAACGTTGTGGAAAGAAGCGTGAGCTTCCATGTCTCTGTGCAAATCCGGCACAAAACAACAACAGAGGCATGATTTAGAACAGGCAGGGGCTTCCATCTCAGGACTGGGTTTTTTTTCTTTATGATTATACATGCTCAGTGAAGAAACAGGATGCTCTCTGGCAGTGGCTCATTCAAATATATAACCCAGTATTTACGCATGTGCTTAATTTTAAGCAAAAGAAGTCCCTTTGAAATCATACCATAACAAGTCGTGCACCTAATGTTAAAACACATATTTAAGTGCTTTCCCAGACTGGAGCCAGAATGCCTCACTTCCAGGATCCAGCCTTCAATATGTAGGTTTAGATCTTAATTTACAGACCTGATCTTAAGGAATATGATTGTGCAAAACTGAAAAAGCTTGCTTTGTTATCACATCCATCACCCTCCCGAGTCCTTTGGGAACACAAGCTCTGCAACAGGCCCCCTGGACATGCCTTTATACACGGCTGTCACAACCATGCTGAAAAGTTGGCCAAACTTCAAAGAACAAAAACTTGATTTTGTGTGTGTATATACATGCATTTTGTATATGTGTATCTACACACACACACGTGTGTGAGTGTGTACATATGCATGCCATGCATATATGTGTGCGTGCATACGTATCAGCTTAAGAGGTGAGGAATTAGAGTTAAATATTTGTTTTTGTAAGTCGTATTGATTAAATCAGTGATGTTTCCTAAATAATTAAAGGTTTCCTTTGATCTTTGATTGTAGGCTTGGGTTTATGACAGTTAATGTAAGTATCTTTAAATGATTCCATCCTACACTCACCTATTATCCAGCCTCACACTGGGTCATTGGCGTTCATCTGACAAGAAAATGAGGGAATTCAGGAAGCAAAACTAGCACGAAACTTTTCAGCCAAGCAGAGGGGGCGGGACGCAGTTTCCTGCCAGTTTAAATCTCTGAATTGAATCACCATGAGGTCAAACCATCACCGGTGCTGATACCAGGGAAGGTACCTGAGCCAGAGTTGGGGAGCAAGGGGAGGGCACCAGAATCCTCCTGCTCACCTTCCTCCCCTGAAACAAATATTTCAGCAAAAGAACACTGAACAGGATTCTTATGCAAAATAACACCTTTCCTTAACACAGTCTTTTTTGCGGATACAATTGCTAGTTAAGGAGATAGAAGAGGTTAATCATCCCCCGAACTGACTGCAAGCTGCCTAACAAATAAGCAGAGATCAGCCCGGGGGCCCTCAGCAACATGTAAATCAGCATCGTTTCATCAAGCTCGGAGCTTACACCATCACGCGCTCACTCAGGATCTAAAACCGAAATCTGTAAATGAAAATGATGCTAATTACAGTTCACCACCAAGCAACACTGCCTTAATTTTAAGGAAACGAAGGAAACGGGCTTGCTACCTGACAGTCGATATCATATTGCCATACAACTAACTTAAAGTTGTATAAGTTAGATTATAACTTTTGAAGAAGCAATTATGATTTTATTGCACCCACTCTGCTGATGATTAATGCAGAGAGCCTAGAGGAAAATGCATCCTATCATTTGCTAACCTGCACTATAATTATGCATACCTCTCCAGGTACTGTAATTTAGGACTTAAAAAGCAACATTCTGAACGAGGACTGCTGCACTTGTAAAACATTACAGATGTGTTATCATATAAATGAGGTAGCTTTGACATGATAGTGTTCTAATAAATTCTCAGCTAAGATTTGGAGACAAGATATGTCAAAAGCAAAATCCAAACTGTCTCTTAATCTTCTACATAAACTGTTTATTTTTTCTGAGCCCTACAATAATACATGTGTCAAGAAGGCATTGATGGTTCCTAGATTAAAGTACAGCTGGGTCGGATTTATTTATTTTTTTCCCCTCTTTACAGGTCATCTTGAGAACGCTCATTTTAGTTAAATTAACTCAGCTATTTGCAGGTTTTAAATGTGAAGCAAAATAAAACCGTTTTCACCAAATTGGGAACTTGTGAGATGAACTTCATAAATTACAAACTTATTTCACTCCATTTCAGTGAAAGTTTTTAAATAGCTAACGCTGAATGATATTCTGTCAGCTGAAGAGCTTCATTTCAAACCATTTGCAACAAATCCAGAAGAAAAAAAAGCAAAAACCACCCCACTCTGTATTCACCGAGATGAATTTATGAAACCCCTCCCGACTTCTGTTCATTCTGTTTATTTTTTATTTATATCACAGTGCTGACTTGATGTCTCAACCAAGACTGGAGCCCCGTTCTGCTACACGAGATACTGGAAAAGGAGTTTCCATCCCTCTGCACAGCTTAGTTTACAGTTCAACCTGTCAAAACAGAGAAGTTTGGGGAGGGAACAGCCGAAAAGCAGCAAATGGAAGGCCCATTCGCAGGTTAGAAGCTGGGAATAAAACCTGCATTTCTCAATGCCATCTGTATTCAATCACGATGCTTCTCAGTGTTTCTGATGCTGCCCAGTTACACATCCCTCATCACTAGCAAAATGTTTGCTTTCCTTTTTAAAATCCACTCTACAGAACAGATCACACACATACACAGAGTCACAAAATTGTTCTGGGCTGCTCCTGGAAAAAAAAAAAATAGCGTGGTCCTTTCAGGCTTTTAGTGGAGCATTTCTAAAAGCTGTCTCAGTAAGTATTAGTGAAGGAAGAAAAAGAAAAAAAAAAAACGAAAAAACAAACCAAATAAACAGGAAAGGCAGGATTTCACACAATAACGCGTGAGCAGCAGTTGCAAGTTATACCAGCATCTGCTCTAATTACGCTATGTGAGTGGTTCAACTGCATTTTGTGGTTGACTCTGCTGAAAGCCTCCCGTAAGTTGGGCTGGTAGAATTCAAGATTTATTGCCATTCAAAATCAACGGCTAAAATCAACATATATCTGTAGTCATTCATTCCAACTTGCATTGTCAGCCATAATTTTTCATCAATTTCATATTTCTTTGCCAAAACACCACCATAAATTTAAAAGCTTTTTAACAATGTGACCACAGGAAAAAAAAATAATCCCAAACAGATTATTTTATTTGATATACTACAAACACCCTAGTTTCCAAAAGCAGATTATTTTCAGGTGTATCACACTGAAATTATTTTTTAAAATTTCAAAGAAGCATTCATATTTCTTGCTCCGTGAATATTGGCTAACTTCTGGTTTACAGTTCTGATTTTTGAGCCAGCAAACAATAAGTCTTCATTGCATTCTCTTTCTTGCCTGGAAAACCAAGGGAAGTTTATATTATTTTTATTTCAGTTTTCTGCAAACATTCTGTTAATTGCTTGCTATTTGCCTAAACTTGCCTGATATGAAAACAATCACATAAAGCTCCTTTCTGTGATTTTCAGAATCATTATTCTTGCAATTGCTCTGGTTGCTGGTAATCTCTCTGTGGAAGCGAAGCCCAGGGAGATTTCCAAGGTGCTTGTAAAAAATGCATTTGCTTCCTGTCCTCAACTTCTCCAAGTAGGCTGAGTATGAGTATACACTCAATATTCACATGTATTTCAGACCCTGATAGTTCTCCTAACATCTGGCAGCAGGTTCCAAAAATGATTGCTGCTCATTTTTTCCAGAACTGCAGCAATCTCTTCACTCTGCCATCTCCTCCTTCTCAGGCAGAAATCAAAGCCAGCCCCAGTTTTCTCACAGTCACATTAAAAAACTGCGTTAACATTTTGTAGGACACTTTTTAAAAAAAAAAATAAATCCTTTCTTGCAGAAACTGATACACTGTTTTGCGTTGATAAAATAGACCTGTTTTACAAAGAAACTTCTCAGATTTTTTATAATCCCCATCATTTCAATATTTCTCTCCAACACTGTAAAGACATAACTGATTACATCCTATTTCGTGTCACTTGGAAGACAAGTTTTGAAGACTTCGAAGACAAGCCTTCAGTTTCTTTAAATTGGAAAAAGAAGGATTTGGAAATGTTTCGTTACCGATAATGCTGCCCACTTCTTGCGTGAGGGGAAAGACTGACCCCAGACTGTTCATGACGTTTTTGCACTGTTTAAAAGAAGAAAAACTGAAAGTTTTCATGTATTTTTAAAAACATTTGTAAAGGTGTAAAGGTGTCAAAGGCCTTTAATTGCTATGGAGGGTTCTTTCTGGCTCTTCTGAAGTCAGTGCTCTCCTCGCCACCGTGTCTGTGTTGTGCTGGGTCCGGTCAGGCAAATTCCCAAGCCAAAATCATTGCTGGGGAACACGAGTCTCTCGCAGCAACACCCCTCTCCATGCAAAAAATCAGAGAGGAGGTGATTTTGCCCTGCAGAAGATAACAGCAGAGAAACAAATAACACCATTGCTGGGGTCAGCACAGTCTCCAGAGGGTGGTGCAAAATCAACTGATAGGTGAATGAGACAAGAACCAACAGGAATACGCAACCGGCGAGAGCGGGCCTGAACTGGGTCTCCAGCAGCCAGCCCCGTGCTCACCACTGAATCAGGGGACTGAGACCGTTTCCTCAGCACGAGTTGAATCCTTTCACAAAGCTATTGACCAAAAAGCCCTGAATGGAGAGATCCAGACGTAGCAATAACTGGATAACCTTGGATACTCTCGACATTTACACCTTTACTGCTGGGAACCACTCCAATTCTGGATCGTCATCAACAGAGGAAAGTAGATGGCCAAGTACTTCACAAGCTAGCTCTTTTTTGATTATTATTTGGAACAAATATGCAAATTGCAGACTTGCGAGCAGAAGTAAATGTTCTGATACTGCAGAGCACGCACGAAAATATGTGCACGCGCCATCACAAGATTTGCTTCTTTACAAATATGGCTGAACTTGTTTCCATAATGGTTTGTGTTTGTTCTTTTCCCTCTTCACATTTAGTTGATGTAAATTGTAGGTTTCGTGTGCTCTGAAATGATGTTCACTTCATCAGCATTTCAGCACTATTTTATCTGTATATAAAGATCCAGCATCCTCACCCCTAACTCTCTTCTTCACATTTTTTACCTCGGATTCTTTATGCTTTGTGCAATACTCTGCCAGTGACTTCCTTCTCTGACTCATCCCCACCAACTAACGCAGCAATTTTATGTGCCACTCAAGCAGGTTCTGCACGTCTGCCGTTGCATCACTCCCCGTTGGATGATTTAACAGCACAGCTTTGCAAGGTAACCAAGATCATCACGACAAGGTTTTGAAAGAAAAGAACCAGTACGCAGCCTTGCTTGCACTTACCATTTTTATCATCAAGTTAAAGAAATACATCTACCAATGTTTATGGATTTTGGGTCATGACAACCCCATGCAGTGCTACAGGCTCGGAGTAGAGCGGCTGGAGAGCTGCCCAGCAGAAAAGGACGTGGGGGTGTTGGTCGACTGTCAGCTGAACATAAGCCAGCAGTGTGCCCAGGTGGCCAAGAAGGCCACAGCATCCTGGCCTGTATCAGGAACAGCATGGTGAGTAGGTCTCAGGAGGTGATTGTCCCCCTCGGCACTGGTGAGTCCACATCTCAAGTGCTGTGTCCAGTTTTGGACCCCTTACCACAAAAAAAGACATTGAGGTGCTGAAGCGAGTCCAGAGAAGGGCAATGGAGCTGGTGAGGGGTCTGGAGCACAAGTCTTGTGAGGAGAAGGTGAGGGAGCTGAGGTTGTTCAGCCTGGAGAAAAGGAGGCTGAGGGGAGACCTTCTTGCCTAAAAGGAGGGTGTAGAGAGGTGAGGGTCAGTCTCTTCTCCCAAGTCACAGGCGCAGGACAAGAGGAAATGGCCTCAAGTTGTGCCAGGGGAGGTTCAGATTGGATATCAGGAAAAATTTTTACACTGAAAGGGTTATTAAGCCTTTGAATGGGCTGCCTAGAGAAGTGGTTGAGGTACCCTCCCTGGAGTTATTTAAAAGACAGGTTGACATAGTGCTCAGTGACATGGTTTAGTGATGAGTTGCTGTTTTTTATCAGAGTTAGGTTGATGGTTGGACTAGATAATCTCAAAGATCCCTTCCAACCTAGAGAATTCTATGATTCTATGATCCTATGAATTCCAATAGAGCTCCACTCTGGCTACACTAAATAAAGGAAATACTGTCCTTGCTTTGTGAGTTACAGAATAAACTAATTCTCGTATGCTGGGACCACCAGCCATCTGGGTAGACTTAAATTGGCCTGAGTGACCTGCTGAGGATCAGGGAAGTGCAAAGTTGACCTGGCTACAACTGTGTTGAGTGCTTCTTGGCTATAATTCAATACAAGACTGTATCTCCTCTAGGTACACGGGTCATGTCCTCAAGACTGCTCCCGTGATTGATACAGACATCTGCCACCATCTACTTCCTAAATGTCTGACAGCAAAAGTCAATACTCACATCACACAGAAGTGACGAAATGGGCAAAACTTACTTCTTATGCAAGAGGAGAATTCACACCTCTGTTAACCCTTCAGAACCATTTGCAGGGATTTTTCCAGGTGAAGCCAAGAGTTTGAAGACGAATGAAGACAATTTTCCACTGACATTAGTCACAAAGCAGCTCTATATCTGCCTTGAAATCGGCCTTTGGAATTCTCTGATAAAAAGACTGGAAAATTGGGAAGTATTGATAAATGGTAGCACAGAGTGAGTAGATTCTAGTTCCGTCTTCTTTCTGTTTTCTTCTCCTCCTGCTACAAATTTATTAGTCCATTCAAACACAGCATTTGCATTATATCTACATGTGAGGTGCCAGGCAACCAGAAACTGTTTAAGGTTCATGTGGAAATCTTCAAAATATGTGTCATCGGTGACTTGTTTTATTTCCTCTGTACCTCCAATCCGCAAGTTTCAATTTAAATGTCTCCTTCCACAGGGGAAAACAGAAGAGGCAAAACTGCAGGATGGCAAGACAATTTTCCTACTCAATAATCAATAAACAATAACATACCTTTTTATATGTGTTAAGGTGAGATGGCGTTCACTGATTGCTTCGGTATAGATGGCGAAGGGACTGGGATGGCTGGAACTTTAAGCCATGGACTTAACTTTGTTGGAGGGAAGCAAATCTTGTGCCCACACTGGGTTGGATGGTACCTACAAGAAGCATCATGCGTGACTATTGAATGTGTAGTGACAAGTTAAACGGGCAGCTTTCCCTATTGGGTAAAAAAAAAAAAACCCTACATAGCCTTGTAAATACCAGTACCAAGACTGCCCTACATAACGATACGTATGAAATCACACAAAGTTGCTTGCTTTGTCACCCCAGTGCACCCACCCACAGATCTGCTTCACAAATACATTTGTAGTCGGAGATGACACGAGATGCTGCGTGAACACCTTTGGTAGGGCAATACTCATGAAAACCCCAGAGGAACAACCCCAGCACTCGTTGCAGTGAATGTACATTGAGGCATTTTCATTCTTTCAGTTTTAAAAATTAAATTAAAATTTAAATCTGAGCAGGCAGCATAAGCAAAGGCATGTGGGAGCATGGAGTACACACACTGCTGTGCTTTATAGACAGCAAAGTAAGAGAAGGTCAACCAACAGTGTGAGTTGCCAACACACTTACACATCTTTGGGCAGAGGTGTATTAAAAGAACAAAAGCATTATGGTATTTTGCAACTTTATCTTTAAAAACAAACCCAATCAAACTAAGGAAATATCCCACCAGATAATCAAAAGGTTACTTGACAATAACTTCAGTTCTCACTCTGGCACACTAGTCATTCACAGTCCTCCAGGAATCCACTGCACAGCTCTTTGGAGGGTTCTCAGAGTCCCAGCACACCAATGGAAGGTGGTTAAGTTACACAAAAATCTCTGCAGAGCTGCTTAGGCGCCAATCTTTGGAGTCTATAATGGAAATCAACATCTGTGCATTCCAGAGACTTTGAACTTCAGGTGTTTCACACTTCCTGCTACTCAATTTATGGAAAATGCAAATGAAAGTAAAGCAGATAAATGTTCTTTAACAACAGGAAGCTTTTGTCATGTTTGAAATCTCATTGTTCTGAAAGAGTGGATTAATTTAGCCACTACCCAGGATACCAAAGGTTATGCTTATAGAGGAGACAAAATAGAACCTGCATATATTTTGATAAGGTTACATCATCAGGACAGTAACAATAAAACCAGCTTGCCATTTCTGTGCAGACCAATTTTCAAGCAGGAGGTGTCTTGTGCTCCCCCTTAATAATGAATCAGGCTGACTGACATTTGAAATGGCAATAATTTCCCCAGGAGATGCAGCTGCAATCTTAGTATTTTCTGTTCTTGCTCTCAATCTGATTTCTCTTATCCACAGTACGAGGCAGCTGAGTATAATGCAGGAAACATTATCAGCAACAATGCTACAATTAATGCTGAAAGAAAATGAATATTTGTCTGCAGAAGAATAGATTTTAGAATACCTAGGGGAACTACTGTACTTTGAAAATGAAGCCATTTTGTGTGTTTATTGAAATGCACTCCTATTTCTGCGGTTATACTTGGACTAGTTAACCATATCAAGGTAATAAGCGCATAGGCAGTTTTTACTGTCCTGTATTAAAGCTGTTTACGGAATGCTAAGTAGTCTACGTCTATTCAGAAAACAGTCTATTTTGGCTGCAATCCATCTATACTTTTCCACACCTCACTTCTTCCATTATTAAATCCAAGAACTAGAAAGGTCGTGGCAATTTCTCTTTTGATTCACAGCTGCAACTGCAGAGGACAATCCCAATGTGGAAACGAGTCCTACAGCAGCAATGCAGGACCAAATGATGGAAACGGAGTTTTGTGCCCTGTTATTGGTGGATGTGGAAGTCGGCTGATACGATGGCTTCCCATCTTTTCTATCTCAGGGTGTCTTTTTTCCCAGTTTTTAAATGCCAGAAAGTCAAACAAGTGTCCCATTCAGCTCCCTGGTGAGATGGGATAAAGAAACAGAAGATATCAGAACATCCAAGACTGCAACTAAGGCCCAAATTGAAAGATGCTATTAATAAAGAGAAATAAGCAACTAGACTTCAAACAGCTCTGGACACAATAAGGCTTTAGAATAAGCTAATGCCCCCTTGACCATCTGCATATCGTCAATCAGGTCAGCCAAGAAAAAGGTCTATAAATAACCTATCTGACCAACTCTGCAAAGGCTTCTGATACAATCCTTCCTAAGTGCAGATGGTAGCATTCAGACCACCTTACTTGGGAGCACAAGAGTCATTTGTCCCTATCAATCAGCCAGTTGGTCAAAAATCTTTCATGCTTGCATTTGATTACATCCACAGAACGATACAAACAGCAAATCACAGTGAGCCAGCTGTGATCCGTCACTGAGACCCAGGAGCACCAACAGAAGAGCGAACACCTTACCCCAGAAGGTCTATGTTTTTGGTTGGATTGAGGTAACTTTGCCCCACGTAGCTCAAATACAGTGGGGTAACATCGTTCCCTGTCCATCCCCTTATTTCATTACATCAAAACGTATCATTTATACAATCCCAGACAAAATGAAAGCCCAACTGCTCTAGAGAACAGCCTCTCAACTTCTGGAGCATGGCTCTGAAATCCAAAATAATGGATGTAGTTTTAATGAGTGCCTGTAATGATTCCTGTCATCCAAAGTGTAAGTGTAGCCTGGAGTCCTCAAACCCAACATATCCTTTGCCTAATATGAGCTCACCTCATCCCTTTTTCCCCAGGCCCCACCAGACCAGGTCTCTCTGTGGTTAAACTCCCTGAGCCTACCAGCTTTATTATCGATATGCTGGAGTTGTGGGTCCAGCACTGACAATCTGAAAACTGACCAGGACCCTGGAGTACAAGAACATGAGCAAAATCCTCTTTGACATTCCTAAGGAGGTCTTTAATAATGTAGCCCTGGGGTTAAATAAATATCTTTGATCAACAGGACATAGTTATTTATTATTCATTTACTTCTATGCAAGAAATACAGGTCATCCACTGAACCAGGCACTGTCACATTCATTTTTAACTCATTTGGAGATAAGCCTTTATTTATTGGAAATGATCATAATCCCATTGGCTTCAATAGAGTTTCATGAGTTGAAGTCATCAGCTAATCCATATTATAGTTACTAACTGATGATCCTTCACAAGCAATTAAAGCTGTGTCCCTCAGATGACATGCAGTTTGTTATAAAGAATTCAGAGTCTACACGGGGGATCCGTGACTTCCCAACGTTTTATGTGAAGATACTGAAAACCTCAGAATATTTTCTTCATAAATAATTATTTTGACTTAATTTCTAAGCCTAAACACAATGTGTTTAAGCCTAATCACATTCAGTCTTTCTAGAATATTTATTTGGCTTCTGACATAACCACCAGTTTGATTTTCAGTGGATTTCTTCTGGTCCACCAGTGTACTCCACTGGTGGACCCGCTCCACAAAGTCAATTACATTTCAGTGGACAGGCTGGTAGAGTTTTCTTTCTCATTTGCTGTGGGTTTCTTTTTTATGCTCATGAGCTAAAATAATAATGAAACTCTACGTGGTGCTTGTATTGTTTTCCAAAGACTACTTTTCACTGAAGTAAGTGTGGGGACAGATTTTTTTAATGAAATAATACTGTTTACTACCAAAATATACTTAATCATAATTACATTAAGAAACACACAAAAAAGCTAAGTAATAAAATAAAATGAGTTGGAGAACACAAAGGGGGGGAGGGGAAAAGACAGAAAGGATTAAGTAGAGTCATATAAGGAATAGATTCTATTTAATGAAAATTTCCACAGTGTTCAACATTTTTATTATGGTTAATAGCACTGTGCTTCATTTTTGTCTGCAGTAATTGTGTATCCTTAATGAATGGGCACTCTTATTTCCCCATTGAGCACTGACAGAAATTAATAAACCTAATTCTGTAGGTTTAAGTTTAATTCTAGTGAAATATATAAAGCAGTTACATTTTCACTTAGCTACTAACTGGAATAGAAATGGGTTTAAGCTTTTCAGCAGCTTAATAGGGAACAAATTGGGTTTTCTTTTATTTCTTTTTTTTTCCCTCTCTTTCAGCACTTGGGTCTATTTTTGTTGCTGCGTGCGAGAAAGGACATGTCACGGCTGGTGAGGCTGAACCGAGCCTACAGTCAGAGTTGTTAATTTATTTTTTTTTCTTAAGTACAATTACTAGACTTAGCCCTTTGTGCCAGCCTTGTTGTTAATGATTGGTAAAGACCATCTCCTTGGTTTACACTTTGATAGAGATCGCAAGCCACAGGAGTTTTCAGACTGCCACCTAGAACGCTCAGCTATCATAGCACCCTGGAGACAAGCTTTCAGGTTCATCCCTGGACTGGTTACACAAGGCAGTAAACACAGAAATAATCTGAAGCTGAGCAAGAATTGGGTGATGATGGATATAATTATAACAGCCATCTCTTTCCTGAAAAGGGAAGTGAGGGACGTGACACCTTCCACCAAATTTCCAAAATAACAGAGAAGTCCCATCTTGAATGTTACCTGTTGGGTAACATCTATCAAGTGAATAAAATCCATACATCTTCCCACCATGGTACCAGAGCCATGAACTGAGCATGTAACAGATTCATACCAGTTATGAGACAAACTGATTAGGCCCTGCTATGTAAAACCTTTGCTAATCTCCACAATAACCCCTTCCTTGCAAGGGATTGGGGCTAAAGGTTCAAAATAAAACCGAAGTGAATGTGGATGTAGGTAAATAACTCAAACCCATAAGCTAGAATTTAAGACAGAACTTGATCGTGAGACTCTGAGGTGCAGCGTTCTGCCGTCGCGGAGACCCAGGCAGTGAAAATAATGTGGGCCTTGTTTCTTTTTGGATTAGCAGTTTTTAAGAGAAACTCCAGGTGCTGAAGGGAGCCATTTTAAGAGCCACCGCTGAGCGCCTGAAGGACTTGGCATGTTCACTTTTGAAAGAACCAATATTGTGACCACAGGTGGGCAATAGTGAGACAATCACTTTCTAAAATACATCATTTTAAAAACAAGAATAGAAACATCAGTCTGGCATCACGACAAAAGTGCTCTTTGGGGAATAATTATATGGATTCTTCCTATCCTACAGTTTCATTTTAGAGTGGGCCAAATCCCCAGCTGGTTTAGATCAGCTGCTGATTTACTCCAGCTAAAGACCTCGCCTGGTATTTCATTTCTATTATTACCTTATCTTTTACAGTCCCCACTGTCCTAATTTATCATCTGTGTTAGAATGGCAGGAGCGCAGTAAGGGGTAACCATGAACAAAGGAGCAAAGACAGGGAAAACCTAAGATTAGAGCAGAGCCACGTCACGACCTCTTCTGTACCCCCCATCTGTCCGTTTTGCTAGATCATGGGACCAAAATATGGTTGAATCACACATAAAAACACGGAGACAGAGGAGGCGGTGAGAAGACAGTCACAGGCAAAAGTCAGACATGAGGAGGGTTTTGAAGGCGCAACAAAGAGGAGATGTAGAAGGCCAACAGGAGAGGAGATGAAGTTGTTGGTGGAAGAGGTTGGCTTGTGCAGAAGACACAGCAGCAGAAAGGACATGAGCTGCTGGAGGGGGTCGGCAGTTTGGGGGACACTGGGGTGCAAAGGGAAGGGGAGGGGTTGGGTCAAACAGCTTCAAGCTTCACTCCCTGGCAGCAAGAGCTGACTTGAGGTGTGGGCAGAGTCGGTGGGAGCTGGGCAGATCCTCTGCTTGTGGTTTCTCTGTGCGTTTGGCAGGCTGTACCTACCCAACTGGGAATCCAACACCACCTAATCCCAGGTGAGCAAAGAGAACTACTGCAAAGGAAGTTTAAGAATAACTCACAGGGCTTCCTCCTTCCCTTCATCCTATAGCTCACGGAGCTGGAATACACTCCGAATTCAGGAGGAGGTGCTCCAGAGAGAAATGAAGTAATATGCTATTGCGTGTCTTCCCAAAGGTAACCTTTTCTCCTGCCCCCCTTCCCCCAGAAAAGGGCAGCTGCAGCTGCAAAGCCTGCCCTGAGCTGGCTCTGCCAGCTCCTATCTCTTCTGTTAGCTTCCAAGGTTTTTAAGTTAAATATTTTGTGAGAGATTAGCGTTGCAAAGAAACAAACACTTACTAAGCAGCAACAGGTAACACCCTTCAAGGCAACGCAGGCCGATTTCTCAAAGCCTAGTGCCTCATGTGTCCCACGCAAATTAGCTCTGAACAGTGACGGGGTATCTCAGCCTGTATCGGCTCTGCTGCTTACAGAAACCAGAGAGAGGAGGCAGGCATTTCTGCGAGGAAACTCAGCAAAAACACTTAGAGCTACCTGGTACCACGGCTGGGTGAAATAATCTGGTTGAACACGGACTAGTCTAGTCCCCGGGGCCTGTGGAGGATGATGATGGCAAGATCCAAACCCCTGGGAATGGCCATCAGGCATTTATCCACAGACTCTGCTCAAAGGCTGTGCTGCTCCATCTGTAGGAAAGTGTCCTAGTAATGAAAGAGCTGAGTAGCAAGAAGAATTGGGAATAACAACTCTCTCATGAAAACCATGTGGAAGAAAATTTACTCTTCCCAGACAGTACTTGCCTAGTGTCTGCTGTCTAGAGAAAAGCATTTTAGGTTTTAGGCATAATTTTTTTTCAGACGCTTCACACCATGACGATTTAATTATTTTTCCGTGATCAGCTAAATACCTATTTGGTTAATGACAAATAGCTAATAGCTTCACTATAATAATCCATATATGAAAGTTGAGGTTACATCTTTCACTTAGTCAGAGAAATGCATTTTCCCACCCCGTTTCCCATCACTGCTCCCATTAGTAGCAGACTAATAAAGATGCCCTGCAGCACCAGCCACCCTGTTAAGTAACAGGGTTGAATTTCCACCCACTTTTTCTTGTGGATGACTAGCAGGTATAAACCTCTGCTGTTTAGCTACTTTACAGGTGTCCCAGAGGAGAAACAAATGTATAATTTGGAGAGCATCTGCACCTAAGTTATTATTATGAACTGCAAGTTCATAGTTATTTAAGTTTCATTTTTTATTCAAGTGTACTGTCTTTTATGCTTGCCTTTGAAAACAGAAACCTAACATGCCACGTTCTATTTGGAGTGATGAAGGAACAGCACAGCTGCGATGGAGACTGGATCTACCAGCTGAAATTCAAGTTTGTACCGTGATTGATTTGCCGACACTGACAGGACCTAACAAAGAAAACACTGGCTTCTGTTCCAGAGTTGCACCTACTAAGGATCTACGCAATTATATGAAATTAATATCTCTTCAGTTCTCTGGACAGAACTGCTCTTTCCTCAAGGCTGTATTTCAGTCCGTGTCCTACACATTTCCCAGGCAATGGAATACTGTCATGTAAATCTGACAGGCATACTCTTTGGTGTCCCACATACAAAATCTGCCCCTGAATGTTGAAGATCAAATTCCACCACCTAAAACAAAATTTTTAGCCCTTCAGATTACACCCCGCACCTCCAGGAGATGTTCTCCTGCAGCCATCAGGAAAGAGCTCCCTGGTCCAGACACAGCTGGGGGAATGGTGCATCACATCCTTCCCTCTGGATTTTTCAAATCAACTTGAACCACAGCAAAACTCTCAGGCGTGTGTGCCAGCAGTGCTGTGAAGATCATGTTCCAGAGTCAACTGCACACAGCATCGGTGATATCAGTGAAACAGAAAGGTGTCTGAGTATGAGCAGAAGCAATGTCTGATGCCAAGTGCTAATACCTGATAATTACAGAGGGAGAGTCAGACGAAATCCAGAAAGGTATAAAAGAGGAGGAAAAAAAAAAAGATAGAAATGAGAAAAGAATATTGTCTCAATACAAAGTCATTGCAGAGAATTAGTCCATTAGGAAAATGGCTGTGTGTTATGGGAAAGCTGAGCTCATTTATTCTTTCTGGGGCTCGTGGAGCGTATCTCAGCTAAAGGGATGGCTTGTCCTCCACAGCAGCATCTCCTTTGGCCAAGTCAGGAAGAGCGAACTAACTTCAGCTTCAGCTTTATCCATCACTCTATACATAAAAGAATTATAATTAAGGCACACAGGTCTGAGAGCAGCAGGATTAACATGGGTTATGCTGGTTAAGCTCTGAGAGCTGAATGAAATATTTGACCTGCTTTCCTCCCCCATGTATGCTACAAGGCATAAACTATGTAAGCCACAAGCACCATGGGATCCAGACTTTGGAACCCTAGATGATTATGTTTATTCTCTTTTTGGACCTTTTGTTTTTATTTTTTTCACTGAATCTAAATAGAAATTGATGTTTAACTCCAGGAGCACTTGAGGACATGTCATGAAGGCTATAGTCTGCTACTGTTCCCAGAACAATATATTTCAAGGAGGAAACAAAATAATCAATGAGGCAACATGACATGAGACAGTCTGGAGGCCCCATGACAACAATAATTAGCCAGGATTAATCATCAAAATGGTTTTTAAAATTTAACTTGCAAGTGGAAACCAGTTAGTTCAGGAATTTTGCCACCAGAATTGTGGCTCCAGTGCAGTCCACAGTGATCACAACTAAAAGCCTCAACTCTTTTATTAACTTTCAATGGTTTAAATAAAATGGGTTGGTGGGACATAGGAGACCAGTATCCCTATGACAAGTGTGTATTTTTCACAATGGCATTTTCCACAGAAGTCACCAATTGGCAGGGAAAACAAAGCCTTGCCTCCACCCATTCTAGCAAACTCCCTTCCAAACAGGACCTTGGCAAACGTGTCTCCAACCGTACTAATCCTGATTAAGAGAGAAGACTTTGAAAATGCTCATGTCTGATAACCTGAGAATAAGCCACACATGTACCTGAAAAGAAAAGCAAATTTGTTTGCTCCAGCCATATATAAGGACTTGACCTGCCCCATGAAAGTCCGTGGGAGCCTTACTGTCTTCAAGGAATGTAGGATCAAGCAGTTAATAAATAAAACTTAACATGATAAAGGTCCATTTGGCAACATTTTACTATTTCAAAATTCCTCAACAGCTTAAAAAGTCACACACAAATCTAAAGATCAGGATGGAAAGGTTTATCTCAGAATGAGAAGTGCATACAGCTTCACCCTGATCCCAACACGCTTCAACAAACTGAATCTAAGCCAGTGTTTACAATAGTAAAAATATCCTACAAAATGCACCATGCTTGTCTCTCAGGTAAGTCTTGGTCACCGCAGAAGCAGGACACATCCTTTTCTCAGTTCTACTGGGGTAAGTGCGGAGTAACATAACTGAAGCAAAGGTTATGTACACCCAATTTAGGCAAGATCACAATCAGGCCCAAAAAAGATTTGTTTAACTGATGGTCAAAGAGCAACTGTTTAAGTGACTGATGGATAGCAACTTTTTCTTCTAGGGGAAATTACCAGTTTAGACAGGGGCGAACCAGAACCCAAACACAAGGTACATTTTTTTGGCTATTATACCCATACAACCAGGATCTTAATATAAAAAGGAATTTAAATGCTAAATATTTCCCATTTGTTTTCATGGCTTCCTGGAGGTTAGACAAAAGCACTACCTGATTTTATTACAGAAGGACATGCACCATTCCGGTGTCCAGCATGACATTCAGTGCACACTATTCCCCTGTTAGGACAGATTGCTGAAACCTCATGGGTATGGGATATGGAAGTGTCGTGTTGCTCAACAGCTAGAAATGGCTTTTCCAGTTACACTTTCTGAGCTGACCTACTAATCACCATGTACAACAGACACACAGATTCTGGCCAAGCCAAAAGCCATTTTTAATGTCACCACCTGACTACAAATGATTATGAAAAAACGTCAGACCATCCTACCAGCTCTGATGTCAGATTCTCAAAAGCCAACAAACACAAGTTGAAAAAACAGCAAAAATGAGGGTTACTTTTATCTTTGAACAGACAGGCCACGAATTACAGTGTTGGAACAATTGCTTGCCTGGTGATGTGAATAAGGAACAACCTGAATAAGGTCTGAGGATCTCAAGTCCCTAAATTTAAATTTTAAATTACTGAGGCAATGCTTCAAATTTTACTGTTTCCAATCCTTAGCTTGGTTTCAGCCAGCAAAACCAAATCTTGAGAAATATTCTGCTTTTTCCTTTCCCATACCTATTGCTACCTACAAAAGAAATGTTTAAAAGAATCAAATAACTGACTGTTTAGGTACTAGATTAATTCATCAGGGAACATTTAGGTTTCCCAGCCTAAGAAACAAAAGTACCCCCCACATGTTCACGTGAGCAAACAGCAAAGTGACAGCTGAGATTTGTTCCTGTGAATCTTCGTTAGCTGAAGCTGCAGCAGGCTGTGCTGCCAACAAAGTCCAGGTGTAGACCATATGAGCTGACGAAAAGAGGAGCCCAATTCCCTTTCTATGTGCACAATTCATCTATGCCAAGGTGCACTTGAGCATCTGGAATTCACCACTCTGTTCTGGAGTGGTTTTTTAACGAATGCCTGGGAGATTTATGCAACCAGGGAGCTACCACTAAGCTGCTCTCGTGAGTTCTAGAGGATTTGTGTGCCACTGAAACACACGGCCGTGCAGCACCAGCTCCTCAGTTAAGAAGCTGTAGTGATAAAAGTGAGGTTAGTCACCTGCACATTGTAAGAGGCACATAATTAGACAGGATCTCCAGTCAACAGTTTGGAGGATCCATTCATTTGTATAGTTCAGAGGGTACCTAGGAGACAGGACCCTGCAAAGAGATGAGGGGCAGCATGTGGATCACTGATATGTACAGGACAGGATCAGCACTGCACAACTGCCCAAGTCACCCTCAGCCTCAGCTGTTGGAGGCTGTTTCCTGAATTGGGAGCATCCAATTTCTTTACTTGCTGTCACCATGAAATTAGGCATGAGGTTTGGAGGTAAGCAGCAAATGCCTACTTTCAAGTGGGTTTCTGCATCATCCAGTGCAAAACTAGGCCAGACCTGAATACACATGACCAGCTGAATTTATGTGAGGAGGCAAAGTGTTTCACCATTTGAGGCCCTGGAATATCCAAAAGAGAGATTTAATTTTTATTTCACTACACCAACTGTTTCCTTCACTCTACAAGGAGTTATACACGCAGCTTTTGCATCAACTAACCAACAATTTCTCTCAAGGATTAAACTTTCCTGATTTCTACAGTTACAGCC
The DNA here is from genome assembly GCA_013400055.1 of Nycticryphes semicollaris. NCBI lineage: Eukaryota > Metazoa > Chordata > Aves > Charadriiformes > Rostratulidae > Nycticryphes > Nycticryphes semicollaris. Next base: position 1,044,202 of record VXBJ01001054.1, read on the forward strand.
TTTGGTTTAATTCTGTTTCCCAGCCACTTATCTTCATGCAGCCCCTGCTTTTCCCCCCAGATGTAGCTTCTTATGCAGGAATTCCTGCTGACACAGCCTCACTGCTCCTCCACAGGGCAGCTCCATTTGCCCCAGCAGTCTCATGGTAAGAAACCACAAGAGTTTTCTGGGTTTCTACTTCTCTGGGTGTCACCAATGTCCTGCTGTTTGCCTTGTCACTTGTACTCCTTAGTGTCTGGAAGAGCATTTGACTGCTGTTTGCTTCTCTCCATGTTGGTACATCGCACCAGGCAGCTGGGATGGCAAAGCTCTGCCTTCTCTGAACAGTCTTTGGAGATGTTTCCCCACTCTGGCACTATATCCCAAGCTATATTTTGACTATTTTGTGCTCCAGAGCAGCACAGCTAAATGAGATAATGTTAGACTGGAAGTCACAGGGGCATACCAACAGCAGCACAAGACCAAAAGTCTTTGTGACACTGTAGCCCAGGTGCAGCAGTGGCCTGCTCCAGAAGCAGCCCAGGGAAAGCAGCTGCTGATACCTCCACAGAGCCTTCTCCACCCTCTGCCTTCCTGGAGTGGAAGTAGTGACTTCATATTTAACAATAATTCCCAATAGACTTTTCCTCCTTGACCATCTCCAACTGCTGCACAAATGCAGATGTTGCTCGTAACTATACAGCAGAGCACACACCAGGACCATCACAGAAGTGTGTGAAGACAAATCTCTGGTGGGAACACAAGTAGGTGGTGTGAGGGCACTCCCTTCCTGCAGCACAGAACAAGTGACCTCTCTTTTATTCCCCACAATCTCATTTCATTCCCCGCTACTGATTTGGCATATTATTAAAGCAGGAGAAGCTTCTAAGATTTCTCCACCTGAGGACTACTCCGTGTAAGAAGGGAATCTATGGGGTTTTATTTTAACTCTAATTTTAAACAACTGTTTTTCGGGTATAAAAATAAGCTGTTTGTGCTAACACTGACATTCTCTTAGATTAAACAAATAGCCAAGATCAACTACTACTAGGCACTTCAAGCCCGAGCAAGTAATCTCTTATTTAAATGAATCACCGGGTCATTTTAATCAGTTAAGTGGCTTAGCACAAGAATACCTGCTGTTCCTTTTGGTTTCAGGAGCTTCCCCACCTGCACTCATTGCTACCAAAACAAACCCTCTTCTCCACCCAGCTATTAGGCCCTAATTCATCAAAACCCCTGAACCAGAGAGAGAAGCTCCTTCAAAAGTGAAGGATTATTCATGGTCTTAAACCTGCGCTGCTGGCTTTGTATCCTGGTCACTGATAAGCAATTTTAATGAGGCAGATGAAAGTGATTCATACCATTGAATAATTATCAATAAATGATTGCTGAGGTACTACATTGGCATTTCCCTAATAAAGTAAAAAACCAAAAATTAAAAAAAATTAATTCACTGTCTGCTACTTTATCTTACCATGGGATAAACTGGAGCAGAGGTGTAAGGAGTAATCTCAGCTTCTGTTATTAAACTGTCTAGAAGTGGAAATGTCCCAGAAGAGGGCACTTCATTCCCCACACACATTATGTGGCATGTGTTCAGGGCCTCTCTATCTCTGCTCACAAACGGGATATTCACACAACTTCCCAGTTCAGGTCATTTTATTTGTACATCCCTCAAACCTGTAAAGGTCTTTGCTCCATCTGGGAGAATTGTGGAGAAAGGGACAAAGAAGGAGCTCCAGAATGAAAGCCACCAAGTAAGGGATGAAACAAAAGAGGATGTGCCCTTCTCTTCTGCAGAAAGTTTCACAAAGGTTTTTATTTTGTCAATCATCTTTACCTCTGAAAGAGCAAAGAACTAATTCATCCTAAGACATAGCACTATTTAAAATATAATTGATAAGGCTTGAAAAGATGTGAATTACAATATCAGATACGCATTTGAGAGCTTCTTTGGGGGATGGAAGGTCATAAGGACCTTTAAGGTACCCAAGTTTTAAAAATATCTAATATTTCCCTTCCTCAACCCTTAGCTACAGTCCCCACATCCACCTGCCTCAGTGATGCCAGAGGATTCAAGGTGCACAAAGGTAATCACAGAGGGAGGAATCTCTGCAAGAGCATGGCCACTGATATCTGAGACAACAGAGAAGGTTCTAGAAATAGATTTTTTTGAACCTGTCTATTTTCAACGCAAAAAAAAAACGCCTAAAGGATGAAAAGTACAACAGTGAGGTGAGATTTCTGTCAAATAATTCTAAAAAAGGGCCAATAGATGTTTCTGATTTCCTGTGTGGCCTCAGTCAGGCCACTTCCCTCACCCCATTTCCCATCATAAAAACCAAGGGAAAGGCATAATGTTCAAAAAAAAAAAAAGGCAGGCGGGCTATCTATTCAGTGGGAATCCAACAAAAAAACCAATTGTCTTACAAGGGCAATTGAAAATCAAAGTGAATGAGTATTTATAGCAACTGAACTGTTTAAAACAACAAACTGAAACTGCAGCACCAACTACTTCACAAAGTCATATTCTTGAAGAAGGGGAAAAAAAAAAGATCAAAGATCTGCAGGCAGCCAGCTCTGCATACAAGTGGCTTTATCAGCTCTTGGCTGTGCTAAAGAGAGCCAGGCAGCCTGAAAGAGAAAACATTTAATGAGGTGATGAACAACACTTTCTTGGCCTTAATTATAAGGATAGGACTAAGCAACAATAATTGCAGGATAAATTATTGTCAAGAGATATTTCCAAACAACAACAAAAACCCCATGTCATTATCAAACAATTATTTTAAGTCTCATTTACATATAAAAAAGAATAAATGGAATAGTCCTTTTTTTCTTTTCCATTTGTGGGGGTGGTGGAAATTTTCAGGGTGGTGCATGGGAATTAGCCGCACTACACCCAATATTGCTAATGACAGATTAATTCTCTGCAGATCACTCTGGGAATTGTACATTTGTATCCAAGGGCAGAATTCAACCCAAGAAAAAACTCCAGTCTCTGTGATGTGCCCCCCAAAGAATCACACGTATTTAATAATAGGAACAGAAGACCAACTTCCTCGCAGAGTATCATTCGAACTAAGCGTCAGAAAAGTTCCATTTAGGACAGAGGGAATTAAGCTTTAGGTTAAGTAAAGTAGATGTGCACATAAGCTGCTCAGACCTTATCAGATGAGCCTTTTAAAAGCTCACATGAAGAAATGAGATATATACAGTAGCCTTGAGTCAAACAGGCTTTCAGGAGCCAACAAGTGTATGTCATAGGAATTGAGACAAAATGAGATCATGGCAATCGCTCTCGGGCATTTATCTCAACACTGCTTTGTGCCTGCAGATCCCAAGCAGTGGAAGACCGGGAGGTTTTTGGCATCAGGAGTGGTGCAGAGCCAGGTCGTCTACTTTCCCACATTATCAAATAGAGCAAAGTACCAGGCAGGTTTTCAAAGCGGTTCTTGCTTAGCTACAAAAATAAACAGTCATGCTTCCAAAAGAGTTCAAGAAGAATATGAGCTGCTATGGGTTTCTGAACTTTTGCTTGTTTAATCCAGCTGCTTCTGGATAAAATTTGCCATTACCATCTAGTGATTCTTCAGACACCTGAAGAAAAGATGGATTTTTTTTTTCAGAAGTCAGGGGGATTTATCTCCCTGAAAATATGGCCCCTTGAAACTGTTCTTACTTATCCTGCCAAAAATTGGTTGTACCAAAGAACTGATTGCCTTTGAAAAATATAATCCTTCTCTCATGTATTTGACCATTGAGGTCCCTTCCAACCTGCTATTCTATGATTCTATGTACAGTGGTTGTGAAAACAGTATCTACAAGGAAACCAAGTAAAATAAAGCGTTAGTATTTTAATTGCTTTCTTGTATGCAGGGCTTTTGGCAAGTAACCTACTCACAAACAGTGATGATCGCTTACTTCTATAACAGACCAGCCTATTATCATATGAATATACATAATAAGAAATCTCATTTCTTTCACAAAGAAGAATTAAAATAGCTGGGTACCACCAATTCTTTTTCTTTAGTTTCATCCAGACAATAGGGGCAGTGATAAGTAGTATTGTTCACGGAAAGCTTACTTATTTTTTCCTTTTTTCAAAATTCTGTTAAATTTGTCAAACTGCTTGAAACATCCAACACATTTTTCCAGAAAACAGGAATTCTTCAATGTCATTACTCTTGCTACCAATCGTTTGGGTAACACAGGGTCTATTTCATGCCTGTTTTATCAGGTACTACAGCCACAAAACCTGATTTTCAAACAGGATAGAGACAAACAATTTAGACATTCCACCCATTAGTTTGCAAAATGCAAAATCCATTGCATAAATTAGACAAGTAGTGTTCAGCTTATATTTCAGAGACACAGGCTACTCCAAAGGAATCTACACAGAAATCTGGCAAGAGTAGAATTCAATAGGCTTACATTTGCTGTATTTAAGTCTATCAGATCTACAAGAAAGGCTCCGTTACTTTAGAAACCTTCTCAACCACATGGTCTCAGCTCACAGCACACATAAACGAGTGTATATGGTGCAAACAATTGAGAAATAAGTCCTGAAATTACATAAAGAGAGCTACAAGGTAATAAGAGGCAGGCAGTTTAATGAAAATTTCACTGAATTCCAAGATTCTGGCCAAATCAGTGGGATATGATTCAGATCCTAGACACTAACTACTTAAGAGTGGGATTATTTTAATGACAAGGACAGAATAAAAATGTGTTTCTCTCTACCACTTTGCTTACTGACATGAGACAGCACACTAGCTGCTTCGTTTCTGCCCTTATTGTGCTCATTGTAAATTAAAGCCTTGGCTTGCAAAATACAGAGAAAAGCACAGTTCTTATTTCAAAAGCTCCCTCTAGCTTTTCCTAACTGTTTGTTACCAGAATTTTCCTGATGATCTGCTAGAAAAAGCAGCTTAGAGTCAAAGGTGGTCTCATCAGTCTTAGAGAAACACAAGCACATATTGTATAACCAATTTGAAGTAGGTTTTTAATTTGTGAAAGCCACACAGTTAATACGATGTTAGAAACCCACCCCCTTCTTTTGATTCAAGATCAAAGAGATTTTTAGAAAAGTGACATAACCCTTAGATGTCCCAGAAAACCACATTTGCCACAATTAACCAGCTCCAGTCTCCAAGCCTCGTACACACAGAGGAGCTGGAACAGCACGTTCAGAGCAGGGAGGTTTTATGGCAGTTGTGGGCACGTCTGGAATAAACAAGCACGGGTCAAGCTCCCCGCGGCTTCCTTCCAGCCTACAACAACCAGGGCAGGCGGTCAAAGGGAGCCCAAAATGACTGATCTGGGGCTACATCACCAGGTCTTCAACGTGGTGACAATCAGCTTAGTTCTAGTGAACTCACTGTGGTCACATTGATTCATACCAGACAGAACCTGATCCATCAAGCTCCAAACACGGTGGAGTTCAGTGACACGGCGCGGGCGAAGCACTCAGATACACGTGATGCAGGTGCTTCTCTTCATCCAGGGACCAACTAAAGACTCTGGGGACTGCCCTGAGGTCTGAGGTAGCAGACCAGAAATAAACACAAGAAAATGAGCAAGATCCTACAGAAAGAGAAATTAAGGAGATGATAGGAAGTTGGAGGCTGGGATCTGCATGCAAGCTACCCCAGCATGCTTTCAGCCAGAAGGAACTCTGCATTCTCCTCCTTAATCTGAGCTGGCTGAAGAAGGTAGGTGGTTTCAGACATACCTAACGTCCACTCAGTCTCTACCATAAAACTGTTACAGGAGAAAGAGATGCCATCACATGTGTTCCAGAATGGTGAAATGAAAAACCCATCGAATATACAGCACCTAAGCAATGTAAAGAGATGAAGATGATAAGTACTCTTCTGTGAACATGGGTAACCCCTGTGAGAGACAGGTGATGCTTGAAAATTACCTTCACTTGAAAAAACCAGTTAGCAGTGGATTACCCATCACAGCTGAGTTTAAAACAAGAAGGATGGCTTTAGCTGCCATGGCAGCACGTCAGCAGGACACAGGAAGACACTGCAATGTGGAAGAAGTGCATAACACAAATGTAAACCTGACATTTCCCATAGCTTCTGGGGCAAATCAGCACAGCGAACGGTCACGTTCTCTGCTCTCAGGTACCCAGGCTGAATCTCAGCACACACAGCATCGGTCCTGACATCGCCAGTGCAAACTGGGGAGGAGCTTCAGTCCTAATGATAATCCCATTTTATCTCCAGAGATACAGCACACGCTCCGAGAGCACAAACGCCAAAGTCCAGTTCCACTCTTAAGGGGCATACGAATTGGAAAGGTGATGGCTACTTAGAAAGTACGATTTTCTATAGTACCCCTCCGTTTCTGCAGCACACACATTCCTTCCTAGAGATACCGGATCAAATAAAGACGTGCGAATTCCAGCAAGTACCGCTGCCCACTCCCTCTCAACCACCACCCTGGGAGGAGGCTAGAAACGCAGACACCTTAATGGAAATGAGAGGGAATTTCAGTCATTTTGTAGATCATCATCAGAGGAACTACGGCCCACACCTTGTGAAATGCTCATGCAGGTAAGTTACAAATAATGCACAATCTTCTATATTCTTTTTATATAATTTAACCTCATCCTATCTTTACACACATTTTCAGAGATCTAAGATTACCCAGCATTGAAGCACTCTGTGTGCTACAGGAAAGGATAAAAAGACACATTATAAGTTTAAAAACTAAGAATTTCATGGGAGAGTTAGAATTGTCACTAAGGACACACCAGAAAGAATTACTGATTTTTCAGACTACTCCAACATCAAAGGATTAAATAAGAAAACCAAAGTCTTTTATATACTTAAGCCAATGTACAGACAATTTCAAAGCTATTTGATCACAAATTGGAGCCATCATTTTCACTTTGAAGGCTTGCACAAGAAGCTATTCTGCAGTGGAACTGCCACAAAAATTGAAGGAAGAAAATAAATGGGACAAGGGAAATACGGACTTACGGTTCTGCAACAGTGTAAAGTGCTATGTAGAAGCAATATTTATATGAGACATCAGAATGCTAAAGACTTTCCTATTGCCCATCACTGACTGAGATATATGGGCTGTGGTTGTCACACATATAGAAGGACAAACCTGAATCGGATTGTCCTCTATAGAATGAAAGTGTTTGTCCCCTACAGGAAATTCTAGCTCCTCCTCATTATCACTGGAGTGATCTCAAAGTCCTCTTCGCTCAGTGTTCCTGTGTCTACTCATGGATGCAGAACAGGGTCCATCACCTAATAGAGCTGGTAATAAAGCACACATCATGAAAACACCAAGTCCGTGTTCTGAAGTATGCGGAGAACTGAAACCAAACTGAGCAATGGGCAAACAATCAGAGACTGCTTCACTTTTCCATGATTTTGTCACTTGTTCTCATCTGAGATTTGTATCAAGGCCACCTGCCAGCCCAAATTCAGTGAGCTGACTTGGAAAGAAAGCTCTGAGAAAGCTACCTGGGACAGACTCAGACCTCCAGCTTCTGCAGGATGGCCTGTATCAGTAGCTTCTACCCGTATCTCTCAGGCTTCACTGTACTCATACCATCTTACATAATTTTGCCCCAGTATGTTACACTTTGTATTGTAATTGTTTATAATAATTCATAATCATGAAGACAGCAAAAGCCACAAATATCCAGCAGATTCTTTCTTAACTAGAGAAAGCAGTGGGTTCATTTAATGGATTAGATTCCCTAGAAGTCTCCCAGCCGTGGCCTTTTAACATCTTTCTCTCTGAAAACATTTGTTGTATGTATATATTTCCATTTTCCTTGAGATTTCAAAAGAGTTGGCATTGTTAACTTAGAATATCGCTAGCTAATTATTGGCAAAAAAGACAAATTATGAGCAGGGGAACTGTTCTGGGAGGATTTAGTGTATTTGAATAATTTAGCCCCCTGCCGTTAACGTGACAGGATTGTTTTTCTCTTGCAGTAGCCTGCTGATACAAGAATTAAAACTGTCGTGGCAGGCTACAGCTCGGGCTAGGCCTTAGTAATGAGCTTTATCAGTCAATAAAAGATTTTATGCAGCAAATTAAACTGTAAATTCTGTTTAGGTGGTAAATATTTAGAGAATAAAGATATCCAGCTAATGAGGAGGACTGGGTGGGGAAAAAATGTAATGCAAATGTCAGTCCTTTAAATCTTTGGTAGACTAAAGCTTTGTGGAAAGTTTATGGCCACTGCCTTCTATTTTTTTTCTGAACTTTTTTTTTTTTTCCCTTTGTAAACAACAAACTATCTCAACTGTATTTACAGATGGTAGAGAAGGAAGAAAAGACTTTTGCGAGGTATTGTGCGATCCACAATTCCATGCACTCACTTGGCTCTTGGACTGAAGCATCAAATGGCCTCATGTAGAAAGCAAGAGAGACATGGTACATGTTGGACTCACAACGGATGAGCACAGCAAGTTTGACACCAGGTGGGTTCCCAAGGGCAAGTGGATGCTTCCAACTTGCTCCTGGCTCTAGTCTCTACCTCAAAACACAGCTTACATGAAAAGATGAGTTTGGTCCTCAGCCTGTAGCGAGAGAGAGCAGCAGCTATCAGCAGAGACATCCGGTTTAAAACATTCCCCTTTCAAAGTGGAGATGACTTCTGACAAGATGACCTTTCAGCTCTGGAGTTTACTTCTCCTTTACGGCTCGCCTGAATCCTGCATTGCTTCGTGGCCCACCCTCGAGGACACATATGTGGAAAGGGATTCTGAGAACATCAATCGATCAACAGGAGGAATATGGTTTTAAAAGGCACATCTGGATTAACATGGATGAAAGTGCCCCAAACGAGCAAATTCCTTTTTTTCAAAGGTCAGGTGATTAGCAATACACTGCTTCCAAAGCAGACACAGAAACAGTCTACCAAAAAGCTGGTTTCCAAGACGAGTCCTTGACTTCCAGCTATGCTCCAAGGACTACTCTTTCTCCAGGGAAGGTCTGGAAAATTTATTAATCTTGGCAATGGCATTTATTACCAAGATAAAAATTTTGCATGTAAATTGTTTACTGTGGCCAAAAAGTCAGCTTTCAGAGGAAAAA
>VXBJ01001055.1:0-13579 GCA_013400055.1 Nycticryphes semicollaris
AACCATTCTATGGTTCTACAATATTTTCTCAGGAGCTCTTATAGTGAGGGCTGCATACAGTAGTATGAAAATATAATTCGCAGGGGCTGAACTTCCGACACAGACTCTTATCTGTTTTCAGGTGGTGATCACCTCTGTACTCTTACCTTTCTCTCCTGTCTTTCTTTTTATCACAAAATGTCTTTGACACTGATTTCTAACTTGCTATAAGATTTTTTTTCCTACAGAACATTTGTGGGTTTTTGTATATGTAAGTATCATAAGAAAAGTGGGCAACTTAATTTCATAACTAGTAATAAGGAAAGCAAAGTCCTATAGCTTTTAGTTTTCCAGGACCTGAAAATGTGATTTAAATATTTTGACTAAGTGGCATTTATTAAAAAAAAACCCAAACAAACAAATAAACAACAAAAAACATGCCAGACAACAACAAAACAACATATACAAAATGGAGGAAAGTTTTAAAACCTCAAAGAAGGAATTTTAATTACATTGAGGTGTGGCCTTCTGGTGAATGGTACATATAAAGCACAGAAATATAACTCTACTGTACATATAAAAATAGTTTCTTCATGTTTTGAAGTTGTAAATATATTGGAGGTATAATTTCAAGAAATTATTGGCACAAAATTAGTCAGATTTCCACTGGAAGACCTTCCATTAAAGTAAATTGTCATTGATCTAGAGGCTATACTAATATGGCTGAATCAGTTGTATGTGGTAACACAAGTCATATGTGCCTGACTTATTCATTTTCTTTAATGATGGGGGAAAAAAAAGAAAACCAACAACTGTCTTAGTTGGAAATGCGACTGGATCAGCCAGCCTACTTTTATACCTGCACTGTCCAACATAGACAACCCAAGTAATGCTTCTAAAGACAGGAAAAACCTATCTCTGTACTATAAAAAGCACATGGTGCTGTGCTAAACAGGTGCTATTAATCAGAGAGAGCAGGAGGACAGGACTTATGTCATGGAACAGATGTTGAAACTGTGTCAGAAAGTATGGCTCCCACTGAAGCCCACAGGAAGACAACATATGGGTCAGAGGTTCCAAAGAGTTTGGGAGTCACAGCAGTCAAAATTGTGCTAACAGACTGGTGAGCTAGCTGGCAGTTGCCAAAACTCTTGCTGCAGTTTCTTAGAGGAATTGTAAACGCCATGAATTTGGTTAGCTGGGTTATAGGGATTTCCATCATACCCATGTTTGGATGTAAATCATGGCCATAAAACCAGCTAGGCAATTTTTGTCTGCAACCGGTGAAATTAACATGCTCCTGTTCCTAACTGAGTTTTCCTGGGGCCAAATTCTCCTATGGTGGGTGGGCTCCACTGTCTAGGGCAGTGCCGCAGCTGTGGATAGGATCAAAATAGAAATGGCCAGTTTCCCTTACAAAGACGTAAAACAGGGACAAAGGCACTTGTACTACATATGTTTTATGGAAGTTATTGCTTCTATCCCCTCACCTCCCATAACCCTTCTTGACATCAGCAAAAATTATTGGTTTTGCTCTTCAGTGTCATGCCTCTTGGTTACCTCTAATTGAAATGGAGGCATTCTGAATGGGAAAATCAGTTACAAATCTCTTCAATTGCCCCTTTTGTATAATTTATCATGGGATTCAGAGCTTCTGAGTGTGGATCATTTAGTTCTTAGGAGTCTTTAATACTTGATCACATTTTGTGGTGGGACAGTACTTGGTATACTTGGTAGAATATGAAGATAACTGAAAATTTATTTACTGTATCAAATGCTGATGTTGCCAGAAGAGTGGTTTGTGATGAGGATTACCTTTCACAGCAAATTAACTGCAAGGAACAACTTAATTTGAAGGAACTGTAGACAAGAAAGGAAGAAGAAAAAAAGTAACATCCTGTAGGTATGGAATAAAAAGGTACTTGAGCTGTCCTGTTTAAATGAATCTTTCACCATGAGCAAGGAAAAATATGCTTTAATAAGAAATAAAGTTAAAATCTATTGATCAGGATAGAAAATGACATAGTAAAACTTACCTTCTTGAGGGGTTACGTTCCTGACCAGGAAATCATCTTTTTTCCTTCTTTTTGAAATGGCACATAACTGCAGGTCTGCAATCCACTCCCGGTTGTTAATGTGCATACTCTTTAAAGCCAGTTTATTCAGTCATGGTAGAACTTTGTCTTTGTTAACCACATTTCTCTATGAAGGATGACTACCTGGAACTATACTATACCTACCTGGAACTTCTGTACCATTATTTCTTACTCTTTTTTTCAGTTCTTACTGTCAGAGGCAATTTTTGTGGAGGCCTGGGAACATCAAGGTGAACTTAAAGGCCTATTTCTGGTTCAGTCTGTGTGTAAAGAAATGGGCCTTCATACCTCTTCTGTCATTAATTTTTTGTGCAAGTTTGATCAGGTCGTTTAGGCACATCATTTGCTGATCATGTTGTATCAGTGGGAGATGAGCATAATGCTGTATTTTAAAGTATCCGGGCCTTTAGGTTTTACTGTCTAGTAGTAATTAAAGTCTTCATTTGTTTTGCTGTCATCAGAGACATAGTGGTATGTTTAAAAATGCAGAGAAGGTTTCAGATATGTATATATCACTGTGATAAAAGAAATCCTTGGTCTGGTCTGCAAATGAAAGTATCAAGTTTAGCATTTGTTAGTTTTTAAGGATGTTTTTCTCTTTCCAGCATTACCTGTGAATAATAAAGTAATGGCTATGCCATTATTTATCAGGGCACAGAATAATCCAGTATATTTAAGAAATGTTAATGTTCACTTGCATTAGGTATATAATAATAACTCTTGATTTTGGTACTGGACACACAGTGTGTTTGGGAGTAATGCTGATTCCCCCTGCATATGAAATTGTAGTAGTAACCTGCAATTCAGTCTCTTCTTCTGATAAAGTGTCACATCCAGGATACTTTCAGCTTGAACATTTCATCAGAGGCACAGGTATGTCTTTCACATTGAAGCCTTTGTGGAATGTAAACAAATGGATAAAAAAAATTTTGCTGTTGTAAATCACAGAATTACAAAATCATAGAATGGTTTGGTTTGAAAGGGTTCTTTAAAGGTCATGTAGTCCAACACCTCTGCCATAGGTAGGGACATCTCCAGCTAAATCAGGTTGATCAATACCCCCATCGAACCTGACCTTGAACACTTCCAATGATCAGTTATCCATGACTTCTATGGACAACTAATGTCTCACCACTTTCATGGTATATCTTTCTCATAAGCTCCTTGGAAATACTGAAAGGCTGCTATGAGATCTCCCCAGAGCTTTCTCCAGGCTGAAAAACCCTAACTTTCTCAACCTGTCCTGAGAGGAGAAATGCTCCAGCCCTCAGGTCATATTTTTGACCAGCTTCAACAGGTNTTTTGACCAGCTTCAACAGGTCTTTCTTGAACCGAAGACTCCAGAGCTAGACACAGTACTCCAGGTGGGGTCTCACCAGAGCTCAGTAGAATGGTAGAATCGTCTCCCATGACCTGCTGGCCACGCTTCTTTTGATGCAGCTAAGGATACAGCTGGCCCCCAGGGCTCCAAGCACACATTGTTGGCTTATATCTACCTTCATTACCTCACCTAAAAGCACTGATTTTAGGAATGGGAGGTTATTTGTCAATATGTTCATTGTATACAGTTAAACATATAATGTAACTCATTACCAAATGAAATAATTATAAACTTATATATATATACACATGTATATATATGTGTGTGCGTGTGTATATGTATACTTATCCAGAAAATTACATTTCTTATATGCATATATCTTTGAAAATTAAGACATTAATAACACTAGTTTGTTTCTTTCCATTTCCTCACTTAGCTTTGTATTTTTTATCTTGCTAAATCAGTGTTTATCACTTTCCCAAGTAATGGCTGAGCAGCAAACATGAGGAAAGGCAGCACTGCTGGTTTTGTTTGTTAACTTAGCTATCTTTTTGAATTCACAGTGTGTAGGCATAGTTTAAGCATTTCCAATATAGCATTACAGTGTGAAATGGCGGAGGGGGGAAAGCAGGCAGACATCACCTAGAGAGCAGTGATATTGAGAATAACTGAGAAAAAGCCATTGTCTTCATGCTAAAAATCACAAAGTAATTCCATAGGAAAAAAAAAAAAAAAAAACAACCAAAAACCCAAAGGTAAATATTTGCTGCAAGTTTTCTTGAAAGTTGTGAGGGTCTAAAACTATCACTTTTTACAGCTGTAATATTTATTTCTTTGTAATTTTTTTTGCCTATTTAAAACTAATAAATAAGGGTATTATTCCTCAAAGCTAACATCGCAGCCCAAGTTTAACTTTTGATCCAACAAAAAGCTCACTGAGGGGATTAAAAAAAAAGTACACTAGTCTATCCTTTTTCTTCCATATTTCCAGTAGCAAGTATGAGTCTGGACATGAAAATGGAAAGTATTCTTGGGAAATCCATGTGTATTGGATTTGGAAATTGGATGAGGATGTTGGACTCAACAATGAGAGGAATAAGTTGTATAGAATCATAGAAATAGAATCGTAGAATTGTTCAGGTTGGAAGAGATCCTTGGGATCATTGACTCCAACCATCAGCCCTACTGTACAAAGTTCTCCCCTACACCATATTCCCCAACATCACATCTAAACACCTCTTAAACAAATTCAGGGATGGTGACTCAACCACCTGGGAGGTGCCTGGTATGCCTTATGTCAATCCACCCTAAAATCACAGAATGGTTTAGGTTGGAAGATCCAACACACCTGCCATGAGCAGGGACACCTCCCACTAGAACAGGTTGCACAAAGCCCCAGCCAGCCTGACCTTGAACACCTTCAGGGATGGGGCAGCCACAGTTTCTCTGGGAAACCTGTTTCAGTATCTCACCATCCTCACAGTGACAAATTTGTTCCTGCTATCTAATCTAAATCTACCTTCTTTCAGTTTAAAGGAATTACCCTGCTTATCACTACATGCCCTTGTAAAAAGTCCCTCTGCAACTTTTTTGGCTTTTTTGTAGGCCTCCTTCAGGTACTTGAAACTCACTTTAAGGTCTCCCCAGAGTCTTCTCTTCTCCAGGCTCAACAATCTTAACTCTCTCAGCCTGTCTTCATAGGAGAGGTCCTCCAGCCCTCTGATTATCTTTATGACTGGACTCATTCCAACAGATCCATGTCGTTCCTGTGCTGAGGATTCCAAAGCTGGACACAGTACTCCAGGAGGAGTCTTACAAAAGAAGAGGGGCAGAATCATCTCCCTTGACCTGCTGGCAATGCTTCTTTCTCCCATCCAAGCATGATTTAAACTTCTCTAGTCCTAATGACATCCAGAATGACAGAAAATTGTAAAATTGTTCTGTGGAAGATGGAAATTAGTTGTACTGCCCAGCAACTTTTCCAAAGACAAAATCAAATATATTTTTCATTCTTGCCAGTTATCCACATAATATTTAGAAGCCTCCAGCAGTGAAGCCCTAACACGGCAGAAGAAATGTAATGTAAACTATTTTTCCTTTTTGAAATGCAAAAGAAAGGCCTTCTTACTTTCTTGCTTTTCCTTCTTCTTTTTTTTTTTTTTTTTTTCCCTTCTGCCTGGCCATATCCAGTGGTATAAAGAAAGCAGATTATTCGCTTCCTGTTTGCATATTTAAAGTATTTGAAGTTTTTTATCAGGTTCTACATCACTGGTTTCTTTAACATAAACTTTGCACTTTTCTCACTGATCATGTTTCCTAGACATTTGATCATCCTTGTTGCTTTTGAATCCTCAGCAGGTGCCTTGAGGCAGTTTTATGCCCACTTTGATGCAATAGAAGTGTGACTTAAAAGGAGCCCAGGCTCTCCTATATATCTTTATATCTTTTAGGATAATAAATAATAATGATCTACATTCACATTGCACTTTGCATTTGCAAAAGACTCTACAAACATTAATTAATTAGTCCTCATGGCTCTCCTGTGTGAGAACAATAATAAAGCTTTGCATGAATATGGCACCTTTGAGCTAAGACTCTTAGATAACTTCAAAAATTTAATGAATATCCAGTGCAAAATAAGAAGCAAATAATATTGCAAACACTTCACATTTATCACAACTGAGTCCAAGAACTTTTTGAATCAGAGTTCCAAAGTTGATAGGCATCTCAGGCTTGTGTGCTGTTGGATGTTGAAACATATTCTAAGAGTTTAGGTTGTACATTATTTTCTCTAACCACTTCACCATACTTTACAGGGCAAGGACAATCAGATACAGGAAGGTATTCCACATCCAACATCTCTTCTGTAGATGTATAGGGTTTAGGAGCAGTTTGAAACATCTAGATCATACAACAGATTAGTTTAACCAACTTCACTAAGTCTATAATATATCAAGATAGAACAAAATTCTGCTAACAACACATACATATATATAACAATAGAATAATAACATGTTTTTCTACAGCTGTGTAAAAAGTAATAGAAATGCATATATATAGCTAAAACTTTATAAGTGCAAGCAGAAATTTTTGAATAAAGAAACTTCATGTATCCATTAGGAAATCATCAGTTTAGACTTACACTTTATGCAGTTTTTTCCTACTTATTATTTGGATCTGCCAAGCAATTGCATGACTCAGTATATAGTCTTTCTTTGTATAGGTGGAGGATTCAGTGAAAAAAAAAAAAAAAGAGAGACTAAAAATAACTTCAGTGTCTCAATACTTAACACAGTCAACTCTTTTTAGGTCTGTGCAAAGAAAGATGAAATATTTAGGAAAATGAGAAGAAAGCATAGAAAAGCCCTGACAATTCTCAGAATGCATTCCTGGAAGATAGTTCAGAAGAGCTGCTGAAATTGTTCCGGAACTACTGGAAGATTTACAGACACAATAATACTGACAGCAGTTGGAATCGTATATGAAATATTTGGGAGGAATATTCAGATGACAATAAGACCTTAACTGAAGGTACAGTACTGTTAAACACTCCCTAAAATAAAAGGATATTTAATAAAACCCCCTTTTTCTGCATTTTTTAATAGTTATTCAGAGAAAGTGTTCACTTTCTTTTGTCTTGTGATTTTATTACTGTCAACTTCTGACTAGTTTTAGATTTTGAGCATAAATTAATTCCTCATCCAGTCCCATGTATTATTCTGTAAATGTGAACATGCATAGGTAGCTCCTGGAGAACAAGATCTGCTTGTAAGTGCTGCTTATATCCAGTAATTTTTTTTGTTCTTCATTACCTTCCAGTATAACAAATGAGAGGTGGAGAGAAAAAGCAAGTGAAACCTAGCAAAGACAATAGGCTAGATGGATCTTTTCTGGTCTGAATCTGTAAGATATTTATCATTTCTTACAAAGAACAGAAGAAGATTTTGCTCCAATTCAGAATTAGCTACAAAAGACAACAGAAGCAGAAAATTAAAAAATAAAAAGTTGAAACCTACACTTCATACTAAAATCCTCACCATTCTTCTTCAGAACTAAGTTAGCATTAAACAAGAACAACTCCTGTGGTATTATTTGTCTGTCATTTCCTGGTAAATCAGTGTCATTAACATTGATTTTTTAGAGGAGAGATTAAAAGAGGTTTAGTTAGGAGAGTAAGGCAGGAGTATATATTATCCAAGCCAATGTAGCTCTGGGTCTCAAAGATGACATTTCCCTCTCTGCTTCATTAACTTGCATAGCTTGTTGAGCTTTAGCTGTTTCTAATTAATTCTTTTACTGGCTTTTTTGAATGTGTATCATCTCTGGAAAACCATATAAAATGAAGAAATCTCTCTAAGGTTTTACCCTTTTAATTATTATTTTTATTGCTTAAATGAAGCTCCGGAATTGCAAATGTTGACATTTTAGTTGATTCTAGTCATTAGAGTTTCCAAAGGAGGAAAAAGGGGGGAAAGGCTAAGGAGAGGAGGGGGCAGTGCAGATAAAATAATAAATAAATATATGAAATCACAAACCAAGCAGGATGTTCAGCAAATGCTGTGGAAAATGGAAAATAAACAGGTTTGCCAAAAGTGACCTCCATGATGGTTTTGCCCTTTTAAATACTAACAAGGAAGGAAGTATCATTAGAGGCAATTCCTCTCTGTCTTGTACACAGGCTGACAAGTAAATGAATGGAATTTTGCACTCCTGCTTCTCATTTTGCTTTATTTGGATAGAGCGTAGCTAGCAAATGTGATGAGTACGCACATACGCATAAATACACCTTCACACACAGTCATTCTCACTTTTTTTTTTTAAATAATGAGCATGAAAACACATGGTAGAACACACTTCGTCTTTTTGGGGAAAAACAAACAAACAACAACAACAAAGAAACACACAAAAAAAACCCCCACTAACAAACTCACAAAGTCAGGCCAAGCACATCTGATAGAATGAATCTGTATTTTGCAAAGCATATATGTCAGAAAAGTTTTAGTGGATTCAAACTTGACTAATGCAATGCTCTGTCAACTAATTTGGTTTTTTTGCCAGATCAATTCAGCTGGTATTTTAAGAAAGAGGCAAATTCAGCTTTGTTGCAAGGAGAAAATTATATCAAAGTAAGCTGAATAATGACGGAGTTAGGGAGTGAACTAGGGATCAAATTTCAGACTAGAGATAAGGAAGAAATTTTTTACACTGAAAGTGGTGAAACACTGGCCCAGCTTGCTCAGAGGAGTGGTAGACACCCCATCCCTGGAAACATTCAAGGTCAGGTTGCAAAGGGAACTGAGTAACCCGATCTATATGAAGATATCCCTGCTCATTGCAGTGGAGTTGGGCTAGATGACCTTTAAAGGTCCCTTCTAGCCCAACTTTATATGATTCTGTGATGTGTCAGCTATTACCTGACTGCCTGTTCCACTGCTTATCCCATCACTCGTGTCCTCCGACCCACTTATTCTTAATAAAAGAAACTAAATTAAAGTCTTCTCTAAAAGCAATTGTCACTACTTAAAGTAGTTTTATCACTGCCTCAGACTCTGTCATTATTACCACACTGACAATCATGAAGTTGTGCTAAAATCTTTCAGTGAGACTCATCCACCAGAAGCATGGTGGATGGAGAAAAAGCAAGAGGCCAGATACAGCCAAGCAGGAGATCTGCTGGCAGCCAAGAGCGAAGCTGAAGGGACAAGATAAGCATTTCCTTATCCAGTGACCCAGAGTGTCTGTCAAATTAGACAACACTACTGTGTTTATTTCACTTTCACATTCTTCCAAAGGTCAGTGAGGACTTGTTGCAAGCAATTAAATCAGTGAGGCCTGGCTGAGGGCAAAAGGAGTTTCTTTACGAAGCCAGTAGTTATTTGCATGGTGAAAAAACGGTATGTCTATCTAATACATACAGGAGAAACTGCATTTTTCAAAGAAATTTGTTCATGAAACCAACTAGAAATGGATATATTTCCCCTGGAAAAGTACTTTGAATTTATAATTTTTAACATCTATTGCAATTAGGTAAAACTGGCTTTCTTATTAATACATCAAGTGGCCTTTTTTGACTGTACCTGGTATAGAATCCAAAAGCCATGTTCATAAATATTTATTAAAATATTCATCTTAATGCATATTCTAAGGCCAAGTCTTTTGGCACACTTATCCAATCAGGGAAAGAAATAAATAAAGCACAACTTTGACCAAAATGATCAATGTGGGGTCAAATGGATGCGTTAGTAAAGGATTGTATCCTTTCCTAACAGGACTGTATCCTGTCTAAATGTAGTTGCATTATCTTTCCATTGTGAGGATAAAAAACACAATAAAAATAGTTTTATTTATTAAAATAAATTTTATCTGAGAAAATCATGGATGGCTAATACACCTTTCAAAATATAAATAACTCCACTGCCTATTGCTTCATTAGCATTTCAGATGTTATTAAGAATCTGATTGTTGGATTGGAATACCACTGACCACCATGCTTTGGGAGAATAAAGCTCTAAAGAAACCTTTCCAGATGAAAATAAATTTCTCATTTTTGTAGTAATAAACACCTTTGGTGGCATCTCCTCTCTTAAATTTATCCATTTTGTTTAAATTTATCCATGATTATAGTTAAGCATGTAGTTTGGCTCTCTTAATGGAGGGATTAGACACCTCCAAAAATACAGTTCATCCCAGTTTTGTTAGCTGCATATTTTAGGATGCTGTGACCTACTCTTTGGGAATTTCTAAATAATAGAAAGCATCAGTTAAAATGAGTGACCACAAGTTACTGCGAGCAACACCGAAGCTGGAGGTTATCTTCAAGTGGTGAAGTGATCACTCGATCATTTCTTTGACACAATGGCAGTGGGTGAACCACATTTCAGGAGCTGGATGGGTGGCTGAGTGTAAAGGTGAATTGTGTAGAGCAAAGGATGAACACACAGGAGTGTGAAAAACAGGAGTGTGAGAGAAGAGGCATGAGGCCCAACAGGAGAGAAATTCTTCAATGGCTGAGCATTGATGGGTTTCTGTTAGCTACTACAGCTGTAAAAAGTATGGCCTCTGTCTCCAAGGGACTCCATATTGCTGTTATGTTATGTTATGAAATATTTTATACTTTTAACAATAACACAAACTTAGACTATTTTGTGATTTTGTGTTAATTACATTAGGACTCACACTGTGTCTTGGAAACCAAAAAGAACAGGTACTTATGCCAGAAATGAAAAAATCTTAATCTGTTTCTTGTACCACAAGAATTTGAGTGGATCAATTATTTGGGGTTCTCTTCAAGATATATATAACTATAAATTTCCAGAAAAGTTAAATCCTAAATTATTCTGACAAGTCTTACCCAAGGCCTCCAGTCTGGAAATAAAAGATTATTTTATTTTTTCTTTTTTACCTTGAGGTGTTGGCACAGCACAGGATGATTAGATGCTCTGACAGGATTAAAATGTGAAATATGTAATATTCCTGGTCCTGAAAGAGTTAAGCATGTTTTGGTTTAAACGGTTCAATCTCATCTCTTCTTAAACCACTTTTTCCAAAATCAGGACTATATGTACCAATTATGTAGATTTGGAGCATGTACACCTGTGATATTCAGGCAAAGGTACACATACGCAGAACCAAACAAGGACAATTGCTTATGTAGCATTTTGCAGCAGATTTCCACAGCATAAAGAAAATGTGGAAAGATCATGGTAG
The DNA here is from genome assembly GCA_013400055.1 of Nycticryphes semicollaris. Classification (NCBI taxonomy): domain Eukaryota; kingdom Metazoa; phylum Chordata; class Aves; order Charadriiformes; family Rostratulidae; genus Nycticryphes; species Nycticryphes semicollaris. The sequence goes on from VXBJ01001055.1 coordinate 11,104, forward strand.
TGCAACTATAATAATGTCACAATGGATCAAAATGCAATTCCATTTATACTGTATTGTGCCTCTGACTTTGGCCAGAAAGGATACCTTAAAACTTACGGAAAAAAATATAGAAGAATAAATATGAATATATTTTTTTCATAAGCTGCCCATCCAGCAAAAGAAATGTGGGAACTTCCTGTGTCAGAGATTGAAAGTGATCACCAGGTTCAATAGCCAAGTGGAAAACTGAACCTTCAACATTACAGTAGCCAGTAATCTAATTTGATTTAGAAAGCCCATGGATGAAATTCTGCTTCTGTGTAGAGCAACATCAGATTATGGTCTGTATAAAACCAAAGATATTTTTGTCCCTATGAAAAGAGAAAACAGGAAAACAATTTACCATTAAACAAGTAAAACAACCGGAACAAAAACATCTGAGTTTGGAAGTAACTTTCCATTTTGCATCTATACCTTTCTTTAAAATGGGTTAGGCAACATACTTTCTAAGTATGCTTCCTAACTCTTGCTTTTATTGCAGTATTGTATTTTTCCCCTGAACATTTGGCTGTCTTTGTACAATTAAGCTATAAAGTGTGCAGTTGACCTTTCTTCATTTAAATGCTAATAGAGATCTTAGGAATGGTGTTGCCATGCAAAAGGCCAACTAATTGTAACAGACTTACAACCTTTTGTTTGTTGAGCTAGTCAAACAAAGAAAGGGTTAATTAAAACTGATACAAAATGTTTACAGCCCAAGAGAAAAGGTCTCTGTGTACATGTTAGGCTAACAACAAAAGTCCTATTCCAGAGGTAACTATCCACTATGTACTTCCAACCATAAAAGAGTTATCTTCTCTGAATTCATTTTTATTGAAAAGAGTTAAGCATCAGTTACAGGAACAGCTCATTCAGGGCACTCGTTTAGCCTTGCTGGTTGTCCATGGGTCCATAGGGACCAGAAAGCACTTTACCCAGTAAAGCTGTAGTTGGTAAAGTGTAGAGTTGGAAAAGATTTGTACCAATTTAAGCATCAAAAAGATATTTTTTTTAATTTTTACTACATAGGTCTCCTTTTATATTGGGTATATGTGGCAAAGTTTTAGTAGCAGAGGGGCTGCAGGAGTGGCTTCTGTGAGAAGAGGTGAAGGGCACAGCCTTTTCCAGACAGCTCCATAGTAGACTGACTGCAGGCTACAGGGGAACCCACCAGCCAAGTTTGTGTTGCCTCTGTGAAAGTGTACTTAAGAAAGGGAATAAATGCAAGACAGAGAGAGGAGCAGGGGGAAAGAGTAAGAAATAGCAGAGGGAACACCAAGGCCAGATGAAAAGGAGGAGNGGCTTTCTCACTCTCTTTCTCCCCATTTTTTTTTCCCTGTGGGGAGTGAGGGAACAGCTGAGTACCTGCCTGCCAGCCTAGCCCAACCCACCCCACCCTTATAAATTATAGGACAAAATAGGCAACTCTAGAATGCAGGAAAACTGATCCTAATACAGTTTTTCGATCAGATGAATCAGCCTCTTTAACAAATTCAGGGTTTGGAAGGGTTTCTAGGCAAAGCTGTTTAACCTACCCCGTCTTTGGTTTTCACCAGCTATTCCGTGAAATCCATTTGTGGACTAGCACAGCAGGAAAGTAATCAAAAAGTCTATCACATCCAATATTTTCTCTGTTTTCTGCAATATCTTTCATTTATTATAGTTAAGCAATCAAACAGCTTTCTGTGAGAAAATCCTATGTTGCTATGCTGTTGTATAGGTTATTTAAATCTTTATGTGCACCTCAAAATCTTTTATTGCATTGCGATGAAAAATAGGGACTTCATCTTCTACCTTAAAGAATAGGGAGATGGGGAGAGGTGGGATTACAGAACAAATTTTGTCAGGGTTTATGGTTGACCTCTATCAAAGTTTGCACGTTTCTGCTGATGTGTTTAGAGATATATTATATGTAAATGCAACTAGATAAGTTATCTCACCTTCTGATAAGAAAAGGCTGATAAGTCTCAGGTTTATTAGTTTAATCCTCATGAATAATTACTTCTTTTGCAGAAAATGTACTGATACATCTATCCTGAACCTCAGCAAACAAATTCTTGAAAATCGTTGTCCTTTAGTCACAACTGATAATACAATAATTTGGGGTGATCTAGGAGAGAAGAACAGCAGCAGTTATATTCAAGGTGTAGTATCATGATGCATGAGAAAACTGGTGTTTGAAGAGAAGTCTCNAGAAGAAAGCCATAAGAAGGAAGGCAATGGACAGAAATTGTCATATACTGACTAAACCACCCCTCTGCACCACTTATGTCCTCTCTGAAGGGACTGAATGTAACCTGATGTGATGACAAATGGGGAGGAGTCTGGTTGCAGAGTGAAGCTGAGTTTGGGAAAGGCGACAGATGTTTGTCTTCCCTAAGTGTTTTAATGTTTCTTCCTTTTGTTGTTGTTGGTTTTGTTTCCCGATGCACAAATCAGTAATTAAATATTTATATTA
>VXBJ01001055.1:57369-79804 GCA_013400055.1 Nycticryphes semicollaris
TTTCAGTGTAAATGTCAGTGTAATATTTAACACAATCATTATTTCTAACTCATAGATTTGAGTTAGAAGGGACCTTAAATATCATGGAGTTCCAACTTCCCTGTCATGGGCAGGGACACTGCCCACTAGAGCGGATTGCTCAAAGCCCCATTCCGCCTGGCCTTGAACTCTTCCATGGATGGGGCAGCCACAGCTTCACTGGGCAAACTGGGCCAGTGTCTCACCACCCTCACAGGAAAGAGTTTTGTTCTAATATCTAATCTAAATATCCCCTCTTTCAGTTTAAACCTCTCACCCTATCACTCCACTCCCTCATAAAGAATCCCTCCCCATCTTTCCTGTAGGTCCCCTTTAAGTACTGTAAGATTGCTACAAGGTCTCCGTGGAGGTTTCCTTCTTCAGCCTGAACAACCCCAATCCTTTCATCCTACCTCTCCACTCCATGGTAAAGAGTCCCTTCCCACCTCTCTTGTAGGCCACCTTTAGGAAAGCTGATGTATGGTCTCCTCAGAGCCTTCTCCTCTCCAGGCTGAAAAACCCTAGCTCTCTCAGCCCATTCTCACAGCCAAGGGGCTCCAGCCCTCTGATCATCTTTGTGGCTCTTCTTGGCAACAATTCCCTGGCAAGCACATAGGGATGAAAAAGGTCTTGAGGCCAAGCCGGGAAGCCCAGCAAGAATGTCAGGGTCAACATTAGGTAAAACTGGGGTATAGGCATGCCTGCAGTGTAGCTCTGGCAAGGACCAAGTGCTCAAGACAACAACAGCAGCTCCAAAGCCAGAGGATGGGGGCCCCAGATGAATCTTCTCACAACTTCTTCTCAAAAGGAAGTACCTACCAAATCAAAGATCCCTAGTAGAAGTTTATTCAGCAATAGATTCTTCTTACTCTTTACTTTTAAACTGTGTATGTGTCACATTAGTATGTATCACAGTAAATCATAAGTTTCTTTGTCAGATGGCAATGGAAAACATATTAGTGTCTACAGAAAAGGAAAATAGTAAACAGAAAGCAGTTCTGCACATCTGAGATAAACCGAGACTTACTCCAGTTGTTTCATTTCCTATTGCATTGATTGTGTTGATTGACAAGTATCACATCAGCTCATACAGAACTGAGAGATAAAACAGTAAACAGGAAAAAAGAACACACTTTCAGTTTGGGGTTTTTGTGTTTGTATTTTTTTTTTTTTTTTTTTTTTTAAATTTTTGTTGTGCCTATGGACTAGTGTACCTGCAGAGCTCCCAAGCCANTTTGTGTTGTGACACAAGTCTAAATTAGTTTCACAGTTTTGGGATGTGGACAGTCAGGCACAGAAACACCTCAACAGATGGATATCTGATTACAAATGAGAAAACTCTTTCTAGATGAACAGTCTTCCATTTTAAAATGGATTCCAGCTCACTTCAAACTCACTGGAGACTGTGAAAAAAAATTAAGCTATGTACTTTAAATGCTTCAAATAGAATGATCCCCTCCAGGCCTAAATAAATAGTAATAATTTTTAATTGGCTTCAGAAAGCCTGATTAATCTAGAGATTGGGAGTTGGAGGAACATAAGCATCAAAAATAACATTACTGATCTGGAGCACAAGATCACTTGAAATCTGAGGAGATTATCTTTCTGGTTGAATACAAGATAAGCACAAAGTCAAGAAGTAGTCATAGTGACAATGTGTATATGGATAATATAAAGTAGGATTCACTAAATTGGATACAGATACCTGAGTGAGGGACAGGACAACCTTCTCTAAAACACCTGGGTTTACTTTGGGACATCGTTGGAAGGTGGTCACAAGCGTGGGGGCCTGGCATGTGAAGCAGTGGGAAAGTGAAGCTCTACTTTTGCATCATTACATTGTGTAGAGGTGAAAAACATCTGCAGGATGCATTTTCCTTCATCAGGTGAAATGATTATGGTGCATCTCTCATGGAAGCTCATGGCAGAGGATTTCTGCTGCCAGCTCACGGAGCTCTCTGTGTAGAACACATCTGATGGTCACTAGTCATCACTAAGAGCGATTATTAAAATAGACTTGGTCCTAAATCCAGGTGTCCTTTGAACAGTGGTCTGTTAAATCACATTAACCAACGTCCTTCTGGATCCATGTCTCTTGCTGTGTAATGCCTTCACTTCAGCTGGAGAGACATACAGAATAGTCACAGGTGCTGTTTTCTGTTTATACATTTAATCCATTTTCCTCATAAATGTGGAATTTAATCCATGGAAGCTGAGATCTGAACTAAGCCCATACGTTTCAGTATCTGCAGAGGTGCTGTAATGGCTAGACTTTGTTAAATGCTTGCTGCACTGTCTTGCTCTCCTCTTCATCAAACAGCAAAGTATCAGTAAAAGGCAGCCTAAGGGAATACTATACATGGTTAATTTCAGCTAGTGTATACCCTGGAGATCATGCTCCTGGAAATGTCTTGTTCAAAGAGTTGCTCAGATACTAAAAATGAGGGGTATTTTCAAGCATGCTTCTGTCCTTAGTGTCTGTGCTTTTTTTCCTGACAGAGTTGTAACTCCTATTAATTACCCAGCTTTCTTAATACAGTGAAAAGAGAAACACAATGATTAATTTTCAGTTATACTAGGCACCTCAGCCTATTTTGAGGTTTAATCCCATGCTACCTACTTCACTTCTGGGAAACAACCCTCCAGAGTTTCTAAAGAACAGAAAGAAAATAAAACGTTTACAGGCAGTTACACAGTCAATGCTCCTTATACAGTGAGGTTACGCATTTACAAAAGATTTAGTATCAAATTCCCCCTCTTCCTTGGGGTGTACTGAGATCTAAAACTGCCACCATTAAGAAAAGATCATGTAATGTTATGAAACTGTTTTCCTTTTTAGTGTTTGTTGTTGGAATTATTCTAGTTTATGTGGGAGCTGGAGAGCAAGAGAAATAGAGAAATAGAGTCAGATGGTCAGAAGATGTAGGTAAGCACAGAGGCACATTTCCATGGCCTAGATACTTACCTGTGAGACATGGGGTCCCTTTTGTAATAAATTACAATTATGGGTAGGCTGCCTTCCTGTGGGAATGAGGCAACATGATCAATCGGTCTATAGGTATTTCTGAGTCTCCCATAATATCTTTCTGAACTTCTTGACTGTTTTAAACCCATGGGGGCTGAGAAGTGATGGTCTCAAGATAATTATGTACTCTTATATTTGAAAAATAATAATAACAGGGAAAGAAGATTAAGTATTTGCATTAGAACACAAGCATATTTTTATCTTGTGAGGTATTAATTTTGGAAGTCAAATAGAACTATTCTTACAAATCAAAGCAATTCGAAGTCCTAGTCTTCTCAAATGCCAATAAACCATCAAGGCAGATGGCTTCAGCATTAGCTGGAAAAAAAAAAAAAAAAAAAAAGGAAAAAGCNAAAAAAAAAGGTAGCAGAACTGCCTGGCTTTGCAAATACTAACGTTTAATGGCAAGAATGCACAATGGAAGAATACAGACTGTCTCTGTTTTGCAAGTTCAGGTAGCTCTATGGCTACGTGGACTGATATTGTCACAAAGAAGCATAAACAACTACAGATCACTAATAGGAGGAAAAGAAAGAAAAAAAATATTACCCCTAAATGTGGAAATAACAGAAAATTCTAACATAATGCAGTAAAAAGTCAAGCAACAACTCACAAATCTATCAGAAACCAGACTGCTTTACCTCTAGGGCTTATGGCTGTCACTGGTGCGTCCTCACTGCTTTCCTTCCCAGTTATTGTCCTTAACTTTTGATCCATCCCTGTTTATATTTTGCTTTCAATTGTTTTGTGCTTTTTTAGCACAAAAAGCTATGAAACCTCTGAAATTGTCAGTTATGGGATAACCTATAAATTGGTGTCATTTCTTCCTAATTAAAGTCATGATCCTGACAGCTTTCATTTTGCTCGTCAAAGAGGGAATGGCACCTATATTCTTTCCATTTTCTGTTTAAAATAAAATTAAATTCTGGATAACATATATGGTATGAGATAATCTTTAGTTTCTTTTCAACATAATTTGTAAAACATTTTGGGGGCTTTGAATGTGGAAAGTATAATGTGTATTTATGTATGTTTGTGTGTATGTACATATAGACATCTCTGTGGGGAAACTTTTGAGCCCTAAAAGATTCCAAAATGTGAGAATTAAGTTTTCCTATGAAACCAGTAGTTTGTCTCATCATACAGGAGTTTAACTGCATCCAGTATGAAGAAGGTCTTTCCTGTTCCTGACATGATACTTTTCAAATGGGAAAAAAATAATTTCAATTTTTTATAGTAGCCAAATTTACACACAAATGTGTTGTCACCTCAAACTCAGAGTGAGAAAGTGTCTAGGGTATGGAAGAATCCCGTTCCTGTCTAATTAGTATGTAAAGAATTATATAATGTTTCTCTTATTTTTGAATGATGTACACTATATTTAAAAAAAATAAAATATTGTCATAAAATAGTCACTGTTCAGTATGTCGTTATCATCTAATGCACTAGTTTTAATGTTATGTCTACGTAACATGAATTTTTACACACTGATGTACAAATACATACGTACATATAAATGTATTATCAAACACACACATATCACACAGACATATATGTATTCCATGTAAGTATCCTCATGCATACATTACATCTAAAATGAGAATCTTCTTTATTTCTTTTCTGAAAATTTACTTTTAAATTTCAGGTTGTTCTCTACTGTGAAGAAGAATGGGAATGTAGAAAACAGTGAATTTCATTTTAAAGATGGAGGAAGAAAAACAATTGGTTAATGTTTAGAAAAAAGCATAGCACCACAAATTAATCTTTTTAGCTCTCTAGATTTGAGAGGCTGCTGGTTGTACTGATAGAGGAAAGAGCTCATTATACAGGGAACACATATGGTGTCCTTAAAATGTAACTCCTGAAATAGATTATTTTAATAACCATTATTTACTGTATGTGTAATAAGATTTTATTATTTATGGTCAGGTAGTTTTTAATTGGAAGCGGGCTGGGTGCCTTCCAAAGAGGTTGGTACCATTCGCAATGAGTCTTTGACTGATAATCAAAGAACACCTATTTAATTTTATGCTGGTATTTTATGTATCTTTAAAGGGAGGTCTGGGGAGAAGTCAGTCAGCATTCTGTGGGGCAACACCCTGAANTCATAAAATGAACTGTGTGCCTTCTCTTAAGCATATTTTCTGTCACAGACTCAAAGGCTTTCTCTCAAAGTGGAATTATGCACATTGCAGTGAGGAAAGGCAGTAAAAATAGATGCAAAGGAAGAGAGAGACAGACAGACAGAAAATTCAAGAGGAGTACCTCAAAAGGGTGTTAAGCCAGATCAGTGTATAGTCCTTTACCTTGATCTAGAGCATTTGCACATCATAACCCATCAGAGTTAGAACAGGGATCTCAAGGGAGACGATGCTCCTGTGGTACGGCATTCAGGAGGGACTGCAGCCCTTCACTGACTGTATTTAGAGACTGCACATCCGGATTGTACCCAGGACATAGCACTGTGAGGGACCTTGAAAAGATATTCAAATGAAGGGGAAGAGGAAGTTTTTGGAATAAGGTTCCCTGTTTCATAGAGAGAAACCTATCCAGCTTTTTTCTTGTCTGTCTGTTGCTACTTTCCAGGCTGATGTGATTTGCCATGAATATTTATCAAGATTCTAGTTTAAACATGCTAATAAGAAATTCTAAAATCTCACATCAAATCATAATCCCATAAATTTCACTGCCCCATTCTCCACCAAATACATATTTTCCTTTCAATTTAGAGCTGATTAAATTATCAAAGTGTTGGCCCTGTCTCCTTTCCCTTTTGCATAAACCTGGGGGCCTGAGTTCATTGCTCAACCACACATAATATCTTATAACCTGTGCTACATACTTCCATGACTTGTTCTGTGCAGCTGGCATAGAAATTTCAGTTTCAGGGCCAAGAGAGATTAAAACTTTTATAGCTTCACCAATTTAGTCTAAGACTAGAGACACCAAGAGCTTTGAAGTACTAAAAATCCTACCTGACAGCAAAGAAGTTTAACACAGATACTCACATGCATGTGCACACACAGAAAATATATATAGATGGTCAGAGTTTTATGGTGATCCCCTGAGGAGCAGATTAGAAAGAATTCTTTTCGTTTGCTGCAATGAAAAGACAATAATAACTGCCTTATCCCAGCATTTTCCCGCTCCGTCATTCTCTTCGCCCTCAAACCTAATGTGTCGTTCAGTAATGCCCATCAGTCCTGTAAGAATATAGCAGAATTATTCATTACTTCACTTGATGTCCCAAAGATTGAAAAATAGTTGTTACATACCAAGAAATGATAGTGCACTGAAAGATTAATAGGCATAAGGATTCACCAGCTGTCCACTCAATTCAGAAAGAAGAAAAAATATATATGTAAATCACTTTGGCTGCTGGCACAAGATGTAGAATATTTGCCTGGTGCTGGGGTCACCACAATAAAAAATGTTCAACTTCATTTAGGCCTTAGTACCTTCCTACCTAAGGCTGTACCATGATGGAAAGCATTGTTAGCGCCTGAGCACCAAGAGCTGACTTGCTCAGGGGCTCACACCTTTCGCACTTCATGCAAATGTGCTTCCTAGCTTTCTTCTATGCAACTGACCCTCTATGTGGAAAAGTTTAAATAGAAATGCTTTCAAACTGTAAATTAAAGGAAACCTCCCTCCATTCCAGTTCGATAGATTACTCTCTGTCTCCCTTCATGTCTGGAAATGGGGCCAATAAATTACTCCATATAAATCTGTTTTTCACATGCCATTACAGCACAATACAGGTTTCTTTGTGATAGCAAAGGGTTTGGGGGATTTTTTGTTTGTTTGATTGTTTTATATCAGCATCATCAACTGCAAGCAGAGCATCAAAATCAGTATTACATAGATTGCTAATGAAGTAATATAAGAAAGAGGGTATGGAGAGATGCACGAGCAGAGAATAAAGGGGATTTTGGAGGACCAGAAAGAGAGTATCAATGAGGTAAATGCACAATATTATTATTTAGTTGTTATGAATGATATACATTCTGGTGATACTTCCAAAATCCATATGCTCTTATGTCCCCTTTTGGAATAATTTCTTTACATAAACACAAGAGATACTGTTTATACAAAATTAAGACTTCATTAATTCATCACACATAAAGTATTCTTTCCGAAAGAGAGGAGTTAAGTCTGTAATTTTTCACAACATAAGATCAGTAAAGAGAAAAATGGGTACTGCTAGAGTGATCCAATGGAGGTACTTCTTCTTCCCTTCCTGCAGAGGTAAGTTAATACTTTGTTTAATACACAGATTAATATTCTTTTTAAAAGATGACTCAATTAGGGTACCAACGGTTAGAAAATAAGGAAGAAGAAATATCTGTCACACATAAAAGTTACTAAAGGAACTAAAAAGAGGATTCTGGAGTTATTGTTTTCCGAGGTGGTAAGTTATGTAACAGGCTTATTCTAGAGTGACAGAGAGATGGTAGCTGGTGGAAAAGTACTGGAGAAAAGCTTGGACTTTTGGTGGCTGGAACTCCAAGCTGTAGACAAAAAGCTCCTTTTTCCTTAAGTCAAAATCTTATTTTGGAGGAGAACTAACTGGATGAAATAAGTCTTCACATCTGGAAATGCATTATGCATAGTTAGCAAGTGTGAAAGTTTGAAATTGTTAATCTTGGTAAAGGAGGAAGGGTGAAAAGAAATGTTTGCTATCTTCAAGGGCTCTTCAAGCTAATTATCTAACCTGTTCCAAGAAAGATTAGAGGAAGGCTTGCCCAAAAGCAGAATTTGTAATATACCAAAATGTTTTCTCAGGAATAGACTTCTCTATAAACATGACCTCTAATGTGTTCATATGTTTGATAACCAAAAAGAGTCATCAAAGATCAAAGTTAACCAGTTGTTACTTGTGTTCTTATTCCTGAACTCCATGGCTTGTAAATCACAGGAAGTGACATGCCAGGCTTGGCATATCGCTGTTCTGAATTGCAAATCTAACCAGTTAACTCTTTTACTTCAGTTCAAAGGAGCTACAGTTCAAACTCAGTACTATCAAACTCAATTTTGTGATTGCTTATTTCATGTTTGGCTAGGGTTTTTTGAGGTCAAAAAGATCTCTCAGACTTTAAAGTTTGAAAGCAAAAAACCTACATTATCACTGTAACTGTTGTAGCAAGCACCTTATGTATTAAAAAGAGCAAATAAAGTACTATGTGAGAAATATAATGGCGTTGAACAGAAAAGTATCCATGAAATAGAAGTAAGTTACAGCTGGAAATACATTCCTTCTTGCTTTTTCTTTTCAGACTTAATTTTGGACGATGCAAGGGTTTGGAGTTTTCTGCTGAGAAAAGGGTACCTGTGCTGGATATACCTACATAGCCATCACATTACTGCCTTTGGACTATTATTAGGCATGCCTCTGACCAGCACAGTCCTAGAATAAGTATTAGTCTAATATTTGCTGGTTGGTTGATTATAGTCAATAAGCTAGATTGCCTTACTGTTAAACTCATTCCATTTTGGGTCATACAGGACATTCAGACTCTCACAGACCTCAGATGGATCCATAAATATTCAGTGACCTCAGACCTCAGGTTCTAGATTATTTCAAGTGGATCATCTTTGACTCTATACATCTAAAATTTGCCTTTTATGAAAATATTGCTTATATTGATAGGCATTAAGAACACCCGCAGGACGAGGAGTGTCTGCCTCTCATATTGCAGTCTTAGCCTGAAGCTTACATACCTTCCCACTCATACAGGTTCCCCCATGCCCAAGCCCACATGCATATTGAGATCACCGGGTACACAACTGAGGGTCTTCATGGACGAATCATGGCATAGCAAAGTAGGCGTTCCTACACAAACCCCTTGTCTCTCCTCAGCCGCACTTTGACTCAGCTCCCATGTCTTTCACTGTTTCTTTGCAGATGAGCCTGAAGACTAACCTACATTCTTCAGTTAGAATGCCAGCTTTAGTTTATTTGTCCCTACCTATGTACCTTAAGACACCTTAAGGCAAAGTCTCCTCAGATCTCCTCCCCTTCCACCATTTGTAGGAAGCCCAGAGGATGCTTACCAGGCAGCTGTGTGGACAGAAGATACAAGGTAGAGTGAATACAGTGAGATCAAGACCCCTCTTGAAGCTTCTTTCTCAGCCTAGTGTAGATACAGCAATAGCTCTCTGCTTCCACTTTTCTGCTCACATAATGAGGAGATGATATTTCCTTCCCTTGCAGGGGTTTCACAAAGCTTAATCCATCAGTGGTCTGTGAGAGACCTCTGTGAGGGAGTTTTTGCAGGGATGAGTACCTCAGAATGGCCTAAATAATTTATCCCTTGGTTTTTCTTTTACCCAGTAGGCTTCTTTTTAAAACGCTTCCAGCCCTTTAAAGTTTGGGAGCACACTGTACTTGCCAAAAGAAAAAAAAGAATTACAAAGAAAAATGCATAATGTATGATAATGTTGAAAGTAGCAAGAATTAAAGTAAATGGTATGATATAAAAAGGGTTTCAAACAGGATTAATAATTCTGCAATTTGTTATACAAAGTCAATTTTTCCACTTCCAAAGCTAAGTTGCCTGGTGGGGTTTATTGGCTCACTCATTATTAGGTATATATCACTTTTATTGTTTCACATTTTTATGTGTTTATAAAAAAAATAAAAGACATCATTCATGAATAAAACATTTTTGCTCTAAGCTGCCATATATGAAAGTTGGTCTGAGAGCCTATATCCTTTTTTATTGGAAAAGAGAAATACATTGTATATTTATATATTTTATATATATTTATATATATTTGTGGGACATTATACCTGGGGAGGTTTTGTGTGCTTGTATGCATATGAACATATATTTGCATATGTATATATGGTAATATTGGTATGCATCTATTGTGTAACCTCTTACCATATGTACACACACCGATCTTTGAAAAAAAGACCCGGTGATACTGAGAGGTTTGGGTTTTTTTGCTTTCTGATAAGCCTTCCAAAGCCTGCCTCTTCTGCTCAATCTGACCTACTCTGGACGGCATCTTTCATAAATGTCAGTTTCCTTTCCTCCTTCCCCGATCCATCAGGTTTCTCGGCTGATCGTATCCACTGTGCTAAACCGTGATTCCTTTCCTAATCTGTGGCAGAATGGCTCCTGTCCAAATGTCACCTTATAACACTAGACATGATTGAGCATTCAGGCAGAAGCCAATGTACTGCTACAGATGATGTGAGGAAATGTTAGCTTGATAGATAATAGTTTTATTTTTGGTCTTCTTAATCACTCTGCACCTGGTAGGAGTTTTATATGAACAGATAAGTAGTATCAAGAGACAGATAGAAGTTGAAGGGGAACATTTTTATGTATGAATGCATTTATTTATTTATTTATTTATAATATTTGGGTGAGAGAGGTTTTGGGGGGACATTTTTGGACAATTTTTTTTATTGTAATTCCTTGAGCTTATAAAAGTTAATTTCCTGACAGCAAATTTGGGCCGGTGTTTTAGAGTTCATAAACCCAGAAATTAAAAAGGAGCCCAACAAAAATAATTTCATTTGATTTGAGGGAACTCACTGTTATAAAAGCAGTTTTAAAAAATGGAGTTTTTAATGAGAGCTCAGCCTTTGACCTTAAGACTCTGTCCTTTTTAGTGGTGAGAGGTAAATTACATTTGCTAACTTCATCTATGACACAGCACAAATAACTCCATAAATGCTCCATAATTGTGCCGTGATTATATGGTTATTGCTGCACATTGTCAACAAAATGATCACCCTGAGGCCCCATAGCTCCAGTGTATGGCACATGGTAATTAGCTAAGAAAGGACTAGGATCTAAGGGGCTCTGGAGGAACTCCTTCAGCAAACACACAAGGCAATTAGCATGTTGAATGGACACCTCCAAAGCCAGCAACAATGAGACTGGAGCAGGGAACACATTTTGAAAAATGTGAGGTACAAACTTAATAGAGGACTAAAAGAAGTACAAGGGGAGAGAAAGAAAAGCAAAATACTGTCACAGTCCAGTGTCTCACAGCAAAGTTTCCATGCTAACTTGTGCAGTTGTCATCAGACGAACATCCTACCAAAATCAAGGAGGATTTTGCCCTGTTAAGAACTGACTCCCTTTTATTCTTGCAATTAGTAGTTGTTGCATCTGCAAACAGTCAGCTCTGAAGTAGAGCTCAGAAATTTTAAGGGAGCTGTGACACAAAGATTGGACGATATGTACTGCATATTTCCAGTCCATTTGGAAATATCTGGGCTGTATAGCCACTGAACCACCAAGAGAAAGAGAGACTCTAATGTCCTAGTGGTTAAGGCCAGGACCATAAACATTCTCAGGTTTGGGATTATGTCCCTACTGTATCTCGACTATAGGCTGGATGCCTCTATGATCTGTATTTAGTGATTCTTTATGCAGCTGTAGTCATTACAACATGGCGTGGTCTACCATTAGATATCACTACCTGGCTTCTTTCAGCACAGTGCAGTTGATTTGATTGCTACTTGCAGTTCAGAGCATGCAGACCATGAGCTTTGCTGCATTTTCTCCTAAACCTAGCCCTCTCTGAGCCCAGAGTGAGCTTCCAGGGTTGGTTTTGTTTGGTTTTGGTTTTTTTGTTTGTTTTTGGTTTTTTTTTGTTTGTTTGTTTTTTGGTGTTTTTTTTTGGTTTTTTTTTTTTGTTTTTGTTTTTGTTTTTGTTTTTTAACTTTTCCAAATGCTTTAATTAAACAATGAGGGTACACAAGTTGAAAGGTAATTGGAATTATTGGAATTATTCATTGCTCCAAAGAATGGGCTGGTATTTTGTCAGAAGCAGGACAGTTTTTTACACCTGGGAGAGCCCTAAAGCCACCTTTAAACACCTCACATGTCTGGAGGTACATTGTTCAAATTATGCCTTTCTGTCTTACTGATTAGCTCACTGCTTGGGCTGCTGGCTCTTCTTCTCAGACTTCAAGCTTATTATATATAATCCAGAAATTTTAGACTCTTAATAGGTCTGAGTATTTCTTACCTACCTGAAGTTTTTTGTGGACTTAGTTATAAATGGTTTGGTTAAGGTCATGTAGAAAGGCTGTTGAGGAGCAAGGACCACAGCATCCCAGATTCCTTCCCTGACCACTGATCATCCTTCCTCCCACGCACTATCCCTTACCCCTTGCTGCTCTTGGCATGGTTTCACCTTGTCCTTATGCCAAGGGACGAGGACACATGGAGGAGAGCCAAGTGTATCAGCAGACCCATGCCACTCAAAAATAATCTAGCAATGGGGTGAGGGGTAGCATTTACATCTATTCCTTTCAGGCAGATTTTTGGTTGCTTTTCCTTCCCTCATTAGCACAAAGCAGCTGGAGTTGAGGCCTTGGCTTGACCCCAAAGTATGGTCTGTGTGAGGCTACCGCCAGAAGTGAACTGCCTGATTGCTCACTGCAGTGAATGAATACCTGGTTGTGGTACGTTTTTGTTTGCTGTTATTCAAATGAGTGGAAGCTAAACTTTTTCTGGACAAACTACTCCAAGGCTTTGCAAGTTTTTACCACCAAATTCATCAAACCCTCCTAAAGAAATCTTTTTCTTCAAAGTGGGAATCTCCAACAGGGTTGTAATTTGTACGAGTTAAAATACCGAGAGCCGACTTCATCACTGTTGTGCATTCACTGCTTCAGCATAGAGCTGCAGCAAAGATGAATTGGTCTGGAATGTATATGTTGAATATTTAATGAAAATACAACATGCCATAAGTGCATGTCCTGCAGGTAAAATGCAATTATTCTAATTACTCTGCAATTACTGTACAGCTACAGAGTGAATTACCTGATTATTTGCATTCTGTGCTATAAAATGTTCTAATCTGGTCTCCAAACCCATGCAAATCTGTTTCCCTTGCAGAGGAGCTCCAGGTATTTTGGTTAGCAGGCATTGCCCTGTCATGACAAGTTGCAGTTCTAGTGTACTGACCCATATTTTACCCCTTTTTCACATCTCACTGTCCCCTTCCACTTACCTGTTATTGGTTACACTTTAATTTTCAGATACAGAGAGACATCCACAACCTTTGCCTCAGCAACGGGCAGGGGTGCTGCTGCTGCTAGCGTGTATGTACCGCGAGCCATTATGGTTGTAGCACACTGTGGTCTATGTTGTGGATGCAGCAGCTCAGTGTTTGCAGATGCTGACTCCATTTCATCATACAGATGGCTGGGACAGTCACACAGGAGACTGGATTAGCACCACAGCAGAGGTGATAAGACTGACAGTGACAGAGAAAAGGGAGGGAAGTGAAATGAGAGGCTGTCTGGGAGGCAAGTAGAATCATAGAAAAGTTCAAAAGGGACCTCTGAAGGTGATCACTTCTAACTTTCTGTCTAAAACCATCAGTAGGTGAGGTCAGACAGCTTTGTCTAGCCAAGTGCTAGAAACCTCCAAAGACGGAACTTTTGTAACCTCCTTGTGCAACTTACTTCAGTGATTTACTACCTTCCTATGAAAAGAGCTTTTCCTAGTACCCAGCCTGAACTACCCAAAGTGCAACGTGCCCCCACTGTCCTTCGCTGTATTGCTTACCATTACTGAGAAGATATCGGGTCTTTCATCTCTGAAACTATACCTAAAGTAATTGAGGGGAAAATGTAAATGTAGAGAATTACAGTCAGAGATGGGGTGTGCCAGGCAGAACAGTTACAGTTCCTTGATTCCTTGTGCATATGTAATGACAAGATAGAGTACACATGTGTAGATTATATATACACATGCTGTAGTCTGGAAGATACAGTATAACAGAAGACTCCAGAGTCCAATTTCTACTCTGCCACGAGCTGGTGGGTGACCTTGATCAAGTCACTTTTCTGCATAACAGGAGTAGTTTCTCTGTAAGCTTCTTTGAGACATAGTAATGAGGAGAGCTAGGTAAGAATAAGGTCATATAATAACTATTGTTATTACATACTATTATGAGTTATATATAATACAGACAAAAATAACATGTTTCTGAGGAACCTATCACTAGAAGTCAATAAATTAATCTTTTAAAAAATATTATTTAATTATTCTCAGATAGAGTAAAATGGTCCCTGTTTATTGAGCAGGTATCATGTATTCCCTTCACCCACCTCTTTCTCTCTGTCTGGGAAACTCTCCGAGGCTTTGTTTTCCACACTCTGCAGCAAAGGCAATTCAATTAGGACATCAAGCCAGCCTGAAACTGAGGTCTCGAAGGTGCAGTGGAGACAATCTTTTAAGATGGCCAGTCCTGCTGAAATGAATGTCTTTGTTATTAATTTGGGAACACAGTGGTTCTTCCTGACCCTTTGGACCCTGCTTTTTATTGATCAAAGTATGTAGGTATTTTTTTCCTTGGGCAGAGACTTGAATGTGAAGGTTGTTTCCTAAGGCAGGCTTACTTTTATTGGAAAGATGATGTAAGCTGTAAAATCATAATCAAAATGATAATTCACATACTAAAATCCAAAGAGTTATAGGTTGTTGAGTTTTCATATTTGATATGAAATGTGAACTATATGTGTTTATCCTATGGTCAATACTTAAAAAAGAAATGGAATGACCTTTTCAAACTAATTTTTTTTCACTATTATTTCAAAGTCCAAGATACAATATCTCTGACAAGTTTCTAGAGATTTCTTAAATCATTCATGCCATACAAGTAGAACTTTTACATCAAATTATAGGCAATGCAGGTGATACTAGCACCAAATGAGGTTTCTCATCATTTTACATTACAAAAAAGTTGTGTCTTCATGGTTTCAGTACTACAGTAGCATATTATTTTTTACCAATTCAGATTTTCTCTTACTTTCCTTGATTGTTGCTAGTATCTGAGTAATTATTTATTTTATTTTATTTTTTACATCAAATTTCAGATAAACTTATTTCGTGATTTTTATTAACAAGGCAAAATAAGAAAAATTAGTCTACTCCTGGCCATATTAAAAAAAAACAAAAAAAACAAAAAAACAACAGTAAAATAATACTAATTTAATATGTATGTATTTGAGAAGCCCTGGACCCTCTACCATTTCTAGCATAATACTACATTTAACAGTATAATTATGATTGTGTCACAGTTCCTCTCTTCATATTCCTTGAAAGATGATTGATGCACAGGCCTTTCATTTCCCACATGGTCAATACACACTAACAGCAATTGTTAGCAATTATTTTCTGGAGTTTTTGTCTCTCCCCTTCATACTCCACCCCTCACAACTCCCCCGTGCCAACTGTCTGACACATCGCATTCCTGAATGTTCATATTAGATCCACAAAGATTAAGAAGGACTTGTTATGCAATTGTTCTCTTTGGTCTTCTGTCACACTTCTGGTAGGACTGAAGGCAAGCAAAATATCCGATACAAAAAAATGTTTGTGAAAAGGCACATCTTCATATAGTATACGTATGTCATATAGCACCTTTATGAAACAGTAAAAGACAAGATCGTTAATATCTCCACTGAGTAATTATTATTTTTTTTTAACATTACTTCAAAGTACTTCTAAATGCATATTGTCATGTGTAAGCTGGGGTATATGTTTTTAATAGGCCAAGAGAAACCTGTACATGAGGTAACATACACATCAATTTTTTTTTCAAAGCATAGAGATGGGGCTAAAGTGTATATTCTTATAACAGTAGTCACATGCTACTTTGACATATTTGTGGATAAGCTTCTGAAGATGAAGATGAGTAGTTCTCTGGCAGATCACTCCATTCTCATATGCATATGTTGTTTTAAGGTTTCAGAAATGCAAAATATGTGAAACATACATTTTGCTGTTAAGTAAGCATCTGAAAACATTTCAGGTGAATTACAGTGGTCTGGAACTAGGAGAAAGTATTGCACAAAATTAGGTTTAATCCCAGTAAATAGTTACCCAAACTTAGTTTTACAATTTATCACACCTGTTTTTAAAGATCACATTTAGAAAAGTGAGACATACCTCTTTAGTTTGGCATTTTACAATTCTTTAGTTCAAAGACTGATCTATTCACCAACTCCCAGATTAAACTATGTTTCTTCATAGATCTAAGAAAGGTTAAACAAGACCTGCTCCTTTTTCCCCTTTTCATCTTTGTGTCTATACTATAGTGATGGGAGGAGTTATCATAAATCTTCCCACACTATTCTTTCCAAGTTGATTCACAATTTATGTTCATTTGCCTCTAATGAGATGATTAGAGCTGAATCAGATCAGATTTAATCTGCAGTTAAATTGTGAAGTTATTTTTCCCCCAAAATGAGGCTGTAAAACTAACATCAAGCTTAAACTGTTATGTCTGATTTTTTTTCTTCCCCTTTTTTTTAAAAACTTCAGTATTTCACAACTGCAAAACAAGGCATCTATTTGAGCATGGTAAATACTGACATCTGGTTTGCAGCTACTTGTAAACTACACCAATTGAACTAGAACTGTGTAAATATACTGTTCAGATAGACAGAGAGATGTTCAAACATGAGTTAAATTTCTCAGAGATCCTCTTGAAATTTTATTTCCTGACATTTCACAGACCTCTTGGATTTGATAATAAAACACCTTTTGCCATGTTAGATGTAAAGTAACTACTATAATACAACCAAGAACACTAGAGGCCACACTCTTTTAACATCTGGTATATGACAAATGTGTACTAATATTAGTTCCTTTTCTGTAATTGCATAACATTAAATTTAAAGTATTCCTGCCTCTCAATTTATCAAATATGGGTTAGTCACATGCTTAACTCAAGTACTCTCATCTAAGGACCATTCTACTGATGTGTACCTCTTGCTTCTCCATTTTGCCTCTTTTTATCAAAAAGTTCATGAAAAATTATCAAAACAGTCACATTAGTGACATGGTTTAATGATGGGGTTATTTTGTTTTGTTTTCTGTTGTTTTTCTTTTAGGTTTGTTTTTTTGTTTTTGTTTTTTTTTTTTGTTTTTTGGGTTTTTTTAATCAAAACTAGGTTGATGGTTGGATTAGATGATCTTAAANTCCAGTGTTCCATCACCCTCACTGTGAAGAAGTTTTTCCTCATATTTAAGTGGAACCCTATGTTCCAGCTTACACCCATTGCCCCTTGTCCTATCCTTGCCTGTCACTGAGAAAAGTCTGGCTCCATCCTCCTGACACTCACCCTTTACATAGTTATAAACATGAATGAGGTCACCCCTCAGTCTCCTCTTCTCCAAGCTAAAGAAACCCAGCTCCCTCAGTCTTTCCTCATCTGGGACATGCTGCACTCCCTTCATCACCATCCTGCCCTGGACTCTCTCAAGCAGTTCCTTGTCCTTCTTGAACTGAGGGGCCCAGAACTGGACACAATATTTGAGATGGGGTCTCAACAGGGCAGAGTAGAGGGGGAGGAGGACCTCTCTCGACTTACTAACCACCCCTCTTCTAATACACTCCAGGATGCCATTGGCCTTCTGGGCAACAAGGGCACAGTGCTGGCTCATGGAATGTCCCTTCCAACCTAGACAATTCTATCTGTAAACCCTAATTTAAGAACAGAGCAGATTTTATTGACTAATTTCACACAGCTTTAGAAAACGATGAAGGTCTCTGCCTTCAAGACAAGATTTTCATCCATGACTTGTAAATTAAATATCCAGGAACCATTGCAATAGTGATAATGCACACACACAACGTGTTGTTTAAGCCTGTCTGAGTTATGGGGAATCACGAGTCTCCGATGTTTTATACACGCAGGTTACTACGGTCAACAATGCACAAAGGGAGAGTGCATGTTGGAAAGAGTACTATTTCAGAGCAAGGGACAGATTTTAGCAACATTCTGAATCAAGGTTTGTACTCACAGTATGACACACTAATAGCTTAAAAAGCACAATGACTATGTTGTTCAGGAGACTCACAAAACCTGGCCATCAAATCACAATCCCTTAAGCTCATGCGAATTCTCTATAGCATAAAATGGCAGTCTATGAGTCCTTTCTAGAACAACTGATTGCAAGGTCACAGCCTTAAAAATCAAGGTCTTCACAAATGAATTAAATTAAATAACCCAAAGTAACTATAGTTAATGTCCTCTTTGCAACTTTTCTATCATATTGTATTTAGAAGCATATAGAACTTGTATACTATACAGTCTGCTTATCTATATCTTACCCCATGAAATATTATTAGTTTTCATATCTATAACTTTTATTGTTTTATCTTTGACAAACTCTGAAATAGTACACTGGTGACATTTTTAAAAATTAGCCTTCTGCGTTTAAAGACCACTCATCATTTTCATCTATCATTGTTCTGGAAATGTCACATTGATTTTATCCTCTTTGCAATAAATGGTAACATCCAAAAAAAAACAAATAATAGTCTGAGACTTCAAAATCAGCTGCCAGTCTTAGCTAGAGCAAAAATAAATAAAAGGACAATTTTCTTGAAGGACAGGAGAGAAAAAAAAAAAAGATAAAAAAAACCCAAACAGATCATAAGAGTGAGAGAGAGAAAGAAAGCTTTATGTCTTTCTCGCAATACTGGCAACAACCAAACCAGAAGGAATTCTAGTTCTTTTGATGTCCCACCAATGTTATATGAATAGTAATTATGATGCTGATCAATGAAAATGATTGCCAACATGTCTTAAGGGTATTAGTTTAAAATCCTTCCATATGATCTAATACACTGAAAGAGAAAATAGGAAGAAAAGATGAAAAATAAAGACTCCATTTTCTCTTCTTCCAACACCAGCGGTGTGTTAAGGAAAAACAGCCCTCAAACTGAAACTCTGGCCTTACCAAATCTTGCAGAAATTTTGCCAGTGACCTCAAGATATCCAGCATTTCACACACAATGACAGCTGAACAGTCTGAGATGATGGGGCTCATGCTGAGCTTCTCATCCACCACTACCCTTGTGTCTTTTTTGTCAGGGCTGATTTCAAGCCATTCTCTGCTTAGCCTGTATTTGTGTTTGGGATTGCCCTGACACATGTGCCTACTTCTTAAGCCTGTCCTGGTCCCTCTGGATGGTATCCTGTGACCCCAGCGAGTGAACACCAAGCTCTACACAGCTTTGTGTCATTGGCAAACTTGCTGAGGGTACACTTAGTTGCACTGTTCATGTCACTCACAAACATCTCTAAACAGCACCAGTTCCAATAGAAACCCCTGAGGAACACCATTCATCACCGATCTCCACTTGGGTATTGAGCTGTTACTACAGCTCTTTGAGCGTGACCATCCAGCCATTTCTTTATCCACTCAGTTGTCTTTCTCTCAAATTCATGTTTGTCCAATTTAGAGACAAGCATCAAATGCTTTGCACCAATCCAGGTAGATTAAGTCAGTTGTTGTTCCCACATCCATCAGTGCTGTAATCCTTTAGTGGAAGGCAAACAAATTTGTCAGGAATTATTTGTTTTGGTGAAACCATTTTGGCAGTCACCAATGACCTCCTGATTTTCCATGTGCCTCGGCAGAGCTTCCAACAGGTCTGCACCGTGATCTTGACAGTCACAGAGTTGAGACTGACTAGCCTGTAGTTTCCTAGGTCTTCCTTTTTTTTTTTTTTTTTTCCCTTTTTAAAAATGGGAATTAAGTTTCTCTTTACCAGTCTGTGGGGACTTCACTGGGTGGTCACAACATCTCAAATATGAGTGGCTTGGCTCTTAAGTGGCTTAGCAATTTCAGCTGCCAGTTGCCTCAGGATCTGTGGATGTACCTCAGCAGGTCTCATGGATTTGTACGCATTCAGGTTCCTTGGATGATCTCAAACCTGATCCTGTCCTACAGTGGGCAGTTCTTCTTTCTCCCAGTCTCTGTCTTTGCCTTATGTGACTTCGGTGGTGCGGTTAGAGCCCTTGCCAGTGAAAACTGTGGCAAAAAAGTCATTCAGTGCTGCAGGTAACCAGGTGACCAGGTAACATGGTCTCCCATTTCCCTCCAGAGTTGACCCATATTTTTCCTAGGCTTCTTTGTACCACTGAAATGTGGTACAAATGAAGTCTTTGTATATGTTTTTCTTGTTTTCCTTGATTTAACTCTACCTCGTTGTTAGTTTTCTTAACTTGATCCCTGGCTGTTTGGACAATTTTTCTGTATTCCTTCCAGAACTTGTTCTTGCTTCCACACTCTGTTGGCCTCCTTTTTCTGTTTGAGTTTTTCCAGGAGCTCCTTGTTCATCCACACAAGTGTCCTGGTGTTTTTACCTGAATTCCTCTTTGTTGGATCCATTGCTCCTGAGCTTGGAGGAGCTGATTCTTGAATGTTAATGAGCTTTCTTGGACCCCTCTTCCCTCCAGATCTTTACCCAACAGTACTCTACCAAGCAGATCCCAGAAATGACCAAAGGCTGCTCTCTTGAAGTTCAGGTTAGTGAGCTTGGTATGCGCCCTCCTCACTGCCCTAGGGATCTTGAGCTCCACCATTTCATGGTCACTGCACCCAAGGCTACCCTTGAGCTCTGCATTCCCCACCAGCCCCTCCTTATCGGTGAGAACAAGCTCCAGTATAGCACCTCTCCTTATTGTCTCCTCTATAAGTTGGAGAAGGAAGCTATCACCAGTGCATTCCAGAAGCCTCCTGCTGTGTTGTCCTTCCAATATCAAGGTGGCTGAAGCACCCCAGAGAGCTTGTGAATGTGAAGCTACTCCTATCTCTCTACAGAGGGCCTCATCCGCTTGGTCTTCCTCATCAGGTGTCCTGTAGCATATCCTACGGTAATGTTACCTGTGTCTCCCCTCCCTTTAATCCTGATCCATAATCTCTTGGTTGATCCTTTATCCATCCCATGTGGAGCTCCATGCCCTCCAGCTAGTCATTGACATAAGGGACAACACTCTCTCCTCATCTCCCCTGCCTGTGCTTCCTGAAGAGCCTGTATCCTTCCATTCCAANCCCAGAAATGACCAAAGGCTGCTCTCTTGAAGTTCAGGTTAGTGAGCTTGGTATGCGCCCTCCTCACTGCCCTAGGGATCTTGAGCTCCACCATTTCATGGTCACTGCACCCAAGGCTACCCTTGAGCTCTGCATTCCCCACCAGCCCCTCCTTATCGGTGAGAACAAGCTCCAGTATAGCACCTCTCCTTATTGTCTCCTCTATAAGTTGGAGAAGGAAGCTATCACCAGTGCATTCCAGAAGCCTCCTGCTGTGTTGTCCTTCCAATATCAAGGTGGCTGAAGCACCCCAGAGAGCTTGTGAATGTGAAGCTACTCCTATCTCTCTACAGAGGGCCTCATCCGCTTGGTCTTCCTCATCAGGTGTCCTGTAGCATATCCTACGGTAATGTTACCTGTGTCTCCCCTCCCTTTAATCCTGATCCATAATCTCTTGGTTGATCCTTTATCCATCCCATGTGGAGCTCCATGCCCTCCAGCTAGTCATTGACATAAGGGACAACACTCTCTCCTCATCTCCCCTGCCTGTGCTTCCTGAAGAGCCTGTATCCTTCCATTCCAACTCTACAGTCACAAGAATTGTGTCATACCTCTTTCCCCAATACTTTCTCTTCTTCCCAACAAACCCTACAATATTATTCAATGTCTTCTTGTCCCCTCACAATACAACACAAGGTTCAGTGTGACAATTTGCCTCACCAGGAAAAGAATCTCATCTTTCCATCTTAGCTCTCACATAGTCCCCTACTTGTTTTCAATCACGCAAAGAGTAGCTTAAGTATTAGTTTATTCAATATTATAAATGCTAGCTGGTTATCAGGTCCAAAAGATTTCTGGGGAAGGGGAAAAAGGGAAGAGGAAACAGTTAAACAATACAATCAAATCTGTTTTCTTTTCTCAGTAAACTTGGGAACAATTTCCACTCAGAAACAAATATTATTTCAATTTATCATTTCATCCTTACATAGCAAAACATGTAAACACCCTCTTAATTTTAAGCAAGTGCTTAAATCCTATTCCAGTGGCACTTAATCAGGCACTAAAGTTAAGTATGTGTTTAAATGCTTTGATGATTTGAAGCCTAAACAATAAGTGAAGTAATGACTTACTAAGATTACACAGTGCCAGGAAATAATGCTTATTGAAGAAGGGACACTATGGTACATCACAAGCCATATNTCTCATGTGGAAAGAATATTTGAGCAAATATTTGAAGGTAATAGAAATGGTTTTATATGATTTTATTTATTTAATTATTTTATATTATTTATATTATGTTATATTAATGACAAAACACCTGTATGGGACATGCTGGTATCTGCAGGACAGTAATTCATTGGCTGATTTAGTATCAATCCTTAGGTTACAGCTTGAAGATACTAAAGGAACAACCATATTATAGTGCTGAAAATGAGAATTTCTAAAGTACTGAATAAAGGATAAGAACACTTATAAAACAGAAGATTAACATTCAGGTTCAGGGCATAAGCTTGACAGTAACTGGAAGGGTTAGAATGCATTCATTTTGTCTATTTGACTATTCCACAAACCTTTA
>VXBJ01001055.1:110509-135755 GCA_013400055.1 Nycticryphes semicollaris
ATATTTGTCTTTTTCTGGTTCCCTTGTGGTTTCTATCAAAAGTTCAAGCATGTGTGTTATATCTCTCTTTATCTCTATTGTGTTTTAACTTAGAAGGGAGAGAAAACAGGAAAGATATTTTATCTGTTTATGTACCACATAAGGATCAGTTGTATTGAGGTAGCACCTCTATCTCTCTCATGTTTCACTTGTCCACAAATTGAGCCAACTGACCAAACTGAAACAAAAAACAAGAATGTGAGTTAGATAAGATTTCTTCTGTGTTACTAAATTATTGAAAGTCTGGGTAACAGTGATGGTTTGTGTAGTACCTGTTTGGCTTTGAGCTTATTTTAGGTATGAATTTCTGCAATTTGTAGATAAGTACAAAAAAAACAAAAAAAAACAAAAAAAAAAAAAAAAGAGGGAAGAGTCGTTTTAACAATGAAACATTCAATGTAGTTGTTCCTTCAGTTTGAAGTATAGTACTATTTCTTCCTTATTACTATGAATATATGATTACCTTGAAAACTCAAATTAGTTCATTTAAACTTGAATGGCCAACCAAACATGTATGCTTCTTACCATGCATATATCTTCATCTTGTAAAATGCAGTAAACAATTTCACAATATAGAGTTTTTCCCTAGGATTTCAAAGACCTGCTGGGGCCAGTCAGTCTTTGACTTCATTGCATAAAGTATGTTAACATTTCTTATTTTCCTCACCAAATCCAGAGTGCTATGGAAAGGACAAAACCAGCAACCACAAAAAGAAAAAAGAAAAAGAAAAGCAAAAGCAAAAGAAAGACAAATAACACAGCCTATGTTCTAATATTTAACACTGGTGCTAATTCTGAGTGTTCCTTTTTGGATAATTTGCCTTCTGGCTATAGAAAGAAACCAGTAAGAAAGGGCAACACTGTGAGTGAGACAGAGACAAAAACATAGCCAAAGATGACTTAAGTGGTAATAAAAATACAGTGGCTGGGGCAGATGCCTGAATTATTCATTTCTGTTTATACCATAAACATGGCACAGGTCAAGCTGTAATATATGTCTTGGAGGTCACATAGATAATGAAATCAGTTGTTTATTTCAATAAAAATCATTGGAAGGAGTTTTGATTAAATAAAAAGGAACTGTTAACCACAATTTCTTTGAGTACTTTTAAAGTGAACATAGGGGAGGATGGTGAAAATCCATTTTACACTAGGAAACACAACATTTCCTCTATAAAAGGATTTTGCATTGTGATGCAGTTATTTAATTCCTTATTTTGACATAAAAATACTACTACTTTTAAAGCCTGAGAGAATTTAAAGTGTTATGCAGCTCCTGTGACTCTACAGTAACCAGTACTATTTCCCAGGTTTCCCTTTGCATTATGTTTGCATAATCTCATATGCCACTTACATTATAAGCTCTTTGGGGCACAATCTGGCTTTTAATTGTCTGTATAGAAGTCAAGCAAAGTTTGAGCGACTTAGTTTGATCCAGAGGACATTGCTATGCCTTCTTATTACCAGCATGGAAGTGGTCTTTCCATCAGAATGATCTGGATCCTGCAGAACTAACATTTCATCAATGTGTGTGCATCTCTGATGTATCAGATTATGTAAAGATGCAGGGTATGAAAATGTTTTCTAATGGCAGCTGCATTTAAACTGATCCGCTGCCTAATACTTTGACATGTCTTGGGTTTGAGATATCCTGTCAATATAGAGGGATTATATTAGTGTGTCACTGATGCATGGGGAAATTGCTTTGCTGTGATACCACCGAGATCTTTAATTCCTACAAGATAAGAGATAATAGTGTTCATAAAGTAAGCTAGTTTTCCAATGGAATTTAAGTACTTAAGCACCTTAGGTGTTTTATTGCTGGTTTCAGTGGTTTTTTGGGGTAGGGGAGGGAGAAGGAGGGAGAAGGTCTTATGAGAATGCAGCCTATATTTGAATTTACATATTTACATATGATATGCTCACAGGAAGAAAGAAATGGAATTTTATTCACTGTTTTTTCATTATCATGTTTTCAGACCAGACCTACACAGATACACAGTTGTGCAAATTTAGTCCAAAGTTAATTTAGCCCAGCATGTTGCATTTGACAAGAGCCAAAAACAGAGGTGTAAAGTACAGAGCATGTATAGTAATAGTCCCCTGAATATTCTCCCAGGCTGTATTCTTGTCCATGTTTATTGGTTAATTTTTATTGCAGACCGTTCCACAAAAAGCAGTGCGTTGTCTCCAGCTCTGCTGGGCTACCCAAGTCTAGGGGCCAACCACATGAAACACATGGAACAAGCTGCCTAAGACACTGGATGGACAGCAAGATATATGAGATCTTGCCCAAGAAAGCAGAAGATACTGTTTTCCTTGGACATTGATGAAATCTAGCAAAAATTCTCTTGCAGTCTGAATCTAGTTTTTCCGGCTTTGTTATTCTCCAAATGGCTAACTCTAAAGTTCACCAAGAATTCCTGTTAAGTTTTGACTGCCACGGTTATTTCTACATTATTTCTCATGATTGGTTTTGCCTCCTGGCTCCTGGATATCACTGTAGTGTGTTGGCTGCTTCTGTAGGTAATTTACTCCATTGTCTACTGGTTTTCCTTGTAAGAGAACATTTATAAATGTGCAAAGTTGTGGATAGAACATAAAGGGTTCTCATCATACATATTTAAAAGTGAAGTTGTATGAGGCTTCAACTTAGAAGATAACACTGTATATTTATTTATCTTTTTAAAGCATTGTTGTAGTTCCTGGAGCTCTCCTTGACATCTTATCTATCACGGTGCTTCCACTGAATATTCTAACACTGTGCTGCTTTTAATCTTCAGATGTAAACAAAAGCTTATTTTTTCATACCACCATCACAACCTGACAAAAGAAGAGGCTGAATATTGATTTATCTGCTGAAAGAAGCTGTCCAAAGATAATTCAAAATACCTCCCCATCTACTAAATATCCATTACATGCTGTGTTCTTTTTTTCTTTTCTTATTTGGGATCTTGCAGACCATTATTTGCAGAGAGCATACTCCAGGAGCTGAAAGCTGCAACTTTACTTCATGATTGTAACTTTTTGATTTGCAATAGGCACCATAAAGGAGAGAATGATAAATCAGTGGTATAGTGCACTCTCACCTTGAATACTATGTTCCATTTTGGTCAAATCAGCATGGCAGGAGTAGAAAAGTCTTGAGAAAAGCAATGAAAGTGACTAAGATTTCCAGATGAGGAGAGATTAAAAACCCTGGAACTATTACCCTGAATCTGTAATTCACCTGGCATCATGAGAGATTAGCCAGAGCTGGCTGAAGCTTGGACTACTGACATTGTTTATCTGCAGAAGCATTTCCAGGTCCCTTATCACTACATATCTATGTGTCTACTCGTCCCTTGATGAAGTGAAGTTGGTGGCACAAGTACTTATTTAAGGGCAGCAGAATTGTATCCTTAATCTGGGCAATGTGAGGAGAGAGGAAGAGAAAATATTTTCTTTTAGATTACAAATTACTTTAGTAAGATATTTTTATCATGATGTATGTGTACAATGCCTTAGCAGAGTGTATTCCAATGATTCAAAAATATAAATGTGGAATATGAAGAAAGACAGAGCTGGCAGTGATGTATAAATAATAAGTGACATGGAAAGAGCCCATTAGGAGTGCTCTTAATTTAGTTCTGTCTTAATTAGACTATTAGGGTAAATGTCACCAGATGATGCATTTATACACAAATCCTAATTATTTTTCCTGAAATTCACCGAAAGGATTTATCCAGAAAACATATTTTATTGTATTATTTACCCTAAATGTTGGAAGATCTATAGGTGTCAGGAGAGTTTGCTGTCTTCCTTTATTCAACCTGTATGGCAAAGTTGCTTCAGGGAACTGGATACAAGATTTATCAGCATACTTCTTGATCACCTCTGTTCCAGGGTTGTTGTACCCATAACAATTAAATAACTTATTATTTAAAATAACACTCCATGACACTGTTAAGCAAGTCCAAGATGCTAGGTAGCTCTCAACAGAGGGACACAACAGAGGGAAAAGATTAATGGTCAAAACAAGGAAAGAACTAGTAATAAATCATTAAAAAAAAAAATAAACTACTTGATATTCATCTCTGACCCACTATAGCTAAGAAGACAGTGTTGAAAGCTATAATTACCTTTTTTTTGTACAATGAATAGTTTATGCTTCCACTAGAAATATGCAGATAATAGAAGAACATCAAAATTCATAACTGCTCAGATTTTTCAGAAATACTTATCATTTTTAGGGAAAGAAAATGTTACCATCTGGATTCTGTGGGTAGAGATCAAACAGAGCTGAAATGCTGCAGTTTGTTACCATTCATCACAGAGCAGAGGTAACCTCACTAAGGGCTTCACTCTTAGCCTTTCATGAACAACATGCCAGCTATGTTAGGATTTTTTGGAAAACAAAGCAAAGCAAAACAACACAAGACCTAACAACTAAAAAGACCAAGAGACTTTCCTCAGTGAAATAGGTTTAAGTTGAATTTATTCGTATTCTTTTTTGTGTCTGCCCAGGGTTATAGGCACTCATTCAATCTGAAGCTCATATGAAAAATATTAATGTCATCAGATGTTGTTATTTGATCCCAAAGCTGATCTTTTACATACCCAAGTTGAATATGAGATATTTTGAAAACAGGCAATGGGTGCTGAGTACTTCAAAAGTCTGGCCCTGAGCACTTGAGAAAAAGACCTCTTTGTTACAGGCATTTCTGGTGTTTCACATCTGTGGTAGGTAATGCCATGGGAGTGTCCTTTTGTCGTTCTGCATTAATGGTGCCTGTCAGGCACAGAGCACTAATACCTTGCAGTCAGACTTGTGACCCGGCACATCTATCTTACAGATGGCACCTTTGCTTATACCAGAGTTTGCCTGTATCCATTCTAAACAGGGTTTTTTAAATCTCTAGTGCAAAGCTTTTTACAGGAGCTTGGCATGCAGCTCCTGTTGCTAATCCAATCCTTCAGACTCAAAAATCATCTTTCTTGCACGGTAAGAGGCAGAGGAGGGGTTGTGTGTGAAGAAAAAGAACTCACCTGGGAATGTAGGCAGCCACCACTACCTCATTTGTCTTCCTTCAGCAATGAAAAAATCCAGATTTTAATATCTGCTAATGGGCTAAGAACATGCAAACTTTCATCTTTGTCATGTCCTAAGAAGTTGCTGTTTGATAAAGCACTGGAAAAAGCCCTTAGGTGTTATTGAGGCCAATGGATACAAATATGTATTCAAATGTATTTCTGCTATGTGTAGCTGGGCTTGAGACTTGCTCGTACCTCCTAGAGTTCTCTGCTGCAGACTGGCTGGGTAAAAGAAACAATACCTGCCCAGAAACTTTTCATTTCTCCTGCAAACAAGCAGAAAAGAGAAAGGAGTGGCATTACTGTATGCCTAGTCTCTAGTGGTACAGCCATTACATGTGAAGAACTCAATAGCACTATTTAACTACTAAGAAAAAAATATGTCTATTAATACATCAGAGTGTTCTGACCAAAGAACAATACTTTTTCAGAATCTGTTGTGGAGTCCCATTCACAGAGAGCAAATGCCTACTCTAATGTTTAAATGCCTTTTTGAGAAAGCTCAAAGAGATCCTATAAAAGGTAATTTTACCAGGAATTTCTCATTATCAAATTCTGAAAAAACAATGGAATAGAAATCAAGTGAACAATGCAAACTATACAAATGGAAGAAGAAAGGCAAACAAGTTAACTTCAAAAAAAAAAAAAATCATGACACATATAATGGATAAGAATGCAATATCTTGTCTTCAGGAATTAATAAGCTATGATATTTTGAAAGAGCAATCCATTTGCCTTAATAATTTCTCAACAAATATTTGTGATTTTTTTTTTTTAAAAAAGAGAAAATTGAGTAGTCATTTGGCCATTTTAAATTACAATTCCTCAACTTCTGCCAAGCTGGCTTACATTTTTCAGAATTTGCTGTATTCCTCCCAGCCTGAACTTTTTAGGACTGTAATTGTCATTGAGGCTTACTCAATTTCTTTACTCTTATTATATGAATAATTCAACCTCTTCTTTTAAATCAAAGAAATTTGGCCCAACTATTCCATAAGTTTTGTGCTATGTCCATTTTATAATTCTTAGTAGATGAATATATTAACAGATCAATAGATGATCATAAGCATTTAGAGTAGAATTTCACCTAAATATATTAGCTATTACACATAGGAATCTCTTCAATTTTCAAATTTAAATAGAATTTCCAATTTATATTTAAACTGTATTTAAAGGAAAATGTTGATACCCGTTTTAGACCCAGTCTTACCATACAAGTGAGGAATTTGAGCAAATTATTGAAAAACTTTGTAAAACTCTTTGTCTAGGAATAGTCTAAGTGGGTTTTTTTTTTTTTTTTGGTTTAAGTTTTTCACCTAGAAAAAGTTAATTCCTCTCTATGAAAGAAAAGAAAGAAAAAAACACCGAACTTCTCCTTATATCCAACTGAATTTCTATTGCAATATACTCTTTGCTCCTAATGTTAATCCATACAATACAGCCTCAACCAGATTAATGTCAGAGACACTACCATCTTTTTCCTCCCCCATTATAGAATCATAATCTGTTTTAGTCAAAGTTCCAGACCCTCCTGCAGTAGTTCTTAAGTAATCAGTTTTAAATGTGTCATGTCAGATTGGCCTTTTGCTACATTAACTTTAAACTAGAATGAATTACTCTACTTATACCTGTCCTTGCCTAATCTAATTTTACCAGTTTCCCTATGCATTATTACCTTTGGACACCAGCTGGTCTCTTCAGTGACCGTCCATTAGTGTCTCTGAACAGGAGATAACTCCACTGTCCTGATGAAGGGCAATGAAGAAATATGTGTCACAGAGGCTAATTTGGTGTGCCTAAATCATGTGAGATGCCAGTGAAATTTGCCTTATAACATGATTTAAAGCAAACAACTAACTTTGCTGGTTGGGTAGCATTTACCATTGCTAAATACGTGTTTATGACCAACATGAAACTCTAACTCTGTGTGCACTAAGCCCAAGTCTCATTCTCAATGTCTTCCAGTAAATCCAAGTCTCAGGAAATCCCTTTTCAAAGACAAGTATTGTACTTTGTTTCATGATGGTATTAATATTTGGAGAAGGAGATTAGTCAGAGACCTAGACCTGGCCTTCTCCAGTTTCTTGGTAACAGCTAGTGAAAAATAACAGAAACATGAGAATTTTCTTCCTTTTTCTTGTGAAATTATATTAAATTGTGTAATATCCTTTTACTATGAATGGGGTTTTCCTTTTTTATTTCTTTTTTTTTTTTTCTTTTTTCCTTACATTTAGATTTTAAAACTTCTAACTTGGTGATGTTATAAGATTAGAAAATCAGATAAAATTTTGGAAAGGAACCCTACAGTTCATAATTTGAAACAACCTCCTCCTTGAAGCAGGGGCAACTTGCAAGCCAAGTCAGTTTGTGAGGAATTTATTCTAGTCAAATTTTGAAGCTTCCATGTAATCCCCAATCCAAGTTGTGTATATTTATAATTTCCCCAGTCCCTGGTTGGTTCTGCATTCTATGAAGGACTTAGGAGTCCCACTTTTGGANTTTTAGTTTAAAAGATTTAGTTTTTACCCCTTTTCCTATCACTACTGGTCCTGCTAAGAAGTTTGTTCTCATCTTTCTTATAAACCGCCTTCAAATACTGAAAGGTTACAATCAGGTGTCCCTGGAGCCTTCTCCAGGCTGAACAACACCAACTCTTGTAGGAAAGGTGTTCGAGCTCTCTGATGAACCTCCTCTGGACCTGTTCCACCAGNATAAAATTAAACAATACTTGGTATCTTAAATAGAATTCCACTCAAAACCCATTTGTTTTCAAAGAATCATAGACTAGCTTGGTTTAGAAGGGATCTTTAAAGATCATCTATTTTTTATTCCTTATATCTACTTTTAGTTTAAAAGATTTAGTTTTTACCCCTTTTCCTATCACTACTGGTCCTGCTAAGAAGTTTGTTCTCATCTTTCTTATAAACCGCCTTCAAATACTGAAAGGTTACAATCAGGTGTCCCTGGAGCCTTCTCCAGGCTGAACAACACCAACTCTTGTAGGAAAGGTGTTCGAGCTCTCTGATGAACCTCCTCTGGACCTGTTCCACCAGGTCCATGTCTTTCCAGTGCTGAGAACTCCAGAGCTGGACACAGTATTCCAGGTGCGATCTTACCAGAGCAGAATAGAAGGGCAGAGTCATCTCACTCAACCTACTGGCCACACTTCTTGTGATGCAGCCCAGGACACAGTGGCTTTCTGGGCTGCCAGTGCACATTGCTGGCTCACGTCCAGCTTTTCATCCACCAACACCCCCAAATCCTTCTCACTAGGGCTGCTCGCAATCCCTTCATCCTCCAGCCTGTACTGATGCTGAGTGCTGGACCCGACACTTGTCCTGTGTTGAACCTCATGAGTTTCATATTGGCCTTCTTCTCAGGCTTGTCCAGGTCCCTCTGAATGGCATCCTGTCCCTTGGACAGGTTCAACTGCTCCACTCAGCTTGTTGTCAATGGCAAACTTGCTAAGGCTTCACTTGATCCCACTATGTCACCGATGAAGATATTGAACAGTACCCGTCCCAATAAGGACTGCTGAGGGACACCAGGTGTCACTGACAAGTGACAAACACTTGTTTTAAGGAGCACTTGGGGATTAAACCTCATCTTCAAGTTTACCTCTTAATTTTTCATTATTGTTTTCATGACTTCTTGTGACAGAATAACACACAGAATGTAATGAGTTTGCCACAGCCATAAAGTTTATTGACTTAGACTTTTATCTCAAAACATTGATATTTATGTGAGTAGATCGATAGATCACAGATGTTCACAGATGACCTAGCCAGTGGCATTATTCAATATAAAACATAAATACTTTTCATCAGCCTGTAGCTTCTGCAAATTTGCATCTCTTCAATCCTTTCATTTTTGTCAAAGTGTCTAAAATATTTATGTGCCCAACAGAAGCAGCACTGAAAGATTAAATAATATAGCAGAATTAAGTTTAAAGTCTTTGAGGTCTAGGCGAGATGCTCTGGAATAGATTGCTTAGGAAGGCTATGGTGCCTTCATCCTTACTAGGACTGAGGCTATTAGACAAATGTAGACTGATATTAAACTAGATAGCATGAACACTCAATCTGTTTGCAGAACTGGTCCATGGAGAAGATATCCTCTTGAGAATCTCACATGTTCTAGTTTTTGTGAGAAAATGAAAACTTAATATTTCCCATGTTTTATCAATGGAAAACACCGGCAGATGGTTTTTCAGTAAATATGAACGTCAGACTCATGATGCTAACAATACCAGTAGAATCATTGTATTATTCTTTTATCAGTTCTGATAATAAATGGTGAAAGATATTCATACAAGGTATTTTTAACCCCTAAAAACTTTAGTGACTATCATAAACAGAAAGTTATTTGNAAAACTATGTCATGCATGTCAACCATGTCTTAGTTGTTTAAAATTAGTTTTATTTTATCCATGTCCCTCACCATTGAGGAAATAAAATAACTTTACTAGCCTTCTGATAATTGTGTTTGAAAACCCAGGGAATTCATGCAAAAAAAGGTAATAGTGAGTACTGTACCTTATATGTACAATTTTTTTTTTTTTTTCATCTAGTTCATTCCTGAGTTCACAAGACTAACCCTTTCAAATAGTTATTCAACAGGGTCTTCAGAGAGAGAAAAAATACAACCAACCTACTTTTTTTAACTATATTTTCTTGTTTTAATGATAATATGCATATTTATGGAGGATAAAGGTTGTCTGTAACGAGACACCAAAAATGGATGGCAAAGCAGGACACTGTGTTATTCACATTTATGTTGCCTAAATATCTAAGGACTCACTATGCTTCAGAGCATTACTGGAGAATTTTATCTTCAGGCTTTGGAGAATTTAAATTTATAGGAATTTAAAAGACTACTCTTACTCAAGAAGGAGTTGTTTCCAACTGTCCTTTTCAGAGAAAGAGACATTTTAGTGTGGCAATTAGCTAGTTTACTTAACTGAGAAGCAGATATTCCTGTGATCACTAAAGCTAACAGTGAAAACAAGCAAGAACGAATCTATACTCTGATGACTGCTCAGAGAAATACTATTCTACATCTCATCTCTTAACATTGAAAATTCTCTTAGCATTGGAAATTCTCTAACTAATACCCCTATATGTCCATTTTACACTTGGGGATTTTATTTTTCATTTTAGTCCTCGTTTCCCACTGGTGCAAGTAATTAAAAGTCTCCAGAAAATACTACAGTTGATCTGAGCTATTGTTCTTCCCCTGAGTTTGATAGTTATAATCTACTACATTCATGGCTTTTTATGCAAGTTCCAATGTTTTATGCACAGCCATAGCAGTGCTGCCACTCTTTTGAGGAAGCAAGGGCAGAAAGGTGTCTCATACCCTGGGATCCAATCATATGTCAAATCAGGCCTGATAGCAGCACTGAAGCATAGAAGCTGCAGATGCTTCATGGGACAGCTTTCATGGCTTTCCAGCATGAGGACAATTACAGTAGCAATTACATCACAGCTTTAGCCAAAATCCTCCTTTTGGCATTAAAACAAATCATCTGCTGGTGTCTGCTACAGGCAGCTAGATTTCAGCTCAAAAAAAATTCAGTGCAATTTGAGTGAGGATAGGATGCAAGCTCAAAACAGCATGAAAAATATTACACCTGAACTCTATGACAAGTCAACGCACTGTCTGCTCTGATCTGCTCAACAGGTCTCCCCATCATTTTTAGTGCATGCCCTAGTGTGGCTGAAATGCTTTATTCCCATTTTCCAGGAGCAAATCTAATTCTCCAAAGGGGAAGAAGAGATTGTTAGAGGGAATGTATCATGAGTAAAATACAACCAGCCAGATGACACACAGCTCTGGGTCAAGAGAAGGACAAATCTACAGCTCTCCCAAGGTGATAGTTGGAAGAGACTGAGCTTCATGAAATGTAATCCTACCACCTCTCTGGACTATAGGCCAAACGTATTCTGTGACATCACAAAGGGCTCAACCCTCTACACTTTGAGGTAGATTTGAAGATACGAGGTAATAGAAGAATTAAGCTGCCCAGAGAGGTGGTGGAGTCTCTGTCTCTGGAAACATTCAAAGCCTGCCTGGACAATTTCCTGTGCAACTTGCTCTAGGAGGACCTGCTTTGTCGGTTAATTGGGGTTTTGGCAGGGGTTGGAGTAGATGATCTCCAGAGGTCCCTTCAAACCCCGTATCATTACATGATTCTGTAATAAAAGAACTGAGATTGAAATCATTACCACACCTTCTAAGAAGAAATTAAAGTCTCCACATAGAACTGTAGTCCCCTTTGTAACTGTTTAAGGACTAAAAGCAATTAGGAGGATCAATTAACTCAAAAAAGGCCTAATGAAACAGCTACCGAGGGGCAAGAAAATCACAGCCATTTTAATATTTGCCTGATCTCTTTTCACATGAGGGTTGTCCAGAAATATCCGTTCTTACACAGGCTTGATCAAGCACAAAACCAGACTAGTTTTGTACAGAAATGCTAGAACTCACTCTTTGAAGGAATCCTAGCATCTTGAGTGGCTACTGAAGGTCAGCTTCTGCTCATCTGACTCTGCCAAGGTCTTCTGGTTGTGTCCTTGCTTTCCCCTTTCATGTGCTATGGTACACCAAGATGGCTCCAGGAGGAGAAGGGACTAAGGTTTTTTTGTTTGTTTGTTTGTTTCTTTTTTTCAGTCCTATTGGTTTAACGTGGAAGATCATCCTTGTAGACAAGTTGATTGTGCTGTCTTTAGTAGCTTTCTGGTACCAGCAAGGATGCCTCCCTTTCTCTCCCTTCCTCCCACTGACCCACGTATGCAGCCAGATACTGTTTTCCATTCCAGCAATGCTTTGTGGGGTACAATTCAGCTGAGTGACTCAGCAGAAAATTAAGGGATCAAAATAAAATTTTTTAAAAATCAGATAATCTTTTTACTTGCTTAGATAGTTAAACTGGCTCGTAAGGGTTGAGAGAGGCAAGGCACATGCCAGACAGCACAAAAGAAGGGATAGGACCACGCCAGTAGGAGTTAGGAAACATAAATGTTGTCCCTTCAGTACTGCAATTGGTCTTGTTGCATTTTCACCAGCATTGTTCTTGGGATACATCTTCTCTACACTTTCATTTAACAGTACAGAAGGATTGGTGAGGGAGGAAGGGAGGCAGCAGACACTGGAAGCAGAGAGAAAAGAAACAAACTCATCAGTTCGAGGATATACTTTGAGTAACTCTTAGAGTGAATCCAGGATTGTCCCACAGACCATGGAGTCCACAGACTCAGTGGAGAAGGCTAGACTTTGAGTTTAGACTATCCCAGACCTACTGGGGTCCAAGGTCTTAATTACAAGTCAAAGGCATGGCCTGCATCCATCCTTGGAGCACAGAGGGACCTGTGTACATAATTTCTTCTCTTATGGCTTAGAGAGCTATCATGCAAAGCTCCTCCAAAGAGAAGGTCAAAATCGATGTAATACTTTCACTTGTCTGTTTTTTTTTTTTTTTCTTTTTTTTTTCTGGGAAGAAGCCCTCTGTCCATCAGATAACCAAGCCCTTTAAGTGATGTGCAATTGCCACTTAAGTAGAAACTCAACATGTTGCTTACTGTCTTTGCTTATAAAATCTTTGAGGGCTTTACGTCAACTGAGTAGAGCTGTCCAAGGACTGAGTAGCTCTGTGACCTCTCCTTGTCACAATCCAGCTGTACCTACATAATGCTTCTCAAACAAGCACCTTCTTTATAGCAGGCAGAAATGGATCATCAAGCAAGATTAAAAGCCCGGTCAGAGAAAAGTGACTTTCTTTCATCTCAGCCAAGGTTTCAGTTGCTCTTAAACCCCTAATTGCTGGGCTTCACACTCCACTTCCTAGACTGAGGCATGATGTGGACTTTTTATTTATTTATCTCCCCTTACCAGTCTTCTACGCAAAATACAGCAGTTCTTTTTTTATGAAGTAGGAACATTTGGTAGCACTGTAGGTACATTTTGTCCAGTATCTCTGTTACTGCAGACAGAAGCTAAATGGGTGATTAAGGATGCACAAATCTCAAGAGATTCAGAAGTTTATTTCTGACAGGCACCCAGGAGTGCTCTTGTTTATATACTATACAAATATACCAGTCAAACCTCATGTATTTATCACTTCTACTGCAGTGTCCTGTTTGAAGACAAGAGCCAAAATGCATTTATAAGAGAGTTTCTCTGACTTCCTTCTGCTTACATTAACGTCCTTGGGCTCCAGGAGTGTTAAGTCAGAATGGGTTTGTTTAGGTAAATATCCATTTCTTAGGACTCAGCATTTAAACTGAGACATCCTAGGTTCATTGTTCTGTGACATGAGAAAGGTCAGACTACATTTGCTTTTATGTTTAGATCCAATGATTTGAACGGTATCATAGAGCGATATCTAGGCCAGGCAAGTAAGAAACAGAGAAGCTATCAGTTGCATAAGTTTTCCTTTGAAAGGTTATTTCTGTGCCCAAAAGCTTATGTGCTTTTCCAGCTAGAGCAGTCAGCCTAAAACTGATATCTCTTCCCTTCTTCCCATCTTGGCTCTCTTGTTTCCAGGGTTGAGCATTGTTTTTAAATGAATAGACAAGGTACTTTGCCTGTTCAGAAGGGTGACTAGGCTATCTAAACGGAAAGGGAAAATGCACAATCTTTCCTCCATTTTTAACATACCAGAAAAAAAGAAGTTGATTGTTATTAGACAGCACTTCAGGAATATGAGAATACTGTGGTCGTACAAAAGCACAAGTGTAGCCACAAATTTGCGTGCAACCTTATTTGCCCAACAAAGTGTTGAAATAAGCAAGCCTTTCTAAGTGCTTTGCAAATGCAGCAACTGGAACCGAGTTGGTACATTCATATGGTGAGGCAGCATGATTTAGCTGAGTTCAACATCTTGAGGTTGTCTGTATCTCAGGACCCTGTGAGATGGAGATATTCTCAGTTGCTTTATCTATTTTTTTTCCTAGAAATCAACCCTATAAATAGGGTGTATTGTAGTCTGGTTGGGGGCTTCATTTAATCTTTCCTGGCTTTGCAAAACAGCAGCTTGTAAAACTTCCACTTCTTTCGATTAAAGCAGAACTAATATAAAACATTGTTTCCTTCTGTTTTTAAGTCTCAGGTTAAATTAAAAAATAAAGATCCAGCAGTCAAAAACAAGAAAAGATTTAAAAATTTACATAAGCAATATTTTCAGAGACTGAAAAAAAAAAAGTTCATTATGAACCTTGGGCAAAGGTTTGAGTGGTTTCTTATTTGATCAGAACCTATTTGTTTATCCCTAACTTTAACCATATGGGAACAGTTTTATGGAGCAGGCTCATAAAATGAAAATGACAGAGTGCACAGCTCAATCTGAGTCTGCTTGGGCTGCAAATATCTTGTTATCACCAGCTATGATGCTCTAAACCTTATCTCCTGGATTTGCATAGTCAGTGCTGTGTTCTTGCAGGCTGTAAAGGTGGTTCAGCCTGAAGATCCAGAAATGGAGAATGCCAAAACCACACATTTATACAGAAAATGTCAGCATTGTAAAGCAAAGGGTAATACAAATGTGGTCAGCATCATCCTGCTTTCCACGAGAAATAAAGGATCGAAGAAAGTATGGAAGGATGGGAGGAAGAAAGAAGGAAAGAAAGAAAGAAAATTAACTCCTATGAAATACAAATACTTTTCAATAGTCATGTCAGACACAGAGTAAGTGAGAAAATTCTGTCCGAAACAGGCAATGTGACTTGCCCCAGCAGAAAAACAGATCAGTATTAGACTAAGCAAATAAATAAATAATTTTTTTTAATTTGAATTCTCTGCTTTCTCTTACTGACCACTTCCACAGCACATGGTTGCACATCTCGCGGCACAGCTGCTCTTACTTGCTCTATGACTTTTATTGTGTTAACGTTAAGAAAAGAAGAATTTAAAAAACACACAAACAAACAAACAAACAAACAAAAAGCCCCAACACCATAATACCTCTCGCAGTTCTGTTACCTGGAGGGATGCAAACACTCCTCTCTCAGTTCCTGAGGTTACCTATTGGCTTAGTTCAGTGATTCCGTATCAGCTTCAGCTGCTCATCTGATGAGAAATCCTGAAGGTTTTATGAGCCTCAAAACACTTAAGCATCAGATCCAGATAGCTTCCAGTGGGTCTGTACCACTGGGATGTTGAGAAGAGCTAAAATTTGGCCCTGACTGATGTCATACCTTCTTCCATCAGAGCCGAGTTATACATCAGATTGATTGTAAAGCTTTATTGTTTTATAAGTCTCTGCTTGGTCTGTTACCAAGTCACATTAACAATCTGTTAATGGTTTTCATTATTCCCAAAGCATCCACAATAGGTGTCTACGACCTGGAAACACTCTTTAGAGGAGAGAAGAATAATGGCCGTAATTGTGTTGATCTGTTCCTCAAGTGACATTTCTGATGTACTGGTGCTGAGGTTTCTGAACGTGGCTTCTGCTCCCAGAACAGTGACTGGCCCATAAACAAAGGGATGTAAAGGAAATGTAAAAGCACACGGTGACAATACAGGGCAGAGAGATTCAATTCACTGCTGTCAATGTGTAACTTTAAAAGAAGGAAGGGAAAAAGTTAAGGAAAATGCAAGCCTATCTGGAACTGCTTCCTGAAAGTAAACCCTCATCCATCTTGAATGGAAATAGTGGAAGTAAACAGGGTGGCAGTGGTCATTTAAATGTAAATTTGGCAAGTCTCTGCAGAAACTATGGGGAAAAAATCCTGTCTTAACACCTTGATGAGACTTTGTAAATCCAATCTATATAGTTTCTTGGTAAGGAGGGTGGTGCTAAATAACGATTAGGATATTAGCCAGCAACTGCGAAACACAACCCTTGTTTGCGGCTCCAACACTGACTTGCAATCTGACATTGAGCAAATAACCTCATTCATCTGTTCTCTACTCATCTTTTATTTCATTGAAAAATAAGTTTTAGGTACTGTGGTTTGTTGCCTTCCGATGTATTCAGACAACAGGATTAAGTACTTGGGGACAGTTTCAACTGATACTTTTGAGCACATCTATGCTTGAAAATAAAATAAAACGCTACTTCTGTGATTAGAAAACTTTAAAGAATCCATTCTCTGCACAGTTGTTCTTATGGGAAAGGATAACTTTTTTTCTCAGCCTCCAGGATGTTCTGTAAACAGATATAATTACTATAAGCTGGACTTCATTAATGGTGGAGGGGAGTACTTGGCAAATGTATTTTAAAAAAATGTTTACTTGGTGTTGCTGAATCAAATCCTTTATGTACCAAAAAAACCCCAAGTATTGGAGGTTTTTTGTGGTTTTTTTTTGTTTTTTTTTTTTATGTGGNTTTTTTTTTTTTTTTTTTTTTTTTTTTAAATGGGACAAATGGGTCTTGCTACAAATAAACAATGTCACAGAAAATCTAACCTTATGGTAAGAGGAAAAAGAATTTATGTAATTCAGGAAAAAAAAAAAATCAGTTTAGAAGCGTGGGATTCTTTCCCAGCCAAAAATTTCTCACTTAGGTATGTATACAGTCCATTTACTGTGCTGGGCTGTACACCTCTCTTCCCCTGTCCCCGAAAGCCACCAGTGGTTCTTACTGAAAACAAAATGAGAGGCAGCAGAGACTTTAAAGAATCACGTCAGACTTTTTCTCAGGTTGAAAAATGTTTCCGTTGGAGGTGCTTTTAATATACTTTAACTGACACAGGGTACTTTTGACAAGGATGATGGAAATTAAGACAGTTTTACTTTCTGTGAGCCTACAACCACCTTTCACAGACTGGTCAAGTCAAGTCTAAATTACTATGAGGATCCAAAGCCAAAGAAACACTAAAAATTTTTTATTTGCTTTGAAAATATTGCATGTATAAACCTAAATTTTAGTAAATGAAACTTCAGATATTAAATTCCCATCTATAATCCTGACAATTTAAGTCCTCAGGTAAACCTCCCTGTTATTACTCCCATACTGGCAGAAACAGAATCACAGAATCACGGAATCACAGAATTGCAGAATCGCAGAATCATCATGGGTGGAAAGGACTTCTGCGATCACTGAGTCCAACCATGCAGAGACAAAAAAACCCTACAATCTCAGCCACTACAGCATTTCCTGAAGTCACATATATACATTTCTTAAATACCTCCAGGGATGGTGACTCAGCCGCCTTTCTGCGCAGGCTGCTCCAGTGCCTGACCCCTGTTTCAGTAAAGTCATTCTTCTGAACCTTCCCTGCTGCAACTTCAGACCATTTCCTCTGCTTTTGCCATTATTCACCTGGGAGAAGAGGTTAACATCTGCCTCTCTACAACCTCTTTTCAGGTAGTTGTAGAGGGCAATGAGGTCTCCCCTCAGCATCCTCTTCTCCAAACTAAACATGCCCAATTCCTGCAGCCTCTCCTCATGTGACTTGTTCTCCAGACCCCTCACCAACTTGGTAACTCTCCTCTGGACACGCTCCAGTATTTCAATGTCCTTCTTGTAGCAAAGGGCCAGAATCAAACACAGTACTCAAGATGAGGCCTCACCAGTGCCAAGTACAGAGGTACTTCCTTACTCCTGTTGGCAAGTTGCTTAGACTTCATGTCTAAGTACTATCAGGATCCAAAAATGATATGGCCATCACTTGTGAAAATCGCTGACCTGTAGTTTTCTTGAACTTCATGATTAAGTACCGTTTTATTTTTCTGTTTATATCATCAGACATGTCACTGCCTAACTGGAGACCACGGATAAGAGCAAAGGGCTGAAAAATAATTGATTATTGCAACGCTCAGCTTTAAAGTATCTAAATCCAATTTTGCATTCACACTTAAGAACCGCACTAGACTGATTTACCCACAGAAGGAATGTTTCTTTTTAAAGACTTGTTTATTTGTGTTGTTGAATGATTTTAAGTAGTTTGAAGAGGCTTAGCTTTTGTTCGTGAATACTCATGTGTCAGTCATTTGAACTAGTATGAACAGACCAGACCTAAAGCTGATGCTGTATTTCTAGATGTGGAGTATATGTGGATGTATATTTATGGCCCTAATGACTCATCTTCTTCTTCATCTAATAACTTACATTAAAGTATGAGAGTGTGAAATACCGTTATATAAGAATGACATGAATGTAAAAAGCAGTACAAAGAAGTGACGAACAGAGAATCACACATATATTTATTGCAATTATTCTCAGTTTTACACATGCCAATAATTTGTTCAATAGAATTGCAACTGTTAATACTTAGATTTTTTTTTTAGAAAATGAAGTTTTCCAAAAGATTAACATTTGTAATTCATGAAACTGTAGTGAAAATATCAATTTACATTGAAGTTCACTATTGTTCTGAGTACCCCAGGGTACATATCCCTAAATCCTTGAATTTTAGGGGGTGTATGGCTTTAAGTAGGAAATATAACACCTGCTGAACAAGCAAATGGATTTGTTCTTTTAATGATGAGGTAATAGGTCTGAATCTTCCTCTTTTTATTTTCATTAAGCATTTAAATGATGCTGTATATATTTATTCCACTGCTGT
The DNA here is from genome assembly GCA_013400055.1 of Nycticryphes semicollaris. Classification (NCBI taxonomy): domain Eukaryota; kingdom Metazoa; phylum Chordata; class Aves; order Charadriiformes; family Rostratulidae; genus Nycticryphes; species Nycticryphes semicollaris. The sequence continues at coordinate 129,133 of VXBJ01001055.1, forward strand.
TAAGAAAAAAAAATATAGAAAATGAAGAAATCTTGCTACATAAAAGAAGGAAACAAAATATAATCTTTTACTTTGAATTTGTTTGGCAGTAGCTTACAAAATCTCTTGCTTATATGAAGCTTTTAATCCATCACCCAGAGCCAAAGCTTCTCATTGAAAACACATTTTATTGAATTGCATTTAAATTATTTAGCCATTTTTATAGGCATAAGGTGATCAAATACATAATGTATTTTGATGCTCCCCAAAATGTCCCTNTTTCTTCCTTTCTTCCTTTCTTCCTTTCTTCCTTTCTTCCTTTCTTCCTTTCTTCCTTTCTTCCTTTCCTTTCTTCCTTTCTTCCTTCCTTCCTTTCTTCCTTTCTTCCTTTCTTCCTTTCTTCACAGGAAAAATAAAGGTCAGCTGTTAATTAGTAGTTTTCTGAAAGTATTCATTAATATTACATAAATTACTGCCTCAAAATCCAATTAGAATCTTAGGCCATATTGAAACTAAATAGATCATTTAATTTTCAGGGCACAATATGAAATGAAGTCTAGGGAAGAAATCAATACTGGTTCAGTAAGGAAATATCAAGAGGGGTGTGGGGGTGTGTGTATGCGTATACTCACATAACATAATAATCTCAGCTTTATGAAAACCTGGATATATTAGATAGATGTGTATTTAAACATACAGCAAAGCTGATTTTAAAACAATAGGAAAATACCTGACTCTTCACCTGCCTGTGTTTTCTATTCTATAAGGTCTTACATTCCTTCTAATCTCTTCTGCCTGACTTGTTTTTATTCTCCTTGATCTCTTTTTATACCTGATAACAATTTGAGAAAGGTGAATATTATAAACTTTTGATTAAAGGATGACATGACCATAAAATGAGAGTTTTGAAGTGGAAAATGATGGACATATGGAAAAAATTATGAGCATTTAGGGTTTTTTTATTGTAATGTTTAATATTATTTATTCCAACTGGTGTTTATATAATTTGACTATGAACAGCTAAATAAAACAGTGGATAGACATAATTTCTATTAAGCTAAGGACTATGATTCACTAGTGTTTGAATAGTGTCAAATTTTAAGTTTCTTGAGTATTTGTAAAGAGACAGAATTGAGTTGGGTAGTTTAATGGGTTTTAAGCACTGTAGGACATTTAGAGAGCCAGAGCAATGACTTTGCACCATAATGAAAAATAATTGATCAATATGGCATAGAAATATGGTTTTGTTATTATTAGCTTCTTCTGTGGGAGGATAAAAGGAGTGCAAGTACTTCTACAAAGACCATTAGGTAAATGGACTAGAAGTATCAACTGTTAGATTGAATAGGTAACTCCAGAGCCCAGAGAAGTTGAGTTTCTAAGCAACTAAATTTGGTAGATAGCATCATACCCAGTTACACAGCTAAAAGGACCTGAAAAATAAATGGTTCAGAACCAAGCTGCATTAGCAGGTGAAGTAGCTAGTGATGGATGAGTAGAGGGATGGAAAAGGCCATAATAAACAACACGAGAGAAAGAGTTGAAGAATTCTGGAAATAGGAAATTCTGCTGTTTCTAGAGACTGAGAGTGGAGCGTCATAGAATCATAGGATGGTTATAGTTAGAAGGGACTTAAAGATCATCAAGTTCCAACCCACCCTGTCATGGACAGCAACACCTCCTACTAGAGCAGGTTGTTCAAAGCCTCATCCAGCTTGTCTTTGAACATTTTCAGGGATGGGGCATCCTCAGCTTCTCTGGACAATCTATTCTAGTGTCTCACCACCCTCATAGGAAAGTTTTGTTCTATATCTAATCTAAATCTCTACTCTTTCAGTTTAAAGCCATTCCATCTCACCCTATCACTCCACTCCCTCATAAAGAATTTGACTTTGTTGTATTTCATGAGTTTTGCACAAACCCACCTCTCAAACCTGTTTACATCCCTCTGTATGGCATCCCTTCCTTCCAGCACTTTGGCTGCTCCACACAGCCTAGTGTCATCAGCAAACTTCCTGTGCATGCACTCAACACTGCTGTCCATGTTGCTGACAAAGGTGTTAACAACACCAGTCCCAAACTGGTCTCCGCTTGGACATCTAGCCATTGACCTCTTGAGTGCAATCATCTAGCCATCTCCTTATCCACTGAGTGGTCCATTCATGAAGGAGAACTCTGCAGACATGTGTGATCAAATGGAAAATTATTTTAGAATGCACCTTCAGATGGCTGCTTGGCCCTAGCACTGAACAATCCTAAGTGTTAATCATAATAATTATGGAATATAAATAGTGGCAGAAGAGTACAGGACTTTTAAGGTTAACATATTAAAATCCATTGGTGTGAACCAGTTAGAAAGGATGAGCTTATCGAAAGAAAATAAACACTGGCAATCTTTGTCAAAATTGTGCTGTATGTTCCTTAGCAAGTTATAATTCAGAAGAAAAATGCTCAGGTGAAGAATGAAAACAATATAAGGAAATTTTAAAAATAAATTTATGGTTTGCTACATTGTGTATGATACAGAGGTTGGGATGCTGTTTTTGCAAAAGATTTTATGATTTACCCAGGGGAGAAGGTGTGGGTGGGAAGAAGAATCTGTGAAATTTAAATCCTCTCATCTTAAAAGTTGGCAAGTTGTCAGAGCTAGATTACTCAGGAATCACTAATTACTCACTAATATGAAATGGGAGTGTAAATAACAAAGAAACCAGAAGTTCTTATCCATTTAGCACAAAATCAAAATAGAGGGAGCATAGATAGAATTATTAATCTCATTGTTGTCTTCTGCTACATCATTCTTCATGGGGGTGGGAAGAGAGGTAAAGTTTCAGTGGACAGAGGCTGAAATATTGGAAATTCTAGTTAGAAATTAGGAAAGAAGTTTAATGATGAAGATGATCATACATAGGAACAAGTTGCTCAGAAGTGCTGTGGATTTTCTATCTTTGGAATTAATCAGAACTCAATTGGACGAGGCCCTCAGCAACCTGATTTTGATGGACTTGGTTTAGGGGGTCAGTGAGGTTGGACCAGAAACATCAGAACTGCAAAAGAAGTAGCAGTGGTAGAATCTTGGATAAGAAACACAAGTGGAAATTTTCATTCAGGGAAATAACTTTGTCTTAACTTTGCCTTAGCTTTTCTTGATAAAAACTGATTGCATGATTGCAAAATTGGAATTAGAAAACAATGCTTATAACCTATTTATGAAGGACATAGTTGACAGAGAGGGAGAAAAGGAGTGTTTCTATTCTGAATCATCAAAATTTCAAAAATAAATTGCTTTGAACCAATGTTTATGATGTTAGAGTCATGTAGGTTGGAAGGGACCTCTGGGGTATAACTAGCCCAACTTCATGTTCTAGCAGAGAAAACAAAAGAAGTAGTAACTGATATGTCTTACTGACCAAAAACATTTGGATAAATAATAGTAATTGTAGCAACTACTTAGTACATGGGAACGGTAGAATTGTCAATAATAATACAACAAAGGTAAAACTTCTCAGTACACATTTCCCTACTGCTTTTGGGAAAAACTGAAAAAATGTAGTCATATCATGTGATAGCATGCTTTCAGCTCTAAGAAATGGCTAAGCAGCATGTTGCTACTGTTTGATATATTTGCATTAACATATCCAATAAATTATATCAAATAATTTTAAAAGAACTATCTAAGACCATCTCTGAGTTCTCTGACAGTTTTCACAAGATTTTTGAACATTGGAGGTAATTCAGAGAACTGGCTACAGAAATGCTGATATTTTCAAAAGGTAAACAGGAAATCTGAATAACTCTCTAAATAAATTTAGGGAAGATTCACTGTTACTCATTTTCTGTAAAATGTATCCCATCTAACTAATGTGACATCTTCCATTAAGAGGAGCATATGTTAAATTAATAAATACAGCAGTACTGGTACAGTGCTCTTAGATGTCTGTGAGGCATTTGATTTGCGGCTACACAATATTTGATTAAGTAATTAAAACAGTTAGAATCAGTACAATAGATAGGTTTAAAAGAATGAACAGATGTGTTTTATTGTAAATAATTTTGTTTGCAGTCAAATCCTATGTAATTTATTATGTGTATCATGACTGAAAGAGCTGAAGCCTGAAGATTTTAATTTAAGAAAAGTTGAGTAGCCTCAAGTAGCATGGAGAAGCCCAAGGGCAGTCTCATTCATAGGTACAAATACCTGATGGAAGGGTATAAAGAAGGCAGGGCCTTCTGCCAGTGGTAACTAGTGACAGGACAGGAGCCACTGGGCACAAAGTGAAAAAAAAATGTGTGTCATACTTCCCTGTCTCAGAAAGGAATAATTCTGAAAAAAATTGAGGTCATGGTGGCCAACCAATGAAAATAAATCTCAGTACCATTGTAGAGATGAGTAATAAATGAGGGTCATAAGAGGCAGTCAACCAAGGGGAAGTGATGCTTAACCAACCTGATAGCCTTTTATGAAGAGATAACCAGTTGGATAGATGATGGTAAATCAGTGGACATGGTCTATCTTGACTTCATTAAAGCATTTGACACCATCTCCCACAGTATCCTCACAGCTAAACTGAGGAAGTGTGGCCTGGCTGATCAGGTAGTGAGGTGGCTTGTGAACTGGTTGAAGGATAGAAGCCAGAGAGCTGTGGTCAATAGGAAGGAGTCTAGTTGGAGGCCTATATCTGGTGGAGTCCCTCAAGGTACTGGGACCAGTTTAATTCAATATATTCATCAATGCCTTGGATGAGGGAATAGAGTGCACTATCAGCAAGTTTACTGATGACACAAAACTGGGAGGAGTGGCTGACATGCCAGAAGGCTGTGCTGCCATCCAGCAAGACCTGGACAGGCTGGAGAGTTGGGCGGGGAGAAATTTAATGAAATATAACAGGAGCAAGTGTAGAGTCTTTCATCTCAGTAAGAACAACCCTAGGTACCAGTATAAGTTGGGAACTGACCTGTTGGAGAGCAGCGTAGGGGAAAGGGACCTGGGGGTCTTGGTAGACAGCAGGTTGACCATGAGTCAGCACTGTGCTCTAGTGGCCAAGAAAACCAATGGCATCCTGGCGTGTAGTAGAAGGGGTGTGGTTTCTCCTCCCCCTCTACTCTGCCCTGGTGAGGCTGTATCTAGAATATTGTTTCCAGTTCTGGGCCTCTCAGTTCAAGAAGGACAGGGAACTGCTTGAGAGAGACCAGCACAGAGACACAAAGATGATTATGGGAGTGGAGCATCTCCCATATGAGGAAAGGCTGAGGGAGCTGGATCTCTTTATCTTGGAGAAGAGGAGACTGAGGGGTGACCTCATTAATGTGTATAAATATGTAAAGGGTGAATGTCAGGAGGATGGAGCCAGGCTCTTCTCAGAGACAGCCAGTGATAGGATAAGTGGCAATGGGTGCAAGCTGGAACATAGGAGGTTCCACTTAAATATAAGAAAAAATCTCTTCACAGTGCAGGTGATGGAACACTGGAACAGACTGCCCAGAGAGGTTGTGGAGTCTCCTTCTCCAGAGATACTCAAAACCCGCCTAGACACATTCCTGTGTGACCTGATCTAGGTGTTCCTGCTGCGGCAGGGGGATTGGACTAGATGGTCTTTCAAGGTCCCTTCTAATCCCCAATATTCTGTGATCCTGTGTGAAACAGAATCAAAATAAGACCTAGCCCAGATAAACAGGCAAATCTTGAGAAGGAGAGCAGAGCCTAGATGGTCTTCGCATTTAGCAAGGCATATGGATAAGACCTTGAAGAAGAATTAAGGAGCCATATCACATTAATGGTTTCCCCTTACAGATGGGGTCTTTGTTTTGGCTTATGTAATGCCTCATTCCTTTGCTCTGCAGACTTGTAGGATGGCATATGGCCCTACATGTTTTATACGAGACATAGTCTATTTAATCTTTTCAGTAACAATTAAGTTTCTGTCTTAGCTGGTTCACAGATTATTATATCAGAACTATTAAACTGGTGGGTTGTTTTTCTTCCACCTCAGTTCAGCTATTTTTTTGTTGTTGTTTAAAACAAACACTTGTCTCTGTGGTGCAGCACATACCAATATAGAACAGAATTACAATGTACTTCCAGCCAAAATCAGTTTATTGTCTATTTCAGTAGTTTTCTTATGGTAGCAATTATTCTCTGTAAGCCTGCAAGCAAGCAGCAGAAATCTGAAATCATCAAAGAGTTTTTATCTGCAGCAATTTAAAAAATGGCAGGTAGCTGATAGTTTAAACTTTAGTTCTCGGCAGTAGAGCAGTGTGAGAACTGGAGAATGCCATCTGCCTTCAACAGCTAGTTTTAAATGTTCAGGAATCAGGCTTGTGTTGCCATTGTTCATATGTGCTAGTTAAATCAAACTGGCATGGCACAACAAAAAACTCATAGCAAAAATTGATGGGTGAACCCCATTGCTTTGAGGGTCATGACTGGGTTGGAGAGGACCATTCTCAGCTCTGCCAAGTGGGACTTTTGGATTGTACTTACAATAACTATTAAATCTAGGAAGGGTCCTTAGATGTGTATTTAACAGTGTCCTTATTTAATATAACATAACATTTCTAACATATCCTCATAAGAATAAGAAATTTTCTCTATATATAGTAGGGCAATTGCAGTGTGTTTAATGCAGTCAAAAAAAAAAAAAAAA
>VXBJ01001055.1:170692-190526 GCA_013400055.1 Nycticryphes semicollaris
CTCTTTTTTTTTTTTTTTTTAAATAACCAACTTATTTTCCCAAGGGAGACTAACAGAATTGCTGAGGCACTGCTAAATGCAGTAAGGGAAAATCAACAGTATTTGGTGGCATCACAGTACTAACATGCTGGATAATATGTTATCATGTCACTGATGTGGCATGAACCAGCAAGAAAACATATTCCACAAATCTGTGTGTTTCTATGTGATTTTATTAATTTTAGAAGCTGATTCCATCTCTTTTGCAAGAAAACTATCAGACTGTTTCAGATGAAAGAAAGGACAGGAGCTAATAGGTCTCATGGGACACATATTCAGAGTCTTTTGATGTCTCAGTATTTCAAATATGTAATGTTTTGAAAATGCTTAATCTTGAATTTATAAAGCTTTAGAGGATGAATTATTCCATTAATTCACAGCACAGGCTGTATGCACACTAGAATATATCCAGATTAGGAGGACCCATCCATACAGATGATAAGATATTTTGTATTTCATGTCAGTTTACATTCTCATTCATCTTGTGAGATTGTATGAAAAAGGACATATTTCATTCACAGTTTTCTCACACAGACTCTGTCCATTAGAAAGTTAGTGGATGTAATAAACGTATTTAATTTAAAGAACTTTGAAGGTGTCATATGGTAGCGGTTTTCAGGAGGTTAATTGCCACTGATACTTCTCACAGATATTTAACAGCAGCTTAGCTTTTTCTCTGTTATAATCACTCTTAGTCACTCATATTCACATCTCTGTAACTCATCACCTTTCTCGCTCTTCGTTTTTTCATGTATAGAGGAAGTTCAGCCTTGTAGATTAAAACAAATATTAAAAGACCTGAAATAATCTGAAAACTTCAAGAATAATTTTTCTGAGGTCTTGGTTGTTTTAGTCAGTACAGTTAAGGAAGTAGATAGATAAACATACCAGTACATTTTTCTTCTTTATTCCTTAACTTGTCCCAAAAATGCCTCCTTTTTTTTTTATTTTTTTTTTTTTCTCTNNTTTTTTATTTTTTTTTTTTTCTCTTACATTTTGGTTGGCTTTTAGATTCAGGATACTTCTGTCCTATCACTACAATGAGTGAGGAAAGGGATAGTTTATTATACCCCTGGCAATAACGGCTACATTCTTGTCATCATAGGTGTCCTTTGTCACACAGCTGTGAACTCAGGGGAGCAGCTGCCTACATCTCAGCTGAAAAAGGAAACAAAAGACCACAATCATGCCTGTCTCAATAGTTTTACTGATCTAGCTTGAAACCACAAATACTGTAAATATTTTAGGAGCAAGTATTAAAAAAAATAGTGGAAATATTAATGGGAATTATTTTTTTAAATTAAATATTCTTATTTTAATTTCCATCCCTACTGCTTTTTAAAATAATTATGAAATAAAAATTTTTAACATCATCAATCACAGCTGTTATTTGTAATAAAGAGTGTTTGTCATTTTAAGGAAATTGTTAAGCAGACANATGTGAATTACAACACCTTTTAGGAAAAAAAAAAAAAAAAACAAACAATTTCTTGATTTTTCAGGTTGAAGATTAAGTACTTGAACTTTGTTATTAACTGAACTGGACTTTCGTATGCTTTACACTGCAGTTGTCAATGAAACTTGAATCTTGTTTTGAGATCTTAGTGACTAAACCTTAGTGCCAGGAGATGACAGGGGCCAGCGTTTTGTGATTTACAGATAAAGATGAAAAAAAAAAAAAGANATTTCCATCCCTACTGCTTTTTAAAATAATTATGAAATAAAAATTTTTAACATCATCAATCACAGCTGTTATTTGTAATAAAGAGTGTTTGTCATTTTAAGGAAATTGTTAAGCAGACAACCTTTGAGGAAAAAAAAAAAAANTTTTTACCAATAATTTCCTTCATATTTCATCTAAATATAATAACTATTTTTTTCCCACCAAAAATAGCTCTTTCTCTTCCACTGATATTCTGGTGAAACACTTAAATGAATTGCAAAATGTCAGAAAACTCTTCCTTTCCTGGGAAAAATGGGACCAGTTTTCCCATGCAAAAATATAATATAAGTTGTTGGTATCTGACGCCTAAACGAAAACTTGCTGAAGTCAGTGAATATGAAGTTATTCATATTCAGAAACTGTCTGTTGAATGGTAGCATTTCTTTGCTTCTGTAATAATACAGATGGTATAGCACTAGGAGGTACGAGACCTGGTTTCCTTAGCCTGGGGAAAGTTGTTCTTTCAGCAATTCCATCTCAGAAGACCAAACTAGACTTGAAAGCAGCATTTCTTTCTCCTTCCAATGAGTAGCTGCATAGTTTTGCATACATGGCATAAAGGTCCAAAAGGAAATCTGAATTTGCAGACAAAGAACTTGTCTAAGAAGGGGAACTCTGCTTTTCTGGAGGATTCACAATTATTCACTTAACAGAGTAATCAGTGAATGAAAGTAGGGACAAATTTGGGTATGAATCATGGTCTAGACACATCTCTTCTTCTGAAATTCCCATCCACTGAGAGACTTTTCTAATTGCACAGCTGGAACCACAAATTCACAAGATCTGTAGGTCATTCCCATCCATGGGAGCTGCCCATGAACGTCACTACAAAGGAAAGGTGGATTACAGGTTCTTCAGCACACCTGAGGTCCTGCTACTACATGTGTGCTTTGTGGTGAACTAACTGCCAGTTCAGCACCTTTTCATCAACCTTATTTCACCTCTGGGACACAGCTGAGATGACTATTTTACAGATTTCCTATAATACATAGTTATATAACACAGAATAAAAAACACCGCCATTGTAACTAGAAAGAGTAAGCCAAAGCCTGAGCATACTTAGCATGTCAGGATGTTCTGAAGATTTAGCAATTTCAGTGATGAATTTCCATAAGTAGGAAGTAAGTATCTAAGTGCTCAATTCAGTAAATACAGAGATGCTTAGAGTCTTCCTAAAATAACCCCAATCTTCCTCCTGAAGCCTTCAATAGATAGGGTGTCTCAGGTGTCTAAGCAATGTGTTACCTTCCTAACTTAGTTTCCTGAATGTAGGAACTGAAATTCCACGAAAATGTCACTTTGAATGCCTGGGTGGTTAGCTGAGTGCTTAAGTATCTCAGACAGGCATTTAGGTGCCCAGACACATATGTAGCTGTCTTTAGACACTAAAATTTGGGGAAATGCATCTTGCTGATAAGGAAGACTGAAGAGAGATGTAAAAAGACTAAGTATCTTCCTATATCTGACTTTGACATTAAGTCCCTTTAAATTCTACTTTGGGGAGGAAGAATTCTCTCTGTGAATGAAATTAACATTCTGCAACCTATAAACAGGTGCAACAAATATAATTTACACACTTTCTTTTTTTACAAGGGTAGATAGACCTGATTCAGATCTGGTCTGATGAGTCAATTTAATAGACCCAGTGTGATTTTAAATTGGTTGAGATGCTGATTTTATCCCTCTTGTGAAGTATCTTGCTGCAGAAAATGCAGCAAGATCTGTGCTGAGATTAAGTAATACCTCTTTTTTAAATTTTCCTTGTTTTGTCCTTTGATTGGGATGTATCTGTATCTAACGGATGCAAAAGAAGCTATTATTTCAGAAGCTATTAACTCAGAAACATTCTATGTGAATTTTCATACTAACAGACAGTGTTTATGGATTCTGTTGGGCCATATGGATAGTACTTCAGAGTCAGAGTAGTCTTTCATGTAGAGAGCATTTATAGTTTGTAACATGTTTTCCCCTCCACAGAAAATATAGAAAAGCACAGGATTGACAACAGCTGACTGGACCATTTGTCGCATTATAAGCAAGAAAAGTGATGTAAGGAGAGACAAAACCCAATCAACCAAACAAACTTTCTTCTCAATATAATTTTTTCACTGCTGAAACCTCTAAATTTAGGAGGAAGATGACTTTTGGAAAGAAACTCTGTTATGGACATCAGGTCTTACTATTACATAGACAGATAAATAGATGAACTATGTGTTGTGATGACAGAGAAAAGAAGTAGTCATTTGGGAAACAGGATGCAGTAAAGATCTGGAGTCGATGGGTTGAAGAATTTAAAGTTTCGTTAAATGTGTATGTTCATATAGATGGCAAGAGGGAGGTTTCAAGCTAATCTGAAACATTTCAATCTCCTGATGCTGACGGTCTGTTGACGAAAGTAGGTAAGGTCTTCTTCTAATGAGATGATGGAGACAGTACAGAATCAAAAGTGTCAAGTTATAGATTGATTCCTGAAAGCATAATCAGCACACAAGCCACAAAGAGGCAAACCACTATGTGTGGGTCCATGTTATTGCAGTGCCACTGAAGAATATCTCCTACCTTGTGAAAATGTCATTACTTTGGTGTCGCTTGACAACCTTGACATGACACAAATCAGATGACTATCAAAATTTGTCTCCCACTTCCATCTTATGTTTATTCATTGCTTTGCTTCTGTTTAGGACATATCTCTATCTGTAAAAGAGCAAGTTTCAAGATCATCACCAGAAAAAAATCTAGTAGATATCGACAGGTTTGCACCAGAATTTAAGATTTCCCGACAAAGAAAATCCTGCACACATAAGTGTTGTGATACTAGAGTATTCCTGAAAACTGGCACGATTTTGGCACTTGAGCAGTTAAGTCAGTCCAACAGAGACTGAGTTACCCACCAAGGTAAAATGTAAAATAAAATGTATTGAAATACATCTCATCAGCACTCAGTATTATTTATGGAGAGCGCCTGGGCATTCCGGTGGGTAATACTTCTGTTGTTTGTTTAAGTAAAATAACTAATTTGTCTCTTTAATAAGAACATTATAGATATCCTGTGAATTTGTATGTCAGTAGCACTTCGAAAAGATGGTGTGTGCATAGACAGACTGACTGAGAATAAAGTACTGAAAGCTTTACTCTGTAGCTAGAAAGATGAACCTCAGGGTAAAATATTTCAGAACTATTCTGACAACAATGCAAGTTTATGAAATGCTTGTGGTGGGAGAAAAAAAGGATTATAATAATACTCTGCACATGAGTTGCACTTTTCACCTGGGAAACCTAAAGTATTTTTCAGACATCAGCACTCCCAAGAGGAAGGTCTTGTGTTATTCTACAGATGGATGAACCAAAGTACAGGGGCATCTATCACCTTTCCAGCTCCCTCTGGAGTAAAGAAGACTTTTCAACTGGGCAGTAAATGATGCCCTATGTTCTAAACTGATTTTAAAAAAGAAAGGAAAAGAAAGAGGGGATAAAAATAGAGAAAATGTCTTTTAAAGTTTCAATGAACTATCAGAGATGTTGTGGGTTGGTGCAATTTAGTAATACAAATTTTAATAATTTCAAAATAGTTGGAAACTTTTGTAGGTTGTAACTTACTTGATCTTAATTTTTTCTAAGCACTTAAATCTACATGCAATGTTTTCCTCCGCTACCATTCTTGTTGATGTGGGGTAGTTTCTCTAATAGGTGATTTTTAAAGCACTGTATGTACATAGGTGTACACTGTATGTACATAGGTGTTAGCAAAACCAGGAGTAGAGGTCTTGATGTCTAGACAACTTTCTCCCACCTAATACTATAAATATGTTGCTTTGCTTTTTTTGTTATTATTAATGGAACTTTTATTAATTTCAAATCATACATACAAGATTTTTACTTGGGAAGAAAGAAAACTACTATCCAGGCAACTGCTGTTTGTTCTTTAGGTTTAATCATTCTGCCAATGGATTAGTAATATGATACTTTATCAGAAGAATGCAATCGTAGATTGTAAGATAAGATAAACAAGAGGGCACACTCAGTAAAAATGACATACTTTTAAGCTGTAATTCATGAGGTAGTTCTGGAAGTTCATTAGCATAAATACTTAATCAAACTGATGAACAGTTGTAAACCTGATACTACTAACTCCTAGTTAGTAGTTTCCATATGATTTGTCATCAAGTTTGATTTATGGACAAAATTGCAGCTGTGGAAGTTTGAAGTTTTGAACTCCATATTTTTTTGTAAGGGTTGGAATTTTATTTGTCTATTTCTTAGTTTTTAGGAATGGACTGGTACAATGATGCACAGGACAAGATTCACATCAAACAGAGCCTTGGGGTGAAACTTCTCTAGGAGGAACTACTACGATTCATAACTATTGAAGTAATAATGCCAAGCAATACCAAAGAAGTTCTGCTTCTACAGGTTTGTAAACTACATAATTTAAAGAAACCCAGATCAGCTTAATCAAACACATCAGATAATATGACTGTGAAGAAATCATCCTCTGCAATGGAATATCTTCCATGCTTTACTTGATCTTACCAGTTCACAAACTGCTTTTAGGGGATTCCTGGCTTAAAATGTACTCTGTGGGGACTCTTTGGTGTCACTCAGAAAGATTCTCTATCATAACTTTTGAAGTTTGCTTTCTGGGTTTTTTCTTTGCTTAGAGGAGAGATCTCACCTCTCTCTGAAGTCTCTCAGTCTGAAGTCACATACAAGGTTCTGATCTTTCACCTCTTTACCTCCAAGTATGTATAAACACACTTGCATAGATAACTGTAGCCATGACTGAGAAAATACTCATATGACCTATCAATGTCCTAGAATACTGAAGCATTCACAGTGCAGAGTATGTCCATTTAGTGCAACAAACTGGGATGTTAAGAAGAATTACAAAATAATTTATTTTAATAATTCCTTGCTAAAATGCATGAGGACAGTGAAAGCCTCACTCAGAGTAAGGAGATTAAGGTCACATCTGCCATAATAATGTAAAGATTTAACAAGGCAATGCATTTACATGAAATTTCCTTCCCCAGGTTTGTGGTAGTACCAGCTCAGTTGCACAACAACAACAACAACAACAAAAAGAGGATAGTCATCTAAAGTTATAAACTTTATAGGGAATTATTTACGATGTTACCTACCGTATTTAGATTTATTATGAAAGCTGGGGTTTCAATATAACCATTTTGCATCTTTAATTGCAAACAGCTTCTCAGTTAGAACATGTGCAACATGGTGTTGCTAAGGGCATCCTGCGGACACAGGGAATCCCCTTGAGGACTTGAGGACCAGGCACCTAGGACCTAGTCCACTGCCCCAGCCGGCGAGCAGGGCACCTCCGGGGGCTGGGGTACTGGCCTGTGGGTTGACTTGGCTTAGTGGAGCCCATGGACAGGCTGGACAGGCTGTGGGGAGCTGAAGTCCAACATCCAATGGTCTTGCTGGGGGAGGGACTGATGTCCCCCCACATGGACTCCTGGACTGTGGATAGGGGCAATAAGTTCCATGGGTGCCTCAGGGTCTTGATGGTGTGGATGATCCCTCTGTGGGTCACAGTTTTTTACAGGTTGGGATGAAACCTGTCAACCTTATTGGAAGAAATGATTATCATCTGTCCCCATCTCACCTCTGTGCCACAGACAGAATGTGACGGTGCTTGTAAAGTCTTTGCCTGAAGTTGAAAGAGGAAAAGTTATACAGAAAAGTAAGTGAAAATGTTTCAGAATCGGTATGGACCAACATATATAAGTGTAGTTAAACTGCTTCATTTTCATGAGGCTTTATTTTGCTTTGTTTATCCATTTTTGATGCCAGTGAGGGAGAGCAAGAGTGGCTTCCTACTATTCTCTCTCTGAAATTAAAAGGCAGTAAATTTTAAACCAATAAAAGCAAATGTTGTTGTGTTGTTTTCTTTGCTTTNCTGAATAATTCACTGTCAGACGAGGTCACTAAAGGCAACTGCAGTATCAGGATTTTAGAAAAGGTCTGAGTAATTTTATGGCCAGTAATAACAGTTTTGCCATTACAGAAGCTAAAAATATGTTGGAAAGGTCACCAGTCTTCATGCTTCAGGGTCTGGATGATCACCTGTGGGGTCAGGACAAAACTCAGTATTGCAGTGTGCACAACCCACAAAGACACCTACATGCACACAGGACTTATTCACTAATAGTTTTTAATTAATGATATGTTACCAGGGAAATGCACTGTTTTAAGTTTGAGCTGGCCAGTTTTTATACTCATGACTGGAGGTCTCCCCATGGTTTCTAGTTTTCGTGGGAAGATGCATTCAGATACTTCACGTACAAATATTATATCATGCATTTTTTTTTTCAATGTTGATTCAGATCTCCTTTTGTCTCACCTGAGATAATTGACAATGGACTTGCTTTACTGAGTTTGGTCCCTCTTCTTCTCCATCCTGGGGCAACTCTTTTCTCCCTTGCCTGCATAAAAGATGTCTGTAGTATCAACTCAGTGTACAGCATCATGAGTGTAGGGGCCTCTAATCTCCCCCTGCAGAGATGAGTACAAGCACAGCAGAGTTTTCTCTCTAGTGAGGCCCACCGTACCCGCTAAGAACCACTTTGTTATTGTGCTGTTGGCAGATCGTGCTGTTAACTGTGCATTTCTTGCCTTAGGGGTCAAATGAAATCTGATGTTTGAGCTGAGAGGGAAGACCCATAGCTTAATCTGACCAAATGGAAGAGAAAAAAACTATTCCAGTGTGTGTGTAAACTCTTACAATTGGAGATGTTCACCCCCAGCAAACGATCAAGTCTCTTGTAGTTTACGAAAAAAAATAATCCAGAATACAATGTTCTTGTCCAAGCAAATCTACACAACTTGCCTTGAACCATTTAGGCCAATTGGATGACTCAGCTCATATTTGATGGAAGGTATCTTAGACTTATTGCTCATACCTAAATTCATTACTTTCCGCATGTAGTGGAGTGAATGTCAAACTCTCAGACTTCAGGAAACCAGTTATGACTTCTTAGCATTGTGAGCTTCATGAGTACCTCAGTCCTATTTTATCTCATATTTTACTGGCTTCCTACAGAATATCAAGACAAGTTTAAGGGTTAGATGTTCATCCTTACTGATCTCAGCCTCCTATGGGGATGCCTGAGAAGCTTGGTCATGAGCTCACACCACATTGAAAACTGTAAATGGATGCAAAAAATGGGGAAAATTTGTATACTTTTTTTGTTTAATATTGCACAAAATTGAAGCATGGGCATGGCAGAAAAATTAAGAGATGTAAATTATTTTTACAGACAAGATGTTCTCTTTTACTTATACATTTATTTACTTTCTTATCAAAAGATGAGGATGTTTAAATTGAGAAATTCCATTCCAGTGAGTAGTTATTGTTTCTCAGTCTCCAGAATATTTGGACAGATGTGTTTCTGACAGATGCACAGTGTTATAACTAACATAAGGGCAACTCAGTTGTATTTAATATCCTGTGATAAACAAGAACTTGATCTAGACCACATAATCATCCTATCTTTATCCTATGTTTTGTCTATGATTTTAGCTGTTATTTCCATGATCACAACATTTTTAAACTCATAATTCTTCACAGACATAAATGTATAGCACAGCAGATATTCAATAGAAAGTGAATATTCTGCAATAGGAGAAGAAAAGAGAAAGTAGGAAAAAACCCCCACCCAATACAGATAGATCCTCCTCACATCATTTAACATACTCAAAGAAGATGCTCAGGAGAGAGCACAAGGAAAGAAATGTAGTTTAACAATCTGTGTAGGAAGGAATGAAATAACAATAAAATTTCTGTTAAAGAACTGGGGGAGCCTCAGAACTCACAAAGGGCACTAAAATGACTGAGTAAGATACTCTCCTGTCTCGTTTTATTTCATTTGAAACTAAGGGATATTTATTACATTGATGAGTCTGCAATATGTTTCTTTCGACTGATTCACAAGTTGCATTTTGCTGTATGTAGGAAACAAACTTACAGAAAAAATGACCTTCTGCCTACTTTATTTTCCTGTGATGTATTTGAGAATAAGATTAGCTGAAACATCATAGACATAATATCCTAGGAAGTAAAAGTGCTGTTACACCATACAAAGCGGAGGTATTACTGGATGGGCTAGGTCAAAGAGACTGAAAGGGTACTATCCATCTGCCTAGACACAGTGGAGAACCAACATCTGAATGAGACCTCCTTGGCCCTCTTTAGAGTCAGTGGAGAGAAAATGGGACAAGGAGAGCAACATTCTTCCCTTCCTAAAATCAGTGTCTTCTTCCAAATAGCTCTTTAAAAAAAAAAAAAAAAAATATAAAAAAAATTATTCACCATATGCATCAGTTATGTAGATGTCTGCAGCTGGCTTAATCACATTTGGAATATATTATGTTTTATTTTCTGTGCTGAACAATCACGTTCTGTGACTGTCTGCATTGAATATATACATTCCCTTTCTGTCCATCATCAGTATATTTTTATACGATTTGTTGGCTTCCTCCAAATTCAGCAGAAAAATAAAGGTTGCAGAGATATTCTGTCATATGCTGCTACAATACTATTTACACTGGGAAAACTTACAGCTTGAAAAGACACCATTGTCATACTTGCCTTAGTGAAACCCTCAGATGCTCATACTTTATTAAACATCAGAGAATTCATACAATGAAAGTAAAGGAGAGAGAAAGAAGAAAAGCTGGAAGTAGGTATTTATTAGCTCTGATACTCTCCGAACAAATTATTTGAACATTGTGATTATCTTTGACACAGGTTTAGTGGCAGAGTATCTACATCCTTTTAGAAGACGACACCAAACTCACAATTGATACAAAAGTTTCAAAGGTCCAAATTTTCAAGAGAATGGGCCATCTTTTACATTTGGAAGTGGTGTCTCCTTGTCAGGATTGTAGCACTGATGACAAGGACTACTTTTTATTACGTATTATTTCTACATACAGAAAACTTAATTTTCCAGGATCTGGCATGCTTTCACTGTGAAATGTGTTTTTTGAAGGCAGAAGCACAGAAAAGGTCTTTTCACTTAAGAAAGAAACAAAAATTCTCAGACATGACATATAATGTTTCCTGGGCTCTCTTAGGTGATCTTATTAAAAGGAAATGCAACGCGAAATACAGCCCTTGATTGTGTGTTCCTGTATGGAATGCATGTGTGTCTGTCATATGTCATCAGGTGAACAAACTTGCAGCCTAACTTGTACCTTTGAGTTTAGAGAATACATTCTGTATTCTACATATTAAAATTGATTACACTAAAATGAGGATCCAGCTCAAAAACATAGCATTTTTTAAAGCCTGTTCAAGGAAAATGCTGTGGTCTAAGTTGCAATCAAATCTCTCAGAGGGATTAGGCAGACAACATTTTAATTTATCCATTCCAGAATTCAGTGCCAAGAGTGCTACAAAGATGAAAATAAAGAAACCACCGACTGTGCATTTTTGTTGTTGGAGCTGCTGCGGCAGCAGTCTCAGAAAAAGGAGGGAACTGCTATGCTACCTCGATCCCACACATGCTGAAAGCCCATAAGAAGCTGGATTCTCACATTCTTTTGCCAAATAACTGGATAGCAGCTGAAATCCACCAAGTGCAGCTTTGTATAAAGAAAAGAAGAAAAAGAAAAAGACAGAAAAAATAGCAGATGTTTTGAATAGTGACTATAGTGCAGATTACTCTAGTGTGGAGGGTCTAAAGATCGGAGCTAGCTATTTTTGGAATGCCTTGCAAGAAATAAATAATGATTTAGCTGTTGGTAAATATCTACATGGGGTTCTATATTTGTAAATGCTTCTTTCTTCTTTGTAGACACAGATTTTTCACAGACGCAATGTTAAAGTTCAGATGGCAAAATACATTTGGAATCTACCTTTAACCAGCTCTGCTGAGATGAGCAGATAAAGGTGTCCTTGTTAAATTGCAGCAATTGCTGAAACACCAAAACTCTCACCTGCCATCAGCTATGATTCAGTCCAGGACTTTGCAGTTTTTGTCATTCTTAGGTTCCTCTGCAAAATAGGTGCAGTCTGTTTCTATTCTGCTCAGATGATATATCACACCAACTTGACATTCATTTTGCACTTGCATTATTGATGTAAATCTACAGTAAAGAGCTGGGGCCATGGTCATCAGAGTGGCCAAGAGCATGATAAAATTTACTTTGGGTGATGGCAAGGTATTTGGAAGCTACTGAGACAGCTGTCTTGTTATCTCTCTTTGGACTAGCCTTACTATGCTTAATGAATAGTAAGCCTGTTGTAAAGGCGACACAAAATTGGTTATGCTGCTTATTCAGTGCACCACAGTAACATTTTTCCACATGGGGAAACATACAATTACAAAAAAATGACCATGATTAGCAAGTTAACGCAGGAAGCACAATTTGCATACAAATATATTTCCTGTGTCTGCCTGGTTTTGAAGGCCGCATTTAACAAAGTACTTGTACATATCTGTAACTTGAAGTACAGAGGTAACCCACTTGACTGTGTCCATCAATATTCCCGTAGCTGTTCACTTGACTGGATGATCCTCTGGAGATCAGAATTTCCATCTGATCCCACTGAAGTCAGGAAACTGGCTGTCTGTAAGTCATTTCTCTCTTAAACTAATCAGCTGAACTTTTGCCAAGGAAACCATAAGGTTTATAGCTACAATTCTATGATCCTATAAATCTTTTTAGTAATTAGGCAGGAATTAAGTAACTATGGTCTATCAATATTTGCATGTGTTATCTATCATTTCCTTCCTACAATATTAGTTACTGTTCCAGAATATTAAATTTTTGTTCTGTTATTGAAATATATTTTTACAGGGTGGTTTGCTTTAAAAAATATTCAGTTACCACTGTAGGTTTAGTTCCTGCATATCACATCAAAAAACTGGATATGTAAGTGCATGTATACCTATTTGCATGCACACATATATTTATTTATGTTTATGTATATACATAAAAATGTTCTAAACCAAAGAAAAACTGAAAAAAAATTCCTCAATAACTTACAAAATGCTGAGAGAAGAAAATGACTTAAATAAAATGAAACTTGCAAAATGCAAGCAGCTGCCTTGAGTGTTCTGCAATAATTCATATATTTTATTGTTCTGTTTTGTTTTTTAGATAATTAGTTGGTGGCAAAGGAATAATCATGTTGCATGAAACACTCTGAATTTAATTTCACAATGAAAGCTGTACACTGTATCTACTGTGAGTTAAAAAGACAAACAAAATCTGTTAAAGGGCCAGACTCAAAAAAAATGCCCACAGTACAATTTTTTCTTTTCTATCACAATGTTGGCCTAATTTTCTATGTTTTTAAAAGCAGCAATGCAAAATCTTTATTTCTCTTTATTTAAATGTTAATTTTAAAGCTCTGTCTAATATGGCTTTCATGAGTGAAATCATCAGGGAATGAACTATCATTTTGCAAGAAATGTATTTCGGTAGAATTCATGAGCAAGTAATAAATACTTCCATTGCTTTCAGTGGGACTATTCCCTCGAGTATTAAAGTTAAGTTCTTGTGCACATTCCCAGATTCTGACCCTTCATAGTTCTAAAGGGGTGAATAGCATCCTGCTGACGGAAAAGAACCAGAAAAGAAAGAAATCTCTGTTATTTACAGGTAATAGTGCAAAGACAAACAAAAAGCATAGTCACACACAAGAGAACAACACAAGTCCTAAAAAGTTGAATTTTCACATTCCTTTTTTTTCCAACTTGTGGCTTCAACAGTAACTATAGCCTTTCTATCTTGATGTCACCAGCATTTTAAATAACACCTATCAGCAGGCAGTTCATAGCGAGCTCCACAAAGAAAGTAGTTTCAAAGTTGTGCTAAAACCCCACCAGCTTCTGAAGCACATTTGTTTTGTTAAGTGATGATGTATGCTCAGGCGATAAGGATCTCACACCCAGGGAGACAGCTTCAACAGACAGTTGTCATGGTGTTATTTTCTATGGACGGCTTGCTTGTTCAAGTTAAAATGTCATGTCTCTGTAGTTTTAAGGGAGGGCAGGGGGCATGTGCCTGACCAATATGCTGCAGCAGGGTGGAAGTCTCATTTGCCTGAAGCCTGAGAGGCTTGATGTTAACTCTTCAAATGTCACTGCAATCTGCAAGAGGCAGGAGATCCCTCTGTGTTTACAGTGCACACTCTAGACTAGAGCCATCTCTCAATTTGCAGAGTCTGAGTTGTTTCCTTAGCCATTTATTGTCTTGGTAGATGAATACTGGCTTAGAAACTGGTCCGTTCCTTTCTGCACATCTATTCCATTCTTGAATAATAAAAAAAAACAAAGCTAAGATGTTCACAAAAGTTTTTGTTTTGTTTTGTTTTGTTTTCTTCTGTTTTGTTTTGTTTTGTTTTTTATCATGCCTGATTACAATACTGCTTAGAATTGCTAAATTAAATTAAAGTAATTTAGTTTTACATATAAATGTAACTTCTGTTGAAACAGAGCTGTCACAATTTGCAGGTGCAAAAATCATGATGTTAGGTCTTAAAAAAAGTACCTCTCTTCAGAGGTCTTTTACTCAAAATGCTTGACACATCTACTGTAAATCCAAGAAGGTTTCCTTCAAGCTAACAGATAGTCAGTGCAGTGAAATGATTGCAGTCTTTGTTATGCAGACTTTCCTGCATAACCTGATTAGACGCACATCAGGAGGAAAAACAACATGGCTGTGGGAGGTGACAGGGAAAAATAAGGTGCAGGAACCCACCTTTTTTTTTAAAAATAAAGCAAAACAAAACAAAACAAAACAACTTCCTGGTTTAAAAAATTACCTTCCTAATGACTTACAGAGGCATAGAAGAGTTTGTGTTGGAAAGGACCTTTGAAGACCATTTAGTCCAACCCCTCAACCATGGGCAAGGACATCTTCAACTAGACCAGGTTGCTCAAAACCCTGTCCAACCCAGCGATGGGACATCTTCCACCTGTGCCACTGTTTTACCATTCTCAGTGTAAAGAAATTTCTTCCTTATATCTATTTTAAATCCACCTTCTTTTAGCTTAAAACCATTGCCCCTTATCCTATTGCTACAATCTCTACTAAAAGTCTGTCCCCATATTTCTTATAAGCCCTCTTTAAGTATTGACACGCTACAATGAGGTCTCCCCAGAACCTTTTCTTCTCCAGCCTGAACAACCCCAACTCTCTCAGCCTGCCCTTCTGGGAGAGGTGCTGCAGCCCTTGAATCATTTTTGTGGCCTGCTCTGAACCCGCTCCAACACGTCCTGAGATTGTTTGGTGTGGTGGTTGCTGTTATGGTGGGTTTTTCTGGGGGTGTGGTGTTGTAAGTGTGTGGTGGTGGTGGTTTTGTATTTGTTTTTGGTTTTTATGGTTGGACTTAATGATCTCAAAGGTTCCTTCCAACCATGAAGATTCTGTGATATTTGTCCAGTGGACCCCATAGCTGAAATATAACAAAAGTATTTAGAAACCTAACAGTTTAAAGATGTGTCTCCTCTCCTTGGGTTTTCCAAAGCACTAGAGCACAAATAGTTACAAATCAACAGTTAAGATGGCTGAACACATTGAAAATTCTTACCGAAACCTGCTTGTTTTAGATACCTAGACAGTTTCCATTTATGCCTTGAAAATCCAGACACACAAAATTTGATGAAGCTCTACTGAAGTCTGCAGAATCAAACTAATCCCTACACAGAATGAGGTTGCCCCTTTCTCTTACAGATTAGTATTTTAAACACAGTTCCCATTATCAGAATTCTATATATAAAAATGTTTGGCTTACATCTCTTCTTTGAGTATTATACAGCTCCTGCTATTAAAACAACAAATTGATACATCTAACTGGTTTCAGCAGGGAAGAAAGGAGTAGGTGGTCTCATTAAGAACCCTTGTTTCACAAGAAAAACATTTCTCACTGTCTTTACCCAGTGATATAAATGACCTTTGCCATGGAATTGATGAATGTATAAATCTTTCATAATATATTTTAATTTCCTGCTGGTAGTAATCTTTATTATAAAGCAAAACAAAACAATACAAAAAGATTTGCAAACAAGAAATCTATTATTAAAAACATATGATCCTTGCACTTTTATGAACAAGAATTTGATTTTTTTTTTATTCTCTGTATCTTATGCAATAATAGAAGCTCATGTTTTCTTCCTTTCTTTGTTTTTTAATTAACCAAACAGCAGTCTATCTTCAAGTCCCACATAGTGTTATACTTACAAATGCAGATATTATACTGACTTTTCCCTCAGGATGTGTCTGCCAATCTCACCCTCCATCCCCCCCAAAAACCCCGAAGCTTCTGCAGTTTCAAACAATTCTGTCTTGAAAAGTTGCATGAGTTACGTGTGCTTGAGCATTTAATTTTATGGAATTTTTCAGTCTGAATATCTAATTTGCATCAGAAACAAAGTACTGTCCTGGCTATGATTCCTGGAGGACTCTGATCCACAGCTCTGTACTCTGAACAAAGCTAGCAGGCTTAGGCCAGCAGCAATGCCTTGCCTCTTATCTACTCAAACATTCACGCAAGAAATGAGAGGTCTGATTTAAGGCATTTTTTATTTTCCATCTGCCTTAATTCAGCCCTATATCTCTAATCTCCTTGGTGAGTTTAATTTTTGTTGGTTTTGTTTGTATGTTTGTTTATTTGTGTTTTTATTTTATTTTATTAATCCTGTGCCACAATGCCAAGAAAAAAAGCCAGACTTGTTGAGGTACAGGCAGAGTTTGTCTAGGCAACATAAAATTTATGACACTGGAGTAGAAAGTCCTGGATTCTATTTATGCAATTACTAGTGGGCTGCTTTTTAGTTGCTAGCTGTGTGCTTTACCTAATTAACTACACAGAACACGAGAAGAGAATTAGTACCTCAAACTGGTATTAAGTGTCCTCAACACATGTAACACTGAGAAATGTGAAGCCCAGTTCTTGACTACACAGAACTAGCCAAAAGGAAAAAGCTGAATGTAATGAGGAGTCTGCAGTCTCATTCCTCCACTTCCACAGTGAGCAGTTGAGGAAGTCATTGCCTGATACAAGCAGAACCCCTGCCCTGAAAAAAGTTACGAGCACAAGAAGGAGAAGATGCAATCTTCCCACCTTTTGTAGAATAACTTCACAGGCAGCATCCAGGGACTTAAATTGAAACCCTATGATGTGGTACAAAAATTGCACTTAGTGAGTGCCTGTTGACTGGTTCAGGATGAGCAGAAAGATGTGGTAAACCCTATCACCCCTAAGTTAGACAGAAATGAACTCCATCTGCTCTGCCTCAACAATACTGCTGTTCAAGTTCCTTTGTGCCAAGAGAATTACAAATCTCAGCATCTCTCCTGATTTCCAGGATAAATATTAACTATTTTAGATGGGGAATCAGTAAGATAGGCGGTATCTTCTTGTGGTTTTGAAGTTTTGTCACTGAAGAACAGACAATTTATATGTTATAAAATGGGAGAATAACTGTTGCTCTTTTGTTAGTCTGTGGTGAGAATACTTACCTAGTAGAGGTTAATTTACAATTCAGAAAACCTGTAATTTATTAATTATTTTATTTATTTAGTTTAGTTATGTATTTACATAAACTACTGTTTACTTTTCCCTTATATATAAATATCTCAGTTTCACTTCTGTTCTTTAATTTTCATCATCTCTCCTGCCTGTTCAAAGATCAGTTATTGGAAAATAAGCCAAAATACTGAGAATCCGATATATACTATCTTATCTCTACACAATCTTGCTGCATATGATACTTTTCCTACTTTTGCTGCTCTCTTTTTTATTTATGTGACTGAAGAGCTTTTTTGTTATTTGTTTTAATATACTTTGAAAGGCCTAACTCAGCTTGGCTGTTGGCAATTCTTACATTATTTCTACACTTCATGACCTCTAAGGTGTAGCTTTATTTGCTGATCAATCTTTTTTTTCCCCTCGATTTCTCATAGGCTTTATGCTTACTCTTAATGTCCTTTTCGAGGTGGCTATACATCCAAATACATTTGGAAACCTTTCTTGAAAGTTTTGTTCTCACTTGCTTGATGTGCAAGTTTCAGATAACTTTTCACTGCTGACTTAAAGAGTTTGTAGGAATCTGTCACACTGCAAGCCCCTGAACTCTTTGCTTCCATTGACTTCACTTGCTCGTTCATGTAATTAGTCAAAGTTTTCCCTCCTGAAATTGAGTAACCCAGCTGAAGACATGCTTTTGCTGATTTTCCATTTAATTCATATTCAATCAATTTATGACTGCTGACTTCAAGGGTATTTCAATATTATTATTATTATTTTCAGTAAATGCACTGGGTTAGAGAAGTGTTTGGCAGCCTAGTTGAAGCAGAAAGCAGTAATTCCAGCTGGGCATCTGGAAATCATGGTCGTGTCTCTTGTGCATGTGGAGATCAACACTACTTCATATGTTTGTCAAACATTTGTATTTGTGGAAATCGCTGATATTGCTTTGCAAATGCCACAAAGTCTTGGCATGTAGACGGTATCTATGTATTTATGATGCTTCTGGTTGATAATAAACAGACACAGAGAATGATATGATGTGGAGGATGATATTGATCTTTCATTCATGATTTGCAGTAACATTGTAGATATGTATATTCAATACAGAAAGAACAAGTGGGGTTTAATGAAAAGTTTCACAGGGTAAAGGTGCAAGAAGTCAGAAGGTTTGTAGTTCTCAGCCCTGTACTATATTATATATATGCATATTTCTCTGCCTTATCTTTTTTGTTTGGGGTTTTCTATGGTTAAGTTGACCTTGGATGGTATCAAGTTAGGGCTATGTTTTGAAGAGGGAAGTACTGTAACTTGATACGCTGTAATTGATTATGGTCTTGAATGAATGAAGTCTGTGCCAGCTGCCAATCACAAATGCTGCAGACATACACAGAGCTTACTTTTGGAGGACCATGCAAGTGGTTGACTTCAGATGGTGTCCTGCTGTGTGACTTTTGGCTTTGGTTGCATTGAGGGGGAAACAATTTTGCCTACAATTCTGGACACTAGAGTTTCATTCTGCAAAGATTCCTGGTATAGATGCAAGGCAAATTCACATTAAAGAGAATATCTTATTTGCACTAAATCACTAAAGTATTCATACTCCATGAATTTTCCTTCCTAGCCAAATTCTTCAGTAAGGAGGGATTCATCTAGCTGCTGATGTTTTCATTGTACATATACACAGCTGAGATAGATATCTGAAATTCTTGTTAGAGTTGGTAGAAGGAATGAGGCATTCTTAAAGGCTATCCTGCATCCTGTCCCAAAAGGAGATATTTAACATGTCTGGTGAATTATGCTCAAAGTACTTATTTCTTCTTGTTGCTTGTGGAAAGAACCTAGAATGACTAGTTCTGGCAGTGATATCTACTTTGTAAACTGAAATTAGATGTCATAAGCATGTCCACTGACATCTTTAGCTCTAAGAGATATTCTAACTTTATTTCAGTAACTATTTGAATACAACACGTCCTGAAACTTCTCAGCAAGTTATGTTCATAGTCACCTTTGCTGTTGTCATGTTCATTGCTATTTCAGACATGGGTACCAGTCTTTCTGGTTTTTTGTTTGTTTGTTTGTTTGTTTTTCCAAGGCTTTTCAAGGCAGAAGAATGTCAACTAACAGAACTGCCCCTTTTAAGTTTAGGGTTCGACTGCCCATAAACTGGCTGGGAAGATGGGCTTGCCTTGAAGTTGCAAGGTTGCTGTCTACTGCCTGCATGCTGCCCCGGAGATTTGCAAGCCAAAACCCCAAAGCAGCTAGGACTTAGCCATGAACAAAAAGGAACATTCACATACCTGCAAGGCAAAAGAAGATTTACTATTTTCTCACCAAGGAATAGGTTGAGGGTTTAGTGTTTGGTCCACAAACCACGAGCAATTATTTGAAGAACCTTTTGCAACACCTAGTCTGTCACTATGCCACCTTGCATACTGCTTTTTCCATTTTAATGTCAGTAAGTCAGACAAAAACTGAACTTTTACCACTTTTACGATGCTTGAAAAATGAGAAAACTTCTAAGAAATTGGAATGAAAGACTCTTCCAAATTACACTTTTTTTTTTTTTT
>VXBJ01001055.1:190583-205019 GCA_013400055.1 Nycticryphes semicollaris
CAAATCTTTTTCAGCTGGAAAACATTTTCAGGGACTTGAGAATAAAATTGCATATCACAGAAGTCAGCCTTTAAGTGTGGTGTTTTGTTTGGGTGCTGTCTGCAAATTCTTACTTCTTTACCTGCCCAGGGAAAGGAAGCAAAACAATTTTAATTGATCCCAAAGCAATCAAGGGATCAATTAAGCACTGACAAAATAGAGAAGGTGTTGTAACACTGGTGGTTCAACAGGCCTCCCCTAAAGTAATTGTACCTGTCAGAAAAGAGGCATTAGTCTAAAAAGCAGTAAATTCACTTATCCCAACAAATGTCGGGGAGTGAAATTTGACAAAAAATACAGAAATGAAATTAGAACACTGGAACAAACAAACAAATAAATGACAATCAAAAAAGATAAATAACTACACTAAAATTAACATATTATCAGATAGCATTTTTAATTTTCAAAGCTTGTCTGTTCATTGACATCTTTGCAAAAATACATTAATTAAAGGAAAACAGAAAATTCTCTTGGGTGGGGCAAAATAAAATTTCCATTTTTTCAGGTCACGCTTCGCCTCATGCATCATCACATCTTCATAAACATTGTAACTTCAGTGACTCAGTATGGATATTTAGCAGTGAATCAACAAAGAACTGAACATTTTGTTTCCTTCTTTTCTGTTTCCTTCCCAACCGTGTTGCTCCTGTTTCATGTGTTTGTGTTTTCCTTTGCTGTTCACCTGACTCTGAGATCTACTGTATTGCATGGTTATCAGCATAATGAGAGGAGACAGTTTGTCTATCTCTGCCTAGTCTTAAAAAGACTGGTAAAGAAAAGGAGGCTGACCAGGTAAGCCAGATGACATCCGAGACCTGGGACATGAGCCAGGGTTCAAAGCAACATCTGCTGTGGCTGGGCTGCCAGCCCAAACCATCCATCCATGACTGACCAGTCTCCTTGGATCCTGAGATCCAAGCACTTTATTTCCCCTACCTTTACCATCCTCTTGTTTTTTCCCCATTGCTGTCTAGTGTTTTGACAAAGGCAAGGGAAATGACCATAGTTCACAACTGAAAATTAAATGTGAAAACCAGCTCTTTCCTCTTCATCAAGAAAGAATACTTGACAAAACAAGAGACAGTAATGCCACCCTTTATTCTAAATAAAGGAATCTGACACATCTTATGCGTGTGTGTTTTTCATATCCACTCAGTCTTGTCATGAGGTATTTCTTCATTCTTTGAGTGTTTGTGGTTAGATCATTTTACTCAGGGACAGGTGTGGTGTTGATTGAAATAAGGATGTTGTCTCAATGTGGCTTTGAAAACAGTGTTGCACGATAGGAGTACCTACTACCTACTAAGCAGAACCAGTACAGGAGATTTAAAGATCTGTTTTCCAACTGGTAAATAAACACTTGTTATTCAGACTGTATCTAAAAATGGGGATGAATTTTTTAACATATTTTCCATCAGCTGAAATCCATAAGTCATGCTTGACTGTTTCTGTGACAGAAGCATCTTAGGATATTTTTCTGTCTTGAGTTAATTTATTCTATCTAAACTAGAAATATATAAGAAGCCATTGTAAACTTCTCTCCTCTGTCATTTGTTCTCATGGCAAAAAATGTCTAAACTGTGTTTTATCCCTGGGGGAATGTCTGCAGAGAATATGTGGGAGGAAAAAAGGAAGATGACATGTGAGTAGAGGTGGAATAACTTAATTGTAACTTTGATACATTGAGGATTTGCCTATAAAACAATAGTTTTGTTTTGAAGGTCTGCTCCTGGTGTGCACTTTATTTAGGCTTGAACCCGTGCTGTGTTTGTGCACTGTCCCCCTCCCTGTCCAGTTTTTTATAAGGAGGAGGATAAGCCATGGATGAATACACACCACTTTTCAGTGTGGACAAGCAACAGAATGGGACTGTGGGACGAAACATAGACATGATTCAGCCCTACTGTCTGGTCCTGCTGCCTGCCAAGACAGGAAGGACTAGAAAACTACTGTTTAAATACAATCCCAGTCAAGAGGTATCTTGTAGAGAGCCTAGGCAAGATGTGGATCCATTCCTGACAGTGTTTTAAAGCTTGATTCCAGATGCCCTGAAGCCAATATAAATACAGAAATTGTTTTCAGGGGGTGCTTGAAGCGGCATGAACTCGCCACACTAAAATATATGAGATTGAATCAGTTACAGGAACTTGAGGCATGAGAGGAGGGACTCCTAAGGGCCTGAAAGGTATTAAGAATAATCAAAAAGGAGGGGACAGAAGGGCAGTAGCTGGGTGGCAGATGTTTGCTTGCTCTGAAAAATAAAAGTAGCAATCACAAAAATCGATAGTGAGCCTTATTAAAGGTGAGCTAGGTGCTTTCACTCTGAGGTTTTGTTTGGTTGTATTCAGCTTAGATACCTCACAGGTCAGGTATCTCAGACCTAGCATCTCTAGAGATCCCATTCTTGTATTGCAAAGCATTCCCTCCAGGAATCTGCCACTGTTTCAAATGTACTTTCTAGTTTGGATTTGGGAGTGAGGAAGGGAGAAGAAAGAGAAACAAAAGGGGAAGAAAAGGAAAAGCAAAGGAAACAGAAAGAGAAGAGAAAAAGATCAAAGATGAAAAGAAAGAAGAGAGGCAGAGAGGGAAGGATGAGAAGAAAGGGAGGAAGGCAAGAGTCTCCTTGTTCCACAGTAGTGTGTGTCTCCTTATTTTCGATTTTCAGATTCATTCCATTTTTCTCTCAGACCATGTGCTCCTGAACAACCTGTACAATTTCCCTAAGGTGAAAACCTCTTCAGAGAGACCTGCAGTGAATATTATCTCAGGGTCTCAAAAATGCCAATAAGAGAACAAATAATATTTGTTCATAATAGTGTTCGGTACAAACCATGACTGATTAGTGTTATGTGTGACATCAACAGAGACAGTAATCAAGGTTACTTTAGCATTGATTTTTTACTGAGGTGAAGCCTCTTTGATGTATTACTCCATCAACACCTTCAGAGCCAAACTTTGCACATGAAATTAATCCCAATTAATTAGAACATTTGTAGATAGTGCTGGGCTCTTTTATGTTGCAAAATAAATATTAATTCAGTGGCATTTTTTTTACCTTGTGCAGCTTGTGTTGTTAGGAAGGGAAAAAGAACCTTATTGATCAGTGAACTGAAATATGTTAGGAAGTTTCAGCACCTGAGGTGGTCTGAGAGGCTGCTTGCTTGGAATCAACTCAAGACCTAATGGAGAAATTCAGGAAACTGCACCCAAATTGTATTGGCTTTACTGGTATGCATAGTCGTGGAAAAAGTATTGTTTCCAAGATATGAAAGGGGTAAAGTTACCTTTGAGTTTTTCACAAAATATACATAAAACAGTGCACCGTGACACTATCCTACAGGGAAGACATGCCTGGAGGGCACTGTTTCAGAATCCTTGCAATTTAGAGATACATTTGTTCAGGAGCTTCTTCAAGTACTAGCGATTTTTTTTTTTTAATAAGCAGTGTGATGAGTAAATTCCTGTGACTTACTCTTGAGCTGTCTTCAACTGAGCTCCTCAGGAAAGGGAAGAAGGCATACGGAATACCACTATTCCGTCAGAAATTAATCTCAAATCCTATTTGTGTGTGTGGCACCATTTTTTTATGATTCCCAGTCCAGATTCTAATTCTGATTCCCAGAATAACGTGCTATGGGACTGGGAGGAAAGATGGACAAGGCTGGGAGGAAAGATGGACAAGGCAGAGAGGATTCCCACTATTTGTTACTTTAGATATTTAAAACCTAATGTTGCCATCTTGCCTGCTGGTGCATGCTTCTTCATACTGAATATATAAGGGACTCTAGCTGTGAACTTTTATGAGAGTCTCAACTTGTTTAGACCCTTGAACCCATTACACTCAGTCAATGAAAATCCTAGTTTTGCCCCTAGATTCAAAATGCAACCATTATTACTTAGGTGTGAAGAAGGTGCAAGAACACTACACAATTTTTTCAGCACATTGCCAATCAGAATCATGTGGCTATAGGCAGAGTTATTTTTTCACTGAGTCAAAAAATACAAAATACAACCCAAACTAATAGTTAAAAGCATTCAGCTTTAAACATCAAATAAGTTGTCAAAATCCTGCCTACGAAAAGTAACAATAAAAAGTCTCTAACTTGATTAGGCTCTTTGGAACCTCATCAAAGGATAAATAAATGAGTGCTTGCATTATTACAGTAATGCTTCAATGGCCATTTCCTCACCAAATTTAGTCATCATAGCATTATCCCAGGAACAATAAACCCTTTTGTACAGCCCATTATTCTCTGAAAGGAAGAATTTGAGACCATTCTATGCTCACATCCCAGCCTATTCTATCTGAGTGGCACTGGGGAGCTAAATCAGTGAACACATGGGTCCCAATCTGGGGAGGAAGGCAAAACGGTGTAGAATAGCAGGCTCTGAGGGAAGGTGACTCCAATGAGTTTGTACTTCCTCCTAATCAAGGGAGGAAAATCAGCTGGGGAGTAAATTCCCAGTGACTTGAGCGAGCGCAGGAGGCTGGTGGCTGAGGCCCCCGCTGCTGTGTGGTGACAGCTGTGGCAGAGGCTCTGCGGGAGCCTGTGCTGCCGCAGGCACAGAGTCAGCACTATTAGCATTAGCCTGAAGCAGCACTAACTCCTGCTGGGATATATGTCCCCGCATGCCAAGTCTCTTCATGATGGCAGGAATCCTGGGTACTCCAAATTCCAGTTCAATACCTCAGTCTAATCAGTGATGTGGTCCCAGGTAAAGAGGAAGGGTGGAACAACTTAGGAGCAACTCTAACATGCACTGACCTCCAGAAAATCAGCTACATTTCTTATTGTCACCCTGCTTCCTTAATCAGTAGTCTGAGTCAACAGTTTTAACTGGAGAGGGGGCAGAAAGGACCTGGTCCTGCTTGCTCTATACAGACTACTCACTCCTGAACACAAAGAGTCCCCTATGGAGAATCTGGTGTTGGATTCCTGTCCTTTGCAAAGTTCTGTTCCAATGGGAATGGAGCTTATTGTGTAAACCATGGGAAACTACAGTGGAGTCATACTGTTATAGAATGAAAGTTAGTTTAGACAGATAGAAAAATGATGGATAGTCTGTCTGTGTACCTGTTTGTATGCGTGACGTGATTTGTTCTGGTGAAAAACTCTGAACATGGTTATGTGTTCATGCAATATCCAAAACAATGAGGATCTGTATATAGCAAATAAGTTACTGCTGATAATAAGGATGATAAAAGACAGAGATAGATGGTCTGAATTTCCTTAGTATCATACCAGTTTTATATCACAGACCTCTTGTTAATTTACCTCTCATTCATACTGGTGTAAACAAGAGGAGAAACACAGTCTAGGCATATATACGGCATTAGTATTTTGAGTGTATCCATGTCTTCAGATTTGCATGTGAATATGAAATAATTCTATGCAAGCATTGGAAGGGATTTAATTGTTTTCTCAAACAATGTACGCTTATCTTTCTGAAAACAGTTCAGACCATCAAAGAGTTGTTGCTGATGAACTCACTAATTAGTTTCCAATACTTAACCTTGTATTTCACTTCATTACTGGTGCTCTGTTCCCTTTTGTTTTACATTTGGTATCAGAAAGTTCATTTAGAATCCAGTCAATCTTCCAATGCCAGCTCTACACTTTAAATTTTTCATTCAGAAAGGACACAATGGGAATAATGTTTGTATCTGTCAAGGAGATGCATGAAAACTTCTGAGTTGCATTGTCTAGAGAAAAAACAACAACAACAACAAAAAACTACAACACACAAAACAACCAAAAAACAAAACCCAGGAAGATGGGACCAGAAAAGAATAGAATTAAGTCACCAAGGACTGGCTGGCTATTATGGTAAAATAAGTGATAGGCAGCCAACAAGTTTATAAAAGTAGAAAGCTGAAATCCATAGATTAAGATTTTATTTAAAATAACACAATCAAATATTTATTTTTATTACATTTTATTTCCTGTAATGCTTCACTGCCTGCAGTATCATCTTAAGAAATTAGAAGCTAGATATCTTTGGAAAGAAGTGACAATTCATTTTTTAAATGTCAATATTCTATGATTCTAAAATCCTAATACTGCATCTGATGATCTGCCCATGCATGAGGCACAGGACATCTGAACCTCCCTCTGAGCTAAGGAGGGCTTGGGAGAAAGGGAATATGAAAACATGTGTCATGCTGGCCAGTCCTCTGCTGTCTAGTTCGTGTAACTTCACTCCTGGAAACCATTTCACTTAAGAATTAGGGTCTAAAAACACACAGTGAGGCTAATTAATCAGTGGAGCAGGTTCTAGTGGATTCTCATTCAGTGGACATCTTTAAATGAAGATTATCTGTTTTCTTTTTTGTTCTACAGAAAGACCTGCTCTTGGACTTGGAACAGGATCAAAGTCAGGAAGCCCCCTAACTGGCATTATTCCAGAGATTATAATACACACCACTGTTGCTACACTTTATTTATTTATTTATTTATTTACAGCATTACAATCTTATTTTTCCCATGAGCCCCAATGCACTGGAGCTCTTCATGTACATGGTTTACAAGGACTATTGCCATCAGTGACATTAAGCCTTCTCACATTAATAGTACATTTGGAACACACAGGCTCTGGTGACCTTGTAGGTGCAACACTTCTGGGCTCTGGGTAAGGATGTACATCTTGGCTGTGGTTTGCCTCTCGGTTGGAACAAGACCTGAATTTGTACCAGTGTTTTCACTCACTTCCTTCCCTTCTGTGTACTGATTTTCACAGAAGGAAAACAGGTGATCCAGCAGGACTGAAATCATGGTGGGCCTGGCCAGCTTCCCAGTCTGGATGATTTGGGAAATGAGGACCTGGAGGCATAACACTGGTTATGCCACAGGTCATTTTAGCTTTCTTCATCCAATTATAATACATTTTTCTGTCTTGAATATGTATCCATAACCCTGCTAGACTTGCTCTTTGGGCTTTTCCATTATTTTCTCTATGAGAAGACAGAGAAATCCCCAGACTTCCCAGATCTGGCTGTGTAGGGTTTGATGCAAATACGTCAGAAACACCACAAAAGCATTACCAGTATTCTGTGATACCTGGACAATTGGGCAGATGGGCTGGAATGAAGAGGGATGAGAGGGTATGTGAAGCAACATTATGGTTCTGAGCAACAGCCTGAAGAAGTCATGAAGAGACTCCTGACTTTGGTATTGAATGAGACAGTTTAGGTACAGTCAGCAGGTTTCCAATCAAGAAGAGATTTGTTGTTTGTTGTGACACCAAGAGTCCCTGTTGGGTCCATTCTTATACATGAGAAAAATGTACCATCATCACATTAATAACTCCCTAGGCAGTTCCTCTGGGGATTTTTCACAATTTACTAAAACCACTTATTGGACATGACTTCCTTTGGGACTTTATTAACTGTTGATACTTTTCTGCTTTCAGGAAATTTTGCAGTGGAATAATGTATCAGCTGCTTAAATTGTGTGTCTCAATTTTTGTGTGTTCTGAGAAAAGAGGCTTTGTGTGACTGAATTAATAACACACTGATTCATGAACTTGATAGTTTGGTGGCTACTTGTTTAGGATCATGAAAAATTCCACTACAGCCTAGGTATCTTAATGTCTTGCTGCATATACTGGAGACAACAAGAAGCAAATTATTTTTAAGGAAAAGGAATAGTTTCCTGCTGGCACAGAAATTATGTCTGATTTCATCAGTGATGCCCAAGACATTCATCTGCTGGCTTTGAAGACGAAGTTCCTTTAGTTTCTTTTGGCTTTCAGAGTAAGGAAGAAGTCACAAATGGTCTGTGAGAACAAAAATAAGCAGATGTAATAGTAATTTTCATCATTTTCACTTTTGCCTAGAATTTTAATATTTCTAAATGGATCAGAAATAAAAATTCTTCATTTTATCATCCAATTTTCTGACTCCTAGGGCTTGTCCTAACCAAGCTGGGAGGGCTGGGAGGGCCTTTGCTAGTCTCAAACTGCTCAACTAGAGAAATCCTGTTAAAGCCATAAAACATGGGGCAAGATCAGACACAGCTGTCATTGGGGATCAAAATAAAAGGCTCCAATCTGATGGAAGAATTGAAGAAATATCCTTTTGTCTTCACTTTTTTTGAGCATTCAGATTTGATCTTTATTGGCATGAATGCAAAAACGTATTACAAACTTGATGCTTGAAATTGCACAAAGTGAATTTCAAATTGCATATTCATTTAGAATAATATGAATTTGCAAATCATGCTGTATTAGTAACTCCCATAGTTTACAAAAGGGAATGATATGGCAGGAGGGATGTAATTATCCAAAGCAAACAACCAAATGAACAAGCACACATTCAAAGTAAAAACAAATTACCGTGGACTCTGCAAGATAGTCATACAGGAAAACAAGTTTCACAAAAATAAAGAAATACAAGTGCCAACCATTTGAAATAATAAAGAGAAAGAGGCCAGACTCAGCAAATTAGTTCTTTGGAATAAGATAAATATAATTCTATTGTATTATAGTTTCCCACCACATGCTGACTATAGTCATCTGCTAGGACTGTTTATTGGTGCCTAATGAACCACTGCTGTCCATGAATCACAGATTTACTAATACTGACATAACTTAGCCATTACTTTTCCAGTCAAAGATACTACATTTTGCATTTTTGGAGGGCACTTTTTTCAGTTTAAAACTGTAGAGGGATAACAATGCAAGAGGTCTTATTCCAGTGCTTAACCATACCTGGAACAGGTTGCCAAGGAAGGTTTTGTAATTGCTGTTAGAACAAAAAGTACCGTGAATTCCAAAGTTAAGCAGTAAAAAAGTCAATTGTGTCAGAAAGGTCCAGAACTGTAATCATAGTATCCCACTGATGTAAATATATATACATACATATATATATATGTATAAGCATACACTGTTTACCTAGCTGTGCAACACACATCATCCACTGAGCTCTAGATTTACAAGTTCACCAACATGGTACTCATTAGAGAAAAGGAAGGGAAACCCCAAAGGGGTTTAGTTAGTTTGTACGTTGTTTAGCACATTAATAAATGGTTTATGAGAAGAGCTTAACAGTGAAAGAATCTCAGACAGTACCTAAAAAATCCCCAGACAGGAGTGTCAGACTTCAAGCTGCCTCTGAGGAACTGTAGTAAGTTCTCACAGTGCCTGATGGATAGGCAACCAACCAGCAGGTAAAATTCAGTAGTAATTAGTGCTTGTAGGTAGGTCCAGGCACCCTGGGTCAGCTATGCACAAGCACTTGGGCACTTCATTTCCATAGACTCCAAAGATTCATATA
Source organism: Nycticryphes semicollaris (assembly GCA_013400055.1). Lineage (NCBI taxonomy): Eukaryota > Metazoa > Chordata > Aves > Charadriiformes > Rostratulidae > Nycticryphes > Nycticryphes semicollaris. Next base: position 199,897 of record VXBJ01001055.1, read on the forward strand.
TCATCAAACCCTCTGAGGGTTCAGGGCAAAGTAAATTGCCCAAGGTCGCACAGAAAGCCTGTGGCAAAGTGACAGACTCAAGCCAGTTTTGCTGAGGCCTCCTGCAACAACTTTAAGCATAAGACCATCTTTTTTGTCCTTCAGCATGCTTAAGATTGGGGCCTCTTTGCAATTATCTGTAGACACCAATAAAATTCCATGACACACAGCATTAGAGAAAATCTGCTTCTATTTATCCTCACTCCAAATAAAGTAAAATATCTTCCAGAACTTTATTCTTGCTGGCAGGATTCTCCCCAAACCTTCTCAGCTGCACATTTCAGACTCAGTACTTAATACTAGTGATGCAGTTGCATTTCCATAATTCGACTGTTCAATCAAGGTCCTCCACCTTTTTAAATGTGTAAGTCATAAATATGAAAAAAAAAAAAAATACTGTATGCAATCTCTGCTGACTGAATTAAAAGTCTTAAAGAAACTTTCTGTGCTACGAGGACTGTGAAGGATTTGGCAGAAATGGTACTAACAATTAAAGCAGCCAGAGACAGATTAAATTTGCTGATGACAGCTCATTTCTGAGATGGTTACAGCAAAAGTCTGATAAAAGCTTATCTGAAATTCACAGTTTTGATGAGGCTTCTGCTTGTACCAGGAGAAAATGAAACACTTTAAATAGCATGTGATCCTAGGGAAAGGTCTGCTTGGCATTGCAGGGAGAAGCTAGGCATTCCTATTCCTGCTGCAGTGGAGATTGCGAAGTATCATAACCCTTTGTTTTCACAGCAGGAAAAATAAGTCTAAACTGTGTCTTGTAAGTGAAACCAAGGGCAATTTCAATCTCCATAAAAAGTTTTCAGTGTTTAAAACAAAGCAACAAAAAAAAGTCAGGGGGATATACCTGAACCAACAGGAAAACAAATGTTTTTTTTTTTCCTCCCTACATTTAATGCGAGAAAGTATCGGCTCTCAGCGCATTGTGAATTCCTCAAAGCCAGACATAATAACGTACTGAGTGGAACAGCCCTGGTACTTGCTATGGTGTGAAGAAGCATGCATGAAGCATTGCAGGTCTCCATTAAAGGCTTTGCAAGTGGGAAGTTCAGCAGAGGGGAAAAAAAATATGAAAACACTGGGTCTGGTCCCTTGGGCTGAGCATAAGTATGAGGTTTTAATCAACTTCAGTTGTTTCTCATGCTGTGCTTCATAGGTGAAACACTAGCACAGTGTACAGCAGAATCATTTTGCAGAAAAAAGCCAGAAATAGGTAGACAGATGTTATTCCAGGCAGTAATCAAGACCATGGAGACATTAAATGAAACAGAGCTAACTAAAATTGAACAGAGGAAGAAAAATACTTTTGCACACACGGTACAAATAGACAGTGGGATTCTTTGTCATGGGACCAAGGATTTAGGCACAGTTCTTAAAGTTATTAGATACTTAAATGGCTAACATAGCCTCTAGAGGGTGTTTTTAAAGCACTGAGAAAAATATTAAATGTCTGTGACAGAAATTAGCCGGAAGGATATTAAAGAATATTTTTTCAAGTCACAACAATGTCTAACTTGGAGACAATAGCTAGAGAATATCTACGGGGGAAAAAAACCAAACAAACAAACAAAAAAAATCCCCAACAAAACAAAACCAACCAATAATCCAAACCACTCAGCTTTGTCCACTAAGGGATTTTTTGTACCTCTTTCTATGCAGGCTGTTTTGACTCTTTTCAGACTAATCCTGTTTCTGAATCAGCATGGCAAAGCTTGTGCTTATTAACTTCGGCCCAAAAGGATTAAAAAACAAGGGGAATGAGGAAAAAGAAGAAGAAGAAAGAAGAAGAAGAGGAAGAAGAAGAAGAGGAAGAAGAAGAAGAGGAAGGAGAACAAGAAGAAGAAGAAGAAAAGGAGACAATAATCTTTTTGAAATGAAAATGCTCTTTGTTGAAGCTTGAGCGCAGACACCACTTTCTTGTACTGCATTTTATATATTAGATTACTCACACAGAGGTTTAACTAGAAACATATCCTTTATTAAAATCATATAAATAAAAACATGTCCTTCTGCCCTCCAGCATGTTTACAGAAGTGTTTATTTATTTTACAATATTCTATTTAATTAAAGATCTGATGTTAGAGGAATAAAACTTTCTGGGATGCTTATACTTCCAAGATAAAATGAGGCAGGTTTGCAGCAGCAGAACTGACAACTAAACCCAGAGTCTGCATGTGTGATTTGTGGAGATGTTAACTGCTGCACGCACCATCGTGTTATCAACTGAATGGGAGCTCACTAAGTCAGCATCCAGTAAATTTGAATATCTCAGTGACTGTATCTCCATAGGTCCTTCCCTGTGGAACCAGAGGGATTTTTATTTGTTGGGAAGCATATAATTTTATTCAGTGCAACCCGGGGCGGGGGATGGGGGGGAAGACAAAAATTCTAATGTGGATGTGAACTTTGGCTTATTTGGCCCTCCAGAGAAAACTCGAGGAGGAAAATATGAATGAGTAAAACTTTGTCAGAGTTCCTGATGTTCAGTTTTTTTGGCTTTGCTCTAAGGCTGTCTTCAGTTCATGAGTTAACCTTGCCACGGCAAAGAGCTTTTAGCCACATCCCAGTGTCCACTCACTGCTCTACCATTCTGATACCTCTACATCAGTGTTTCGTGCTAGACAGCTTCACACACTATTAAAATATACAAAAAATTCCATGCAACACAGTGGTGAGGGGACTTTTTTTTGTTATAAACAGATTTTTGTTGTAAATGCATGTAGATTTCAGGTTTCTGCTTGGAGCTGCTACATTTCAGATGACTTGGAAACCAAATTTTTTCTTTGAGTCATTTTGTGATTAAAAAAGTGTAGAGAGAAGAGAGGGATTTAGTCTTCTGTGTAACAGACTGATTTCTTCCTAAGTATACAGGCATCATTTAAAAAAAATAAATACCTTATTCATAGTTCTATGAATTGTAATTCAGCTTTCAATTTCTCAATAATCTTTCTGTAAAGTAATATAAAGATCACACTTCAACTGCCAAAAAAATAGAAACTGAAATGAAAGTTTCCCATGTAATTCTAGTCATGTACCTTATTGCATAGTCAATATTGTATAATGCTTAATGATGCTGTATGGGGTTTTTTTTCCTTTTCTGAATGCTGGAGGAAACATAGGGAAAGGCTGCAACTTTCTCCAATTTATTTTTTTTTTCCTTAAACCAGATAAAATCTTCATTTGTGAAAACCTCATAGAAAAATATAGCAAATAGGAAATTCATTAGCCTAAGAAAGAATCAGGAAAAAAGCAGATTTACAAAATGTTAAAACCAGAAAATACTCTTTTAAATATGCAGTTACCTATTCAATTGTCATTATAATATTATAACATACATATTGAAAAATATGGCAAGGCTTGTCCAGGAAATTTTCCAGAGCAACATAAATTACTGTTTTCCCCATATATTTTCTATTGCAATCAGAAAACCACAAATAATAAAATATATTTGCAAGCTGGATTTATTTTCAGAGAAGTCCAGATAGAGATTAATGTCCCTTTTTACTTTATTTAGTTTCTGATTTTATTTTTTTTTTTATAATGGGAAAGGGAAACAAAAAAATAATCAAAATTAAAAACTGAAATTTCTAACAAGTTTATTTATACTTCACCAAAAAAAAGAACAAACCCAAAACTTAAAAATAACACTATTATTATATCTTAGAAGGTGAAATTATCTGTTCATATTATTACTTTTGTACATGAATACGTGTGAAGAGAAATACATAACAGAGCAGTCATGTTTACATAAGGAAAATGCAATACTACATAATGGGCATGTTCCTCTCATTGTACTTTTTTGTGCATCAACAATAGTCTGTTTTTATGAGCGGAGTAGTCAAGCCAATCCATATGCCTGTGGACATATGCAAGAATTTAATATATTTTAAAAATAAACTGACTTTGTTCCATCACAATTTTTTTTCAGAGTCTATTTGCTGTTATTTATGAAGAGACAGACAGCAGCTCAACAGCCAACTGATCAGGCAAATACATATGAATAAAATAATAATAATCAGCGTTAGCTACTGAAAATAAATATTTGCATCAGGTTGCTGATAGAAAAGTGATAAAAAAATAAACTACAGCTAAATTTTTATTTTCTACTCAGGTTTTTAATTTGGGAATCATTACCAGAGTAGAATCAGTATCATTAATAAGATCACAAAATTTTAGAATTAAATTTTACCCTCAGTGTATGACACTAAGACGGCAATAGTCTTCTTGTTAATGATGATGAATTAGTATGATACCAGTAGAAGTTCACTGATAACCAAGGTAAAGATAAAAATATAAATAATAAAGTCTTTTTAAAGGGGTCCTGGTCCAGCTCTTATCAAACTCACCAGAAATATTCTGTGTACCTACTTGCATGGACTTTAATGCAAGCAAAAAGATTTTGTACTGAAATTTTTACTGAAAAATATCATTTTCCTTTTTTTTTTCTGTAAGAGCCATACAGACATGATATCTGCACCCTGTGTATTTTAACATCATTGCTGCGTCATAAAAATACAGATGTATTTCCCATCTTTTTTATGTTTTCCAAAAGTTATTGATGAAGTTTAACTCCGTTGACATTTTCTCATACTGAAAAATAAATTTGCCAAAAATAAATAATTGTAATATATTATTCTGTTATTTTATTAAATCTTATTTAGAAAAAAAAAAGAAGAAAAATTATCTTTTAGTTAAAACAGTGAGGCTGTAATTTTTTTTCTCTCCAGTTTCCCAAATGTGGTATTTAGTTTGNTTGCTACTGTAGCAATTCTCTGAAACTGGAGAAATTTTTAAAAGTTAAAACTAATGAAGACAAAGAGAATAGAAAAACACTAAGTATGATCAAGAAGCAACTTTATCTATTTTTATATTGACTATATTAAAAATAAAGGCTTAATATAAGCGAGATATTAATTATCTGATTTTTTTTCCCTTTTTGTTAAGCATAAAATGAAAACTAGTACTTGTTTTCAATAGAAACATAAAAATGTTATTTAACATCTACTCCATGGCTCTAAGGTAACAGAGAACAAACTGATAAGTGTATTAATCTGAAGAGTTCTTGAGGAGAA
>VXBJ01001055.1:215793-228638 GCA_013400055.1 Nycticryphes semicollaris
AGTGCTGGACTCACAGTTTTCATGAGTTGTGCTCTTGTCCTCTCTGATCTTGCTTCACTCTCCCAGCTCCAAATTGAGACCACATTCCTTTCCAATTGTTTCTGCTGTTGTTACTGTTAACATTTGTTTTCGTCAAATAATATCAAGGAATGTCTTGAAAATCAATGTTTAATAAGTTACAGTAATGTTTTCAATTTCCTGTCATCTGGTTTAATGTACATGTGTACCCTGTCATTTCTCATCACTTTCTAAATCCATCTTGTTATCAGCAAGGTATAACTTAATGTATAACTAACTCCTTCCTAGGTGACCTTAGAGCGTACACTACTGGGGTTGCTTTGTAGAAGAGTCAATGTTTCTTTGCAGTGAAGGTGACCGAGGGAGCGGCTTGGAAGTAGTGGCACAAAACTTCAGCAAGGACTTTCACACTTGGGTAAATATCCTGAAAAACACATTAAAAAACAAACAAACAAAAGCCAACACAAAAAACCCCCACCCAAAACCCACAAAAAAAAACAAAGGAAAAAAAAACGAAGGCTATTTATGCAGAAGAAATTAATTATAATTGTCTGCCAATTGTGTGATCACTCTGTATCTAAAAAGGTTTTTTCCTTACTTCTCAGTGGCAAAAGCAGAGCCCTAAGTCTGAATCAAACTACAACTCATAAAACTGAGCTTTAACATTAATTACAATCACTTTGCTATATATTTTTTCTCTGCAGTGGCATAACTGATGGACAGAAAACAGAAAGAAATGAGGCTGTGATGATCTGCTTCAATGCTTCCTGTCCCTAAACACTGTCCTTTAAGAAGCTGCTCAATGTGACAGAAGCTAGGGGAGGGATACAAAAGTAGAGGGTGCAAGACTGCTTTGCTACGGTGTGAAGAGAAAAAAAAAAGGAGAGCAGCAAGAGGGAAAACAAATTAAGAGGGATTTCACTGTCCTGAAGGGGTTAATCCAGTCATCTGTCCACATCTGAACAGTCCAGCTAGTCCTATCTGGGTATAACTATGTTTTCAGCTCCCTCACACCACTGCAAGTTTGGTGTGGAGAGTAAGTCTAAAAACAGAATGAGTGATGTAGGGCTGCAGAGCTCTAGAACAAGAGTCCTTGGCTCAAGTCTCCACTGTCTGAATGTTTCATAGTTTGGTCACTGCAAGTCCTTAAATCTCACCAGACCCAACAAGATGGCCTGTAAAACATGATCAGGGTACCTAAATGGTGGTGCTGGCATTCGGCCCATAGTCTTATTTTTCTAGTGATTCTGCCAGACACTTGTTACTCCTGGTTGTGCTTCCCTTTTTTTTCCTGTTCTTTTTAATAGCTTTAAATATAATTGCTGGAGCATGCAAATGCTCCCTACACAGATGTGTTAAAGTCTTAGGTCAGCCTTTTTTGCATACATAAAGCTCGCCAAACCCAGATTTAGTGAGGACTTGGGGGATGGAAGAGCAGAATCTGGGAACAAGGGCCAACCCACACATCCCAATCCTGAAGACACTGAAAAGACTGTGAACTCCCACATAGATTTCTGCATTCAATTCATTACCAGTTGGTACTTAGAGATAACATTATGGAAGTTTTTGTTTCTCCACTTGGCTTTAATTACCTTCCTTATTAGGATTTATCTTTCTGATATAGCAAAATATTATTTCAATAGATGCTGCAACTTTATGCAAAAGGAGACGAAAATTATTTCCCATAGAACATTATTAATGAATGTTTACGAGTTTCAATGCAAGCAATTTAAAGGGCTCAGAAGATACCTTTCTTGAGAGCCCAATTCAATGAGATAGACATTTCATTTAAAATAAACTAAGCTTCATTTTTGCGGGTTTTTTTTCTTCTTTTTTTTTTTTTTTTTCCCTTCCTCTGGAATATATGAAACTGTTCTTCAAATGCTAACTAATCTAACCAATTTTGTATTGAATCATGAATGCATTTTAATTCACTATTCAAACTGTTGTAGCAATGAATATTTCTGCATCTCTAGCAATATTTCAAAAGAGGGCTTTTTGCTGCTTTTTTAAAAAAAAAAACTTACACAATTTCTTTATACAGTCTGATTAAAATCCAATTAATTACAAACACAATTAAACCTTTCTACTACAGTTTGCAGAAGAGGGATGATGGAAGTAAAGTTGTCAATCAAAGATCCATCAGGGAGTAGTAACTTGTCATCTCTGTAACTTTTAGCCAGTAAAAATTTAAAGCTAAAACCTGACATTAACAGTGTATTGCCATGTGCAAGGTTATTAGTAAATATCTCACTTTTTTGATTGTTGTTCGGCTTATCACCAGATCAATACAATTTTGTTTATATGGCACCTTTCTTGACAAAGTCATCCCAAGGCATTTCACAATAATAAATACACATATAATAAAATTACAGGTAAAAATACAATAAAAGGCAAATTAAACATTAATGTACATCCAATCTTATTGCAAAATCAGTGCTGCCAAAGAACAACTTGATGGCACCCAAACTTTTTAAAGATTGTTTTTATTGGTATTTTGACATCTTATAAAACTAATAAAATGCATAACCATAATAAATAACAAATACAGAATAAACACAACATACACCAGAATTTCCCCCAGTCCAGATTGTCAACTGGCATAAATTGGTATTGTCTTGCTGATTTCCATTAGCTATAAGAAATAACTCAGTGGAGATTAGGTCTATTGCACATTGACTTGAAACTTAAAAAACAGACTATCATCCCTATGATATAGGGGTTCGGTGTTGATTTTAATTGCAAGAGGGTTGTGCCTTTGTGTCTTTACTAACATCACTGAATGTTTCCTGGAGGCTGTATGTAGAACTTCTCCTCCAAGAGGGCATAAAACAGGAGCAAACTTCCTTTTCATGCTTGGAGCATTTTTGCATGCTCAGTTCTCGTTTTCATCTACAAGCAAACGAATCTGAGCAAACTCGTATCGCTGCCTCTTAACATACTCGTTACTCCATGATAGGCTATGAAGGACCAAGTGTGGCATGAGGCAGGGAAAAGGCCACGAAGGGAAGGAAGTTTTTGCCCTCTTTATTAGGGGTGTTGAGCTGGACAGAAAAGACATAGCAGGAAATAAATTTAGTCTGAGGAGCTGCAGAAAATACCTTCACCAAAAGTAACGCATACACTCTCTCAAATGATCAAAAATCATCTGCATTACTGTCTTGACCAGCCTTGCACACACACGGCATGGGCCTCCCTCTAATTGCTCCAATTTAAGTAATAATAGGCATACCATAATAGATGCTACCTTCATCTGTTGCCAGTGGACAGCTGTTATTGCTGAGGTCTTTGGAACAAGTTCAGTTCCACTTGGGACCCCACACAATGCTCAAACTCTTCTGGTGCTATCTCTAGGCCTGCCTCAATCTTGCCAAAATGTTGAGGACTTCTCACATTTACAACAGGTGAAGTCCAGATGATTGCACAGACTCAATCCAGTCAGAGTAGTTGAAGTATCACAGCAGTGACATAGCTGGGCTAAATACTGTTATCTCCAAAGGCAGACATGTTTGGACAAGCACAGATTGAATAAACCACTCCTGTGATCTTCTGAATCTAAAATAACTTTGACTGGCAAGGCATACACCAAGAGGCTGGAAGAGCCGTTTCTGGGTGTCACTACCAAAAAAATTTAACGTGTATCTCAGCAAGAGGTGATCAAACTATGGTATGACCCAGCTGCTTTTGTGAAGTCTGAATTCCAGAGTAGGTACGTTTCTGGGAGCAATGTAACTTGAAGAATCTGGATCACTTGCCACCAGGATGTTAAAGTATCGACAGTTTTCAGAAGCAGTGTACTAATTGGGTAGACTGAAAATTGGTTACTGTTGTGGTTAACCCAGGAGGCACCTAAGCACCACCCAGCTGCTTAATCAGTCTCCTCTCAGGGAGATGGGGAGATGATCAGAAGGGCAAAAGTGAGAAAATCAGTGGGTTGAGATAAAGACAGTTTAACAGGTAGAGCAAAAGCTAGAATTTTGTCCTCAACCTTTGTTTCTACATTGCTTTTCCACAAGATTTTAGCAGAGACAAATTCACCACTGCCACCACGCCCCACTCCCTGCTCTTATTTCTCATGCTGACCTCAAATTCACTACAGCAAGCTGTCTTCTACCATCTCCAAAACTGCTTACTCCCCAGAACATGCTGTCTTGTCCTTGTCCCTCCTCCACCTGTCTCTTTGGAGGATAGGACTACAGCAAAAGCAACACGACTGAACACAATTCATACCACAGAAGAATACAGTTTTGTCATCCGAGGCTACCAGCAGTGACAGGTAAGCCTAGAGAGGAAACTCATTAGAACGGTTAGAGGAATAATAGTCCTGGGCAATCTTTGCTGCGTGAGAACTCTCTGGGTTGCCAGCACCCACACGACTCGATTTCTTGAATATATGTTGGAGGCTCTTCATACTTCGCATAGACAAGAGTCTGGGACTGTGATGCTGGTGCACCCAGGCAGATAGCCTATATTTGAAAAAATATCATCAAATCCCAGAATCATATAATGTTTTGTGTTGGAATATATAATAAATTAATATAAATATGTAATAAATATATATAAATATAAATATATACTGGAGCCTTCTCTTTCCAGGCTGAACAACCTAAACTCTCACAGCCTATCCAAAAAGCAGATGTGCTCCAGCCATCTAATGATTTTTGTGGCCCTCCTCTGCATCTGCTTCTGACCCCTGAGGAACATCACTCTTCACTGGTCTTCACTTGGATAGTGAGCCATTGACTGCAACTGGTCAATGTGTGGCTATCCAGCCAATTCCTTATCCATCAAATCCATGTCTCTCCAGTTTAGAGATGAGATTGTTGTGGGGAGCCGTGTCAGACACTTTGCATAAGTCCAGGCAGAAGATGTCAGTCTCTTTCCCTTATCTATCAGCACTGTAGTCACATCACAAAAGACCACCAGATTTGTCAGGCATGACTTGCCCTTAGTGAAGCTATATTGGCTCTTACCGATCACCTCCTCATTTTCCACAAGCCTTAGCATAGTTTCCAGGAGGATCTGCTCCATGATTTTGCCAGGCACAGACATGAGACAGACTGGCCTGTAGTTCCTCAGGTCTTTCCCTTTCTGAAAATGTTATCCCTTTACCTGTTAGCAGGAACTTCATGGAACTGCTATCTGCTATGATAAGTATAATGGAAAGATTAGTATAATGGAAAAGAGCTTACAACTTCAACCACCAGTTTCCTCAGGACCCACGGATGGATTGCATGGACCAGTGAACCTTTAGGTTCCTTAAATGTTCTCAAACTTGATTCTGGCCTACAGTGTGCCATTCTTTATTCTCCCAGTCCCTGTTTTTGCCTCCTGCAACTTGGACAGTATGGTTAGAGCCCTTGCTGGGGCCAGACGGAGGCAAGGAAGTCATTCAACACCTCAGCTTTCTCCATAACCTGGGTGAAAAGCTCTCCTGTTTTGCTCCAGAGAGGATCAACATATTCTCTAGTCTTCCTTTTATATGAAAATTGTTGCCTAAAAAAATGGTTTAAAAAAAAAAAAATCAGTTTTGAAAGTCCTTTTATCACATTAATGTTCTTGTTTCTGATGGAAGTTGTGTGCACCTAAGTGGTAAAGTATGTGGCCCTCCTCTGCATCTGGATCTTAATTTAAAAAATTAAGAATATTTTTCTTAATACTGACAATCTTAAGCACATATTCAGATTTTTTTCTTTTTTTAAATGGCTGGCCCTAGTCACCTGTGGTCATATCCAAATCCAACAGAAGTTGACAACGACAGTCACTTTTTGAAATTTTAGTCTCAACTTTTGATTTAGGCCTTGAGACTCCCTGTGTAGCCACCAGGCCATGATTTGTTTGATTTGTCTCAGAGTGTCTCACAGAGTTCTTGGTTTGTTTTTTTTTTTCTTTCCACCTATAAAGGGAACCTGTAATTGGAACTGACATATTTAGATGTTTACATCTAATCAATGTCTTCAACTTGCACTGTGTTAAGGTGGGGAGAAGTAAAAATTCCAGCCAAAGATATAATGTTTATCCAGAAATTCTTCTGCTCCAACCTTTAGGCGAACTCCTTTCCCCATGCTTTTTAAACAAAAGGATGACAGTTTTCACTAATGGTTAATTCAGTTTTGAGGCAAAGGGAATGACTAGGAAGGGTGTAATAATTACAGCACAATGTGATGATCCTCTAGTGTATTCCCTGAAGAAGTATGATCTCAGAGAATTTCTGCTAGGCCCTCTTCAAGTAATTACTGTCAATTCATGCTTATCTGCCAGCTCTCTCACCAGGTTTTCTTTTCCCTGCCTTTCTTACTGAAGATACTGATTCTGACAAAAGGAGCCATTTGTCAAGGAACCAGCATGCCAAATTTTCTTTCCCTTTCTTTGCTGAAATTATGCAAGAGATTACAGTCCAGCCTGAATCAATATGTACCTTATCATCTAAATAATAGAGTACATAATAATCAATGTCAAATGGACATAGGTGGTAGGAGATACAGCTATGTTATTCAGCAATGGGCTGCTCACCGCAACCACTTCTGGACATCTTCATTGTAAACACGTGAAATCACAGAGGGCTTTTAAATAGACCACTGAATCATGGAATAGTTTAGGTTGGAAGGGACCTTAAAGATCCTCTAGTTCTAACCCCTCTGCCATGGGCCAGGACACCTCCCTCTAGACAAGGTTGCTGATTAAGCAATTGTAAAGCCTGTAGTTGTAACAAACTTCAAAGAGTTTTTTTTTTAACATAGACTCTTCTCCTTAGGGACAATACTGGTAAGCAGGAGTCCCTTCAAGGTATCTCTCAACAGGAAAATGTACATTACCTATGGGTAATGTAAGACAGCAAGGGATAGGTTTCATTGAGGTTCTGCAGTGATGGTTCTGACTTTGGCTTGTTCTGGGTTGGAGTAATAATAATAACGCATGTCTTTGGTTATTCTCCCAGGATTTGGACAGGGGTCTCTCTTCTTATAGCTTGTGCAGAAGTCTGGTTTAGGTATGAATTTATACATTGAATTTATACAAATTCATATATACAAATTATACAAATTTAGGTATGAATTTAGTCATGAATTTATACAAATTCATATCCTATAACAACTAAGTGCAGGTGGAACCCTAATCTAGTCACTGTTATCAGTTAATTTTAAATTCTTGAATAGAAAATGGAACTGGCTCAGACCTGCTGTGAGGGTAACAAAAGGGACTGATCTTCATAAGGTTTTACCACCTAGTACCACAAACAGCAAATCTACTGGAGTCAGGAAAAAAATAACCTGGTGTATCCACACACTTTCAAGAAAATCACAAAGGCAATGTAACAACAGTTATTTGATCCAAAATTCCCATCTCTTGTTTCTTAAACTACAGGGGGAAAAAAAAATCCCCAATGAAATTGTTAAATTCTCTGAAAGTCTACATGATCTGAGATGCTGAACTTGATTTGTCTTCCTATGTAATTTCTGATTTCAGTGTGAGTACCCACTAAGAATCAAGTGAACTTCAGAGTCCACCTGTGTCACCTTGGTAATCCTGCAAAAATTGTGATGCGGAACACAAGACCAGATGCAGGACTTGCCTGTCCCAGTACTAATCCGGCCTCTCACACACATCTGTGTCGCTAGACAGGGTTGCATTTTGGCATTTGTATGTCACTGTTCAAGAGATTGATCCTCTTTCCTAAAGTGCAATATTCACCCTCTCTTTTCAGGTCACTCTTCTCCACAGCAGAGAAAAAATAAATGTGTAGTGTGGAACTTTCATAATTTTTTTTTATTTTTTATCTTTTAAGCATAAATTTTAGTTTCAAGACTGTACATATAATAGGTGAAGGGTAAAATAAATATGGAAATGGAGAAAGATAGAACTTTTTACCCTGACAATTTGAAGAGAGTGCTTTAGGTTTCTCGGTCGATAGCCTTTGCCTCAGGATTTGGGCTTATTATGAGTTTGATTTGGCTGTCAGCTAACTAATCCAAAACAACTGTCGTCTCCCTACTTGTTCCTCCAAGCTGTATAATCTCTCTGGAGGACAAGCTTTTTTTCATTTGGGTATTCTTCCCCTCTTTTTCCCCTGGCACTGTCAGTAGTTCACCCAATAACTTACTTGCTCCCACATTTTTAAATTTCTTAGTCTTTTGGTGGCTGAAGAAATTCAGCAATGCCCTCTGAGGACTTGCACAAACATGTCACTTCTTTGCAAAACATCCCCTGTTTTTTGTCAGTTGCATGAGCTAATGCCAGTGAAACTCCAATGCTTTGGAAGAAAATCCAGGGGCACCTTGAGGGTTTTATTTTTTATTTTTTTGTAAAGTTCAAGATGATTAATTATATGGGACTCAAGATATGTAAAAGTTATCCAAGTTTTCACCATTAATCACATAAATGAACAGAAAATAATTAGTTCGTAGTGACTTTCTGGCTTATTATAATCAGCCCAACTCAAATCGACTTAGCCCAGAGAGCCAAATATAGCAAGGAAAAAACCTTGAGGCATTTTTTCCCTGTGTTGCCTGTTATCACACAGTGAGGTTTCTGTTCAAATGATGTGCCTTATTAAGGCAGGCGAAACCCATTTAAACAATGTATCAGAAATGCAGACAAGCTTCAGAAATATACATGTTTAAATGGTATATTTTTCTTGAAATTTATGGATGGCTATGCCTGCTAAAACTTCAGAAAATGTGTTTTCTAAAGCACTGACATTATGTTTTTCTAGTAATACAATTAGCTTTTTGGGTTTTTGGGTTTTTTTGTTTTGTTTTGTTTTTTTCCAAGTCACTCCTTTCTCCCCTCTCCTCCTTGTAATGGACTTGAGGAATGTCAATTATTCCCTTTTATTTTACTGGCATAAACCATGTGCTTATTAGAATAAATGTTATCATTACCCTTTTTATTTTATGATTATTAATTTTTTATTTGATTGCCAATACTTTTACTGTAGGCTTAAAGTCCTGAATATTACATGTGATGGAACAATAATAAAATTGAAAGGCTTGGATATGATTCTTTCTTTATTTTTCCTAATAAATACAACTTTAATTCTTACGGATCTATTCTAAAGGTAGGCACCACAGGTTATATTTAAATTGTTAATTGTTCTATGGGAATTTATGACCTCACTATCTTTGGTATTTTGATTGTTTGCATGATATCAATTTGTATTAGAATTATGTGTCTGAAACTCTGGATGTCACTGTGTGGGCAGACTGCCGAGACAGACATCATGTTAGGTAAGTTTCACAACCAGCATGCTTAAGTAAGTAAAGTGCTAAACTTTGGAGTACGTAGGAAAGTTGTCCATGTCACATGTCACCAGCAATGTGATGTTGAGTCAGAAAAGTTGCATACAACTAAGACCTGGTCCCAAGGCTTTCTCTGCCTTGAGAAATGAAGGCAAGGCTCATGAGAATATCAGACGCTCCTCTGGATATGTTTTTTTTTTGCCTTGTAACTTCATTCTGATGATGCAACAAACAAATTTTCTCTGTTCTGAAAGCTCCCTGGAACTATAGCGTGTAGCCTGGACAATTTAAATTAAAAACTTTTTCTCATGGTAACACAGGTCAAAGCCAGAGATGAAATCGGGTCACAGTAATTTGATCAAAACAAGTCAGTGCATGCAGACTCCAGCCACACAGGATGACAGCACAGTACTGTAACGGAGGTGGTCAGAAGCTTCAACCTCATCCTCTACCTAAAATTTGCAAATATGAACTTCACCTCAATTGCACTATTCCAGAACCAAGACTGTAAATGAGACCATTAGAAGATTCAGACTCCTTAAAGTTATAAGTTATCTACCTCTATTTGAAAAGCCTCTTTTTTTATTCTTCTTGTACTGCATAGGAGAGGTGTCAGTTGTTTCAGCACAGAGTTTAAAAGGAGTAAGAAGGCACCTAAACACAGTGAGACGAACAGCTAGTAGCTTTTCAGCTATGTGAGAAACGATGAAGACAGAATATTCAGTCTTAACTCTTACTGATCTTGATTTTGGTACTTACATCCTAACATAGGCTTCAGAGTGTTTTCTTTCAAAAAATAAAATCACTGCCTAGTGCTTTTAAATTATCTGGCAGAAAGATGTCATCATGTGCATAAAGGCCCAGTTTTACTGTGGTCATCCAGAAAATAAAAAATATGCAGTTTGGTTCCCTCTTAATTTGGGTAAGATTCTCCCATTTCAGAGAGATGTATCTGTGCACTAACTTTTTGGAGTAGAACACAAACAACCCAGGAACAGGAAATACGATCCAAGTTAGAGAACATAAGAACTGACAGTATGTTTGACATGGATGCTAAGCAGAAAATAATATGTAGGATGAAGAAGAGCAAAACTCTGGAAACATTCAGTATCATTCAAAAAAATGGCAAGATTTAAGGATCTCTGGAAATGGAATTGCATCTCAGCTTTACCACACACTCATTAATGAAATAGTCATGACTGAATGCAGAGGACTCATTGACTTTGTATTCCCACCAGGAAACATATATAAGGGAATATCAAGACCTACTTTTTCTTTTTTTCTTTTTTTTTTTTTCTTTTTTTTACTTCTTTCTTAATTTTCTGGTACACTATGTATCAATGATTACAGAACCACATCCAAACTAAGAACGATTTCTTAAAAAATCATCCAATCTGAAATCTGTATTTCAGTTCATGCTCATTCCTCAGCCAATGAATGCCATGACATCTCAAAAAGCAGTGCAATGCCCTGAGAACTACAGAATGCAAGTGAAGATTCTGTGGTCTAACTTTGGCTTGGGTCATTTTGCCTTTCTGCTTTCCTACCTGTGTTTTGCCTGTTCAGGCTAAACTCTTCTTGGCAATGCCAGCCTGTTATTATATTTGCAATCCCTACTACAAAAGCAACTAGCAAACAGCTGGAGCCTCTATCCACCAATGATGTAAATAAATAATAGATTTCTTGTTCTCTAAAGAGCAACGCAGATGCATCAAACAGGGTCATAACATAAAGACTTGTAATAAAGTAATAATAAAAGATTGAAATACAGTTGCTAATAAAGCATCTCTTCAAGTTTTCTCTTTTACACTGCATGGGTGGGTGTGTTGGTGAATGTGGGCCTGTGTCTCAAACATAACAGAGCCAAATTAAATTTTGCATATTACATCAACACAAGTGCAATCACAGAAACCATTTATTTCTCAGCATTTTATTATTTTTTTTAATGAACTTTCCTTGAGGACATTGTTACAATTGAGCATTTATTATAAGTAACAAAAGGAATTCCGATTGTACCAGCTGTGGCAAAGAAATACACTTTGATAAACATACAGTACCACAGATGAAAATAACAACACAAGTAAGTAATTAAAAGCTTTGGAATTTAAGGACGAGAATTTCCGCTGACATTTCTCTGTAGAATTTAATGTAGTTATGGTAAGAGAAATGGGGCCTCAGAAAACAGGAGCTTGGGAATGTTTGACCTTATTTCCCCATTTCTTTAGCAGAATTTGGATTTTTCCTTCTTAGCAAAGAGAAGTTTTAGTAATATGAAATCTCAGCCTATGTGTTTGGAAGATTGGAAATATAGGAATAAAAATTATATTAAAAAAAAAAGAAAGTCTGGTTTGTTTGTTTTTATATTTATACACATGGTAGAAAGTAAAGGAACAGCGTCATACAGGAGCATCCCACAGAGACAGTCTACACTAGATACAAGATCATAATTTTTTTTCCAGATGAGGAGACACAAGCAAGTTGCCCTGGAGAAAAAAGTTCCTATGCACTAAGTTAATACTAATTATTTTATTTATGCTTTCACATCATTATGACTTCAAGGTTTTTGTATACTTGTGGAAGAAAATTGTAATCTATTTCACATATAGAAGTGGAATAAGAATAGAGTATCATAGTACACTGTCCTTTTTAGCAGCACTATGTATGGAAACATGAGCCTGTTAAGTGTTTGATTGTACATTACCCTGTTGCAAAAAAAGTTCTTTTTCATACTAACAACAAAAATACTTATAGTTTGAAATACAGTTTTAAATTTTTTTGTATTTTAAAAAAAAAAACAAAACCAAAAAAAATACTCTGTATAAGAAGATTCCTGACTTAAGACACCATAGAACATTAATAGTTACCAGCTTACCTCTAATAAATGCCTCTTCAGCTGTTTTTTATTTTCTTTTGTAAGAACCACAGATATATTTTATTTTTTTTCCCATGGAAGTCAAATGATATGGAATGGAAGACAGCAGTGGAAAACTTGTTATTCATTCCAGCATGGCAAATGTCTGTGTATCAGCATCAAATTTGGCAGGACAACTTTGCAGTTTCTGCAGCATTGCTGGGGAGATGATTCAAACACCAGTTGGGAAATATTTCCTCTCCCTCAGCAAAATATAAGGGAAAGCAAAACAGTGCTTTTGGGAAGAAGACTTAGTTGTGTCAAGGTTGGTATTTCTAGCAAATAAAGTGCAGGTAATATAAAAAGCTCCATCAGCAAAAGGGAGTAGGTGGCAGAAGGCCTGGGTGTTTGAGGCAATGAGTTTGTGTTCAAAATGACAGAAATGCTAGTAAGGCTTATTTGAAGTACTTTGTTGTGAAGGGAGTAGTAGCAGTTGATGTGAAATTATATGAAAATGTATGTGAGAATTTTTAGCGAAATCTTTGGGGCATTTGCCCAAGTTTAGTCACAGCTCAAAATCTTTACTCCCGCCTTATTAGTTTAAAGCTGTGATGGAAACTCAAAGTGACAGTGCTGTCAACACACTGAGACATAATGCCACAGAGCACTGTGCTTCCGGGCCAGCAAACAAAACGTCATCTTCCAAATGAAAAGGCATTGAAATAGGGAAAAAAAAAAAA
>VXBJ01001055.1:234962-257052 GCA_013400055.1 Nycticryphes semicollaris
GTTTCTGAAAGATCATCAGCACTCTGTTTTAACCCCTTTTTCTTTCCTTTTTCACATTCAGACATTTAACTGTTAAAAAATTCCACACACTTGGTTTTTTTGTCTTTCTGCAATTAATTTGTAGTATTTGTTTACAAGGACGATCATTGACATTCCAAGATATTTTTTTATTACTGTTCTTTGTTATAATGTCAGACAGAAGCGTAAAACAGACAAGCAGACAGACATATTGCTCAGCAAAATACTCAGTAAACCACAGGAGACAACTATGGAACAAAGACACAAATACTGATTTTGTTGGAGTAAATCTGAAAACAAACATGGCAGTGAATGGATCAAATGTTCAGCTAATGAAGACTGGTTTCACTCCCCAACAAAGGATTCACCGTTCAATTTACCTCTAGGTTTACCTTCAGCTGAAATAAGAATCTGAAATCTGGAGGCTCTAGACTTTGGAGCTGAGAACAGGAAAAGTCAACCCTCAACCAACATCAGCTGGTATGGTACTTTACCTGTCTACAAAACCTTGGGCATTTGGTACTATTCTCCTCTAAGTGAATAATAGTGAAAAATCCTTTCTAAAGATGTTTTGTCTTCCGATCATCCTCTTGTTGGTGTTTTGTTTTAGTTTTGTTTTGTTTTTCTGTTCATGGGGGTTTTTTTATTATGAAGAAAACACATAACATTTTTTCCTCCCAACACTGAGGAAACAGACCCTAACTGCCCTGTGGACAGAGCATAGGACAAGAGATTTAGTTTATCTTCCCATCTTTCATAATCATTTGCTGGGTGGCTTCAGGCAACTAACTTCCCTATAATTCATTTTATCCATGTCCAAAATAATAAGTGATCCTGAGCATCTTTGTGAGATTTATTGCTATTAAGATTTATTGTGAATCAGCTGTTTGGATGTTATTACTGTCCTCATTATTGTTAATACTTATTATTGTTATTATGCTTCTGCACTGATGAGAACAGCTTAAAGCATATACCACTGTGCTGGGATCTACAACCTGCAATAGAAAAACTAGCCTGAAAGATAACCTTGCCATTAACAAGGTAAAAATGAGAGCACCAAGCAACTCGATAGCCTGCTTCACTGATAACAAGGCTTTCAAATACTCTGAGCCAGATTCTGTTCTCAGCGAGATGAGTGTAAATCTGAGGGGTCCTGCTGAGGTCTGCAAGACTATAGGGAAATTACTGAAAATCAGAATTTGGCCCGGCGGTACTTAAACGTGCTCACTCTAAAGGGCCTGATACTCGCTGGTGCTCAGTGTGCTACACAGAAAAAGGAAAACAACAGAGACACACACATGCTAATTAAAACTGCAGATGTGACTTGGTGGCTAGATTAAATAACACCTCTGGAAAGAGGGGGAGCTGCCATATATAAAAGCAGAAATCTCCTCAATTAAATTGCTCAATGGGCTGTTGTTGATCTAATTTCTCCTAATTTCTAGAAGCAGAACCAATAGCCCACTCTTTCTGAGTGATATCTGTCACTTAAATGCTGACCCATGCCTAGTCTCAAGTGCAGTTTTGACTTTTTCTCCATATGGTTTACCCAGGTGGGTATTTAGAGAGTTCTCTTAAGCACTCCTATTTCCCTCTGTTTGGATGGAAACGAGGCAGATAGGGCACATGTGGGACTGAGACCACCTGAACAGATAATTTTCAGCCCATTCTAGTTTCAGAGTGAGTACAGAAAGGCTAAATTACAGACAGAACAACAGGCAACAATGCAGATGGAAAATACATGGGTCAAGGCTATGCATGCTAAATCCAGTTCATGACACTGTGTTTCATTTCTTAGGCAAAATCAGCACTAATTCCACTGGACCCGGGTAGTCAGCTTGCAAGAAAATTGCAGTGCCACAAAACATACATGAAACTTCTTTTTTTGGGTTCTGGGAATCACTAAGAACTTAAAAAATTAACGTCATTCCTAAGGAAGAAAACAAAAAGAACACAGAAAAGAAAAAAAAACAAAAAAAACGAACCCCAAACAAAACCATCCAACCAAACAAAAAAACCTACCACAAACTGAAAACCGAAAACAAAATAAAGCTAAGCCTCATTGCTGAAGATGTCTCCTGTGGTTGCTATTCCTACAACAGCTGCTGTGTGGCATTGCTCCCCTTCAGATGAAAAGAAGCAGTATTCAATGCCAGTGAGTCAATAGGTTTGCGGTAGTGCATCTCTTGAAGACTATCCCTATTCCCTGTCCTCGTAACAAAGTGTTCTAATTGTTATGTTGACTATTATGGCTACAATTGCAATGTTCTGCTGTTCAAGAATTTTTGTCTATATTTCTGTAAAGCCACAGGGAACAAAAAAAGGTGCCTTTTACAAATTATTATTATTAAAGAAAAAAAAAAAGAAATGCCTTGAAAAATAATCTGCTGGCTATGAAATCTATTATGAAATATATTTCAATTAAAAGGCTACATAATTTATATGCATAAGCTTTTCTTCTGTCAAGTTTATATTTTTGTTGTCTTGTCATAATGCCCTGAAGTAAGCACTTCTGAATTTTAAACTTTAGCATTTATCTTAGCAATCACGCTGTGAAGATAAATATCCCTTGAGGAAGATACACAACTGGATCTTGTATACTAGTAAGTTAGGCTTTGTACAGGTTATTACTGCACCAGGAAGCATGGGGGTTCAATAACAACAATTAGCATTTAGAGATACACTGTTTATGTTCAGTGCATTGTACATGCACCAGTTAATTAAAGCCATGCAATGGCTGTGATTCTGAAGCTCAGTTCTGGGATTCCTGGAAACATTTGGGTGACATAAAAGAATCATAAGCTACTTGCAAAAACTTAATTTAAAATTTCTCCTGATGCTCAACTTTCTGTCGGGGTCTTTTTCTCATGTCTCTTCTGGCACAGGGGACATGGAAGCAGTACGGCTGAGAACTGCTATGGTAAAGCAATTATACATAGCCACAGCAGGTACTCCTGAAGTAAACATCACAGTTCAGATCTTCACCAGTTTAAACAGTTCCTGACCACCTTCACACAGTCAGTGTGATCCTTGAGGGTGAACTGGAAAATTACCAATTTTTTGGGGACTGGCAATTTTTTTTAGCTGGCTCATTTCTTTCATCCAGTTCATTGAGTAGCCATGTAAAAATGTTTGGGGCCAGCAGAAACCAGGGAGCAGCTTCAGAAGAAAATATTTTGGGACAACATCAGAAGAGTGAGGACAGTCACGTAAGTGAGCATTCAGCTATCACACACCTTAGTTTCAGGAGGTTAATTACGTTGGTGCTTAACTTAAACTGGGGTGTAGTCACCTTTAAGCCAATCTGAGACTACACAGTCATGAAAGGAGACAGTTACCCTCTGTGCCAAAGCACTAGCACTCAGATGGCCTTGTAGTCAGCCAGACATTACTGCAAAACATCCAATAAAAAATGAGTAGGAAAATCTGGCAAGGGGAGGAGGTGTTAATGCGTGGTCGGGAATAAAGGAAAATATGTGATGTGCTCAGGCCTTCTTTACACCCGCGTAGACTTATACCAGCTGAAACTGATGGTGAAACTGCACCTATAGAGTTGCTCTGGATGAGCTGCTGAAGGATTCCCTTTCACTTTGTTGACTACAGAAAAAATATACATCAATTAGACCACCAAAATAGACAGTAAATTAGATTTTTAATACAAATTAGAGTCAACAGGGGCCTCTGAGCCAGCACACAGAGCCCTAGAAATAAAACTGGTCTCTCAGCACGTGCTTTCTGTCATTCTCTGCAAGAAGGTCCCTGTTGAGAATGGTCTTGAAACTTCTTCGACTTCTATGGGAACAATCTATCCCCCTAATGTGGACAGAAAACCTGAGACAAATGAGAAGATAACCACTCAACCAGTGAGCAAGACAGCTAGAAACAGGTCCCAGTATCTCCTTGCTGGCTGCTTTCCCTTCTACATTGCCTGCCAGCCTGCAAGAAGCCACTGCGGTGGTTATTTATCTCTACATTGAGGACTTGCTCTCAGGTATAGTCTTATTGATTTCAGTGCTGGCTATAGTGCTTGTTTTGTAACCTAAACAACTGATACTCTTCTCTGCCAAGTAGCATGAAACCTGAGCAGATATTAGGACCCCATAACATTTCAGATTGTATTATAGCCTTTGTCCTGTGCTCTTATTGCCTTTAGACTTCATAAGAGGTGAGGATCCATATCTATGAGTCTTATGTTGCCAATATAAGTTCAAGAGCCTTTGGTGGTTTTTGTTGTTGGGGGGGATTTTGTTGGGTTTTTTTTGTTGTGGTGGTATTTTTCATTGGGTTTTTTGTTGTTGTTGTTGTTTGGTGTTTTTTTGGTTTTGTTTTTTGATCCTGGTTCCTGACTTCCTACAGAAAGAAAACCTTTGTCATAATAGTTGTATCTGACTCTAATTTCCCTTTCCCTGCCAAATTTTTGGAGCTCCCCACCAGTTTTAGCTCATTGTGGGACATGGAAATGTATATTTAAATTCGCAAGTGTTTTTTGGAAAAAAATGATGATGTTTTAGGGGATCTATTCCCAAAACAACATGTCCGCGAAAGGACGTTCTAGCCAGAAGGATGGCTGATCAGTTGTCATCAGGTGTTACAGCCCAGCAGTCATCAAGCACGCAGCTCAGGACCCACTTCTGCATGCAGTGACCTTTCACTATCTTGTAGAAACACAATGTATAGAAGGCAGCAGAAATATTATGGGACAATGTAGTTCTTAAAAACCAGGCTTCTATAGTTTTGCTTTTAGTGGATGTCGAATTTATTTCCTTTCTCATCTCTGCTGACTGCTGTCCTGATTGTGACAATCTTGTTTTTATATAAGGAACCTAGAGATATGGCCCCAGTCAGCTGTTCAGTGCACTGGGAGCAACTGTCTGTCCTCAGCATTCGACACATTCTTTTCCTCTCTCCACATAACTCCGAGAAAACAGGAAAAGACCTTAAGCCTTGGCAGAATTGTAGTTCAGCTCCCTCCGCTGCTCAGATGAGCTGGTGTGTAGCAGCGTTTTGTGCTAAGGCTGCGCTTTGCAACTGACCGATGGCTCAACTCAGATTATTTGGAGGAAATTTTCTGAAACCATACAGGCAACTAGAAGGTAACCTGCCAGTGATATGTGTATATATACATACATACTCAGGCACACGAGGCTTGAGATTTCCTTGCCAAAGGTAAGAAAAAGCTGCCACAATCAATTTAGATTGAGAGTTCAAGGCAGTTTTATTTGCTGGTATTATCATGCAATCTATTTTTAATTACAAGCATTAGTGGGAATTCTTAAAGAGATTTACTAAAATACAGTTTAGAGCTTTTTGGTGCCAGTACAGTTTTTCTTCTATGTCTCTCTTTGTGACATACCCCAAACAGACCAGGCTGACATTTGTGATCACTGTTACCACATCCTTAGCTTTACAGTATCATCTTAAACAATCCTAGGGATGAATTTCAGGCCAGTGTGCTTCCTGTAGCATCTCACCACCAGATAATCCCTCTGGATATGATGCACAGAGCAGATTGCCCCCCACACACATTTCCTGGGACAGTAGGGTACACACAGTACTAACATCCGACCGTTCCCTACCAGGAGATTCATTTTGCCCTAAACTCATTCATACACTGGAGCAGATACTAAGAACTAAAAAACCCAAAACAACAACCAAAAAATAAACCAAAACCATTAAAAAAAATTACAAATTAGACTTATATTTAGTGTAAATCAAAGTAATTCTACTCAAGTCAATACAGCTATGCTGATATTCACTACATGAGGGTTCAGCTTAAAATTTCTAGTTCGGTAGAAGCAGCTGTGTTTCAGCACTACCTGCAGCTTTCACAGAGCACCAGTTTTTTCAGCATGCAACAAAACAGCAAACCACAGTGTAGCCATTGCTTCCCTGTCACTGGTTGCTTATTTTAGACAGGAAAAAATCTGTTCCTTTCAAAATATAATGGAAAAGATTACTAACCACCAAATATATAGCAGCTGGAGATGCCAGTTTGAATGCAACACACACATCAAAACACAAACATTTTTAACAGGTTCTAGTGCACAACCAAAAAGAAATTAAGAACCTGTATATAGGTAGCAATGCACTTGTTCTATCCATCCTCTCTGCTTTCATGTGTTTTGATCATTAAAGGATATTAATAAAAAATAATAAATCTAATGAATGCATAAAAAGAAAAGGATTCATTTTGCAATTGCAACCTAATCGGCTCCAAATCTCTGCAGGTTGTAGGACACACCACTGAGCTGAAGTCGTTTTGAAGAAACAGCTTAAAATGACTCACAGTCCCCTGTTTCTGGGAAGATTAGGTATTTGGGGGAGAGGGAGAAAGGGTAGGTGTTCGGGATTTTTTTGTCATTCTTTCCTCAAAACAGAAAGGAACAGTTTCAAATGCTACAAGCATCCTGTTCGAAAAGGTGAGTTCAGAGTGCAGGACTACCTGGATTTATTTTCCCAGACATGGTAAGTGGCAGTAGGTGAGCTGCGTGATCTCCAGGCAGTCGTGCTCTTTCTTTGTGCAATTCTTTGAGATTTCTGATTTTAAGCCACTGGTGCAAAAAAAAAGTCTTAGCAAAATGCAGATAGAGGAATAAGTTTTCTATAGGATTTTTAAACCAATCTGAACAATTTTATTTGCAGGGATGTTATTCTCCCTGCAGATATATCATACGATGTGAAAATTCCACAGAAGGGGTAGCATCCTTTATTAAATTAAGTGGCTATTTAGAATAATTTCTATAGAATCCAATTTAATTTTTATAAACCCCTATAGGTTTCAAACCTTTTCCATTCTGTAGGATTTCTCCATAGGGACAGTTATTAGTGGCTGCAGGATTTGATTCACAGCAAAGTTGTTTTGTAGAAAGGAAAAATGGCTTCACTATGAAGGATCTCATTGTAAAGCAGGGTCTACTTTTGCCAGCAACAGCCCTAGGCTGTTGCAACTCCTGCAGCCAAACTCGGGCTGGATATACCCACAATGGTGATACAAAGCTGTACAGGCATTCAGGGTCACTTTACCCAAGTGACATTTTGAGGGTTCAGCCCCTAGTCAGTCCACTTTTTCTTTGTTNAAACCTCTCTCAGCCCCATGGAGTGAACCCATTTAAATGTGTCTGCATTATCATCATCATCATCATCATCATCATCATCATCATTATCATTATCATTATTTCATTATTTTTTGGAGGTAAACTTGTACAGCCACCAGTTGAATGGGAAATCAGACTGCTTGTAGTGAGTAACTCAGGTATAAAACCAAGTTCTTTCAGGGGGAAACAGCTCCTTAACCTGCCATTTTGTAGAAGCTGGTAGTTTCTCAGCACCAAGTTACACTCCATCGGTCTATCTGTGATGTGCAGCTCTTATTGCCCTCCCCATTACCCGGATGCTTGCGAACCATTTGAGGCTGCATTTTATGTGGCACCAATACACACAGCCTCTGTCAAAGACAGTTCAGGACAAAGTGTAGAGGAGAAGCAACTCAGCCAGAAGCAATAGTTCCTCTACCCCAGCTCAAATGACTAGGTAGATAGAAAAATCAGATTCACAATCCCTCTTAAACACTGATTCCCACTCTTGTGCCTAAAGTACTTTGCAAACACATGTTCCCTGTTGCCTTCCCAGCACACTGTGGCCCTCAGAATCAACAGCAACGAGAAGCAGCACAGACCGAAGGTTTCATTTTGCCAGCAGCCTGCAGCATTAAGAGCGTGGAAGTCGTACACACCTTAAGTTTTAACGGTTGCCATGGCGATGAAAGGAGGCATTACAAAATGCACAAGCTGTTGAACATGTTGCCGGAGCTGAGAGAGAAGAGCTAAGAATAAACTTTAGACTAATTCTCTGTAACGGCGCGCTCCAAGCATCTGCTGCTCGGCCAGCGTCGCATCCCAGTCAAGCAGCTCGTTAATAGGAGGCAGATGGGAGCGGGAGGGTGTCACCCCACTGAGTGCTCCCGGGACTTGGTACCTTGCAGCCCCAATGCCACTTCCAGCCCGGCGGCTGCAAATGGAGGTTTCTAAAGAAAGAAAGAGGCTAATTTTATGATGATGATTATTATTTAATTCCTTGTTTCCGTGGGGCAGACAGATAAGATCATGCCAGCTGTGTATCAATAGCCCGTCTTGATTTTAGTGCTAACTGCGAAAGTCCTCTCCTGATGAAGGCTTTGGTGATCAGTTGGAACAATAGAAAAGGTGTCTATCTGCCCGGTCCTGCTGCTGAGAAAGGAGCAGGAGCTTTGAAGAGGGGAGCAAGGAATGAATGCCAACCTTCATCATTTTTGTAGTCGTCCGTGTGCGCTCCTGCCCGGGCATACCAAAGAGTAAACATGCCAGGGGTCCTGGCCCATCACACAGGGGTGAAGAAGGCTTTAGGGATGTCCTGCAGACAGAGTAGCCCCACTTCGCAAAGCATCCCATCACACAGCCAAAGGATATGAGCGAGGCTAAGAGAGCAGGTAAACACACCATGTGCTCCCCCAGAAAGCTGGCCTGGGGAGTAGTTTTTCCTTTTCCATTTCCCTCATATGTGAGTCTCCACACTCGCTGATTCAAGGCAGAATTTGCTGAGCGGCCGTGGGTAGGAAGACTGTTTTTTCTGCCTGGCAAACACCCACTAGATGGCAATATCCCTCGTTCCCTCGCCCAGCACCGCAAGAACCGGATGCCGCTTCACACGGGGGTGTGTGTACGGGGGGTGGTAGATAAGACACGGGGATCTTGGATGCTGTTGTGCACTGAGGTTTCCTAAGCACAAAGAAAAACAGATCAGCAGAATATTCATTAGCAAACTTATCCTAGTTTTAAAAAGAAAATTAACTGTCAAGAACACATTATGCATTACCTGTATCTGTTGAGGGCATAAAAGGGTATTCCTGAGCACCTGTCCAGAAGCAATTTCAGGCCTTGTAACTCAGATAAACCCCTCCATTAGAGATATAAATAACTATACTCTCCAATACAATTCGATCTCCATACTCCTTGCTTTCTGTTCTCCCAGACTTTTCTCTCCCTTGTCTTTCTCCCACTTAAACTAGTTTTGATTAGAAGCATTTTGTGCGTGTGTCTGTTTACATACCTGTGAAATGCTCATCAGACTTCCAGGTTAACATACAAAACCAACAGTCAACTGTCCAGGCTTCTTTGTACACAAAACACATTCAGGACCCAGCCCAGTCTGAAACCTACATGCATATATTCTGAAGCATGTGTACACATACTTGGAGGCACTAGTGATGCACCTCAAAATAGGGAGGGAACTAAAACTTGTTGCAGAAACAGAAGACAGAAGAAAGGATGGTATGGTACTAGAAAGAAGGAAAGAAAGAAAGAAAGAAAGAAAGAAAGAAAGAAAGAAAGAAAGAAAGAAAGAAAGAAAGAAAGAAAATGGATATGGATTTCCACAGCAAGAGATAGTGGGAAAATATCACCATCCAATGTGACAGCTCATCATGAAGTAGAAAAGGTCGAGTTTTGAGTCTCCTGTGTAGGTCAATATATGGCAAGTTTCTTAGAAATATTACCCCAGCTCTGCCACAGGCATCTGGTAATGATGGCCTGGGTGATGAGGCACCTGTAATTCAATGCAAAGAACCAAGCACCCACAGAGCGGGTCCTGCGTGACAAAGTGATAACCTTCAATCTTCAGGTTTTATCTGCCTTAGTTTGAAAGGCAGGGTGTATGCTTCTCTCATGAGAAAATTAGCCTATCAGTATGTGTTGAATTTTCTTTGTTTTTTTTCTGTTCCCTATTCCTTTGAAATATATGGTGCTTTTGATATTACTGTTATAGAACTTCCTTCCAATTTGTTTCTTGCAACATAAGCAAACATGAGCTTCAAACCAAATTCAGCTGATTAAAAAGGGAGAAAGTAAAAGATCTCAGGGATATGGTATCACAACCATCTCTACCAAAACTGAGGCTGGGAGTTAGAAAGATGTGAAGAACTATGAGATTTGACCTGTTAGCTTTGGCCTTCAAGTAGGGTCCTTCTAGAAAGCATAATGTTTCCCACCACCCAAAAAAACCCCAACAAACAAACAAAAACAGAACAAAAACAAAAAGAAAGGCAGGAAGTTGGGGAATGAGAGGTGGTTCCTTAAATACGGTAAACTAGAGTGTGACTGGCACAGAAAGGTTTGTAGCTAAATTGGCTGGAACACTGTAGTGTGAGGAAGACCATCAACATGACAGATAAAACCCAGAGGAAGTATACACAGAGCAA
The DNA here is from genome assembly GCA_013400055.1 of Nycticryphes semicollaris. Taxonomy (NCBI): domain Eukaryota; kingdom Metazoa; phylum Chordata; class Aves; order Charadriiformes; family Rostratulidae; genus Nycticryphes; species Nycticryphes semicollaris. The sequence continues at coordinate 245,212 of VXBJ01001055.1, forward strand.
CAAATACTGGAACTATGGTTTTGTAATGTTTAAAGCTAATGCAATAAGGCGGCCCTCAGCTTTAGTAACTCATCAGTAATAGCCTGGTGTAGCTCATTGCACGTCTCACAAGAAACAAGAGATTTGTGATGTCTTATCTCATGCTGACCACTCTCATCTTTAATCAGCAGATGAAATCTGTGCCACAGCAAATCATGGACTTGCAGGTGCACAGGACACTTTGGCAATGGATTCAGATTGTTTTCCTCAAGCTACTTAAGAATGGTCACTTAGGGCATATGTACACTGAATGGTGACGGAAATTAACACTGCCACATATTGGTTATCCACACCTACTCTTGAAACGAACATGTTTCCAATTAAAAGTGAAAGAGACAATTGTTGAAGTCACTTTGGCAGTGAGAACTCTCCAGCTGTCTCTAGATTCCTGAATAAGTGAAATGTTTGACACAGAAGCATATGTTTTTGGCAACGTTGTTTAATCGTTGTTTTAAAGGGAAAATTGAAATTCTACAAGGTGTGAAAAAAAAGATCACTGGAACATTTTCTGTTTGGAGTGACAGAGACTATGTCACCTTCCTATGTTTATTCCTTTTCTCTGTAGAGTTTCATTTTGCAGGAACTGCCTTACAGACGAAATGATAGGGAACATGCAGGGTAGGCACACAACAAGAGAAACCAAAGGTAGCTGCAGCCTGACATAACAGAGTCCCATGCTGCAAAGTACAGGAAAGGGTCTTAGAAGAAGCAACACAGTCTGAATTTAAAAAGCAATGAAAACTCTTACAAGATTAATCCTCATCTTTAACAATTTGGTCATTGTATCAGCTGTTAAAACTGAAGAGATGGAGTGCAGATGACATAATCTATAAACAAAAGCTGGTGAAGAGTTATGGTTTATAGGCATCCCACAGCTTTGCCAAGGGTCTTACATCTCCCAACATGGCACACAAACCTACAGTGTCTCTCACTTTAGCAAACCAGGAACTTGCACAGGACCACCTGAGTCATCTATCATTGCCTGCTACTATCAACAGGTAGCCTCTAAGTGGCAAGAGACCTAGGACATTGTGGCTACTGCACATATGCCCGTAGTTGCAAATCACAGGATTTGATTCTAGAAACTGACACAATCTAACTTGCTTTTTAAAAACTAGCTTTACTTTGTGGGAATGTATTTTTCCATCTCTCAAATATAACATTAATGGATAATCTTAATTTCATGACACAAAATGTGTTTTCTCAATTAACAATCATTAATAACAAGATGAAAAAAAAAAGAAAAAGAAAAAAAAAAAGAAAAACAAAGGCACACCAATACAGTGAAAACTGAGCATGTTTCAAGTGTTCCTTCCAAGTCCTGCTTAAAATGAAGCTTTTATTCCCCTTTGCATTCAGTTTCTTAGTCAGTCTTTGCGCCATTATAATGTGTTTTCCTTAGTATTCCATGATGGCTTAGTTTTCTTAACAGCCTTTTGTGAGAGAATTTCTCAAATGCTTCTTGAAAGTCCTAATAGATTATGTCAGCCAGTTCTCCTTTATCCAATATTTATTTGACACTTTCAAAGAATTCTAGTAAATTAAAGAAGCTTGATTTTCCTTTACACAACATACATTTCTTTGTCCGTAACATATCATGCTTATCTAGGATTTTTATAATCCTACTTTTAATTATCATCGCAGTCCATTTGCTGAAGTAAGGCTCATTGGTGTGTAATTCCCAGGATCATCCCTAATGTCTTTTTAAAAGACAGATAAAACATCTCCAGTGGATGATGTTAATGAGATATTGTACATTTCTGTTAGCAGCCCAACCACTTCGTCCTTAACTTCCCTCAGCATCTGGTCCAGGTGGCTTGTTACCCAGGTTGGAATCCAGCCAGGACAGAGGGGTTAACACCTCTACTCATGAGAAAAGTGCTTTGAAATCTTTAATGGCCAGATGCATCGAGAACATCAACCTCTATGTATCTGCTGATGTTCAGCTTTTCCAGGAGCACAGAGCCCCATGCTGGGAAAATATCATGGCTTTCATCTGTGGACTCAAAGGGCAGGATTTTCTTGCAGTTTTATAGACTAAAAAACTGATAGAACCACTTCAGCCATTTGTATACAAATATGCAGTAATTAGAGTGAATGAGTGAAGCTCATTCTGTAATTCCACAGAGCACTATAGTATCATGTAATCAGTTTATTCTACCTGCAACATAAAATTCTACTTAGCTACACAAGAGTACATTTTATCAATTATTGATTTATGAACATCTAAGGCTTTCTTCAGTCACCATTTATGCTCTTGGTTTTATCATCTCTGCTGTGCTGAGAGTAGTGTCATACAGTGGCATAGTCTATACTATTTAAAATTCCACATACTTCAGTAGATTACCCCATTAACCATTATGTTTTCCAGGCTGTATAGATTAAAGTAATTAAACTTGTCCTCAAAGACCTAGCACTTTGATTATGGGATCATTCTACCGCCTGCAGCACATTTGAGGTGATTTGCAGTAATATTGTCTTTGGGAATTTAGTGACCATATTACACTGACAGCAGTGAGAGCTGGTGGCCTTCGCGGGAAAAAAAAACAAACCACAAAACACAAAAAAAAACCCAAAAAACCACCAACAGATTTCATCTGTGACCCTTAGAAAATATCTCACAGAGACATGTTGGGGCAAGGCCCAGTGTTATGGACAGTTGGGTGGCTTTGGGAGACTGGCACTGGTCTGTGTAGACCCCTAAATCAGGGTTTAGTGTTTCAGGCTGTAATGCACTTGCAACTGTGTTCTGGTTGGAAGTGATTGAAAGGGTATTTTCAGAAGACTGTACATTGGCCCTTGTGAAGTGAGTTGGATAGCATCAGCCGAGAGAACAGGTGCCCATATCATACTTAAACCAAAGTATCCCACTCAACTCTCAGGATAGTAATGTCAGCATCAAAGCCAAGGATAAAATGAGAATGGTGACTAAACTGCTTTTCCCTCCTGTAGAGGTGTCCCTTCAGGTCAAATGAAGGCATGTTGGCCTGAAAATCTCAGGAAACCTGCATATTTTCTGACTATGCTTTATCTTTTCTATGGATAAAAGGGAGATTTAAGAATGTCAATCCTGCATCTTTCACTGGCATGAAATTTGCTAAAAAATCTGTAAAAGAGGCAAAAAAAAATTGATGCTTGCAGACAGGCTGCTGATGCATTGTGGAGAAATTTTCAAAACCTTTCCCTTTAGAAATGATTCATCTTATGTGTTATATATTTTCTCTCCTCTGTACTTTTTCCTTCTTACAAAAGACTGGAAAACAGGATCCTCGCTGCTTAAGAGTTAATCTGCTTTGGCTACCTACCTATTCCTCACCTGTAGTCAATATTCTCCCTCTGTGACAACCAGAGCTATGAATTTACCTATAAAGCAGCAGTGCCCAGGGGCCCCAGTAGGGATCAGCATTTCATTTATAAGACACAGCAAAACATAGCTCTGTCCTGTTTGACTTTTTTTCTCAATAAACAAAGGATGAAAGAATATAAGTAGTTATTCCCATTTTACAGATGGAGAACTGAAAACCAAAGAGATTAAAAGGCAGATGCAGAAAAGGATTTAGACGATATACTGACTGCCACCTAGCCTGCATCCCATATACTCATTACCCAGACTCGTGGCCATCTGTTCTTGAAATGATCTACGTATTTCATGTATTCTTAAAATTTTGGACTAAATTTTGTGAGATGCATGTATTTTTGCCATAATATAACCTAAATCTGGACCTGCTCAGCTACTATTTCAAACCAAAATTCCCAATGGGATTCAAAACCTAGGTTATCTTTGCTTAGCTTGTCTGTGTGCCTACTGGACTGAGATTCTCATAAAATAATTTTGGTAGATGTCTTTAAACAAGAAACTAACAGAAATTAGGAACCTGGATCACTACTTCAAGGTGATGCTTTGTGTTCCTTTCTTTTCTTCCATGGGTTTGCATTAAATCCAGAATCTGGTGTAGGCTTGTGTCCAGTTTCACCACTTAAGATGCAAGGTATAAATGACTGATTTTAAGTCTGTCATTGTCCAGACAAGCCACGAGGAACTGAAATGAAAGGTCTTTGCTTACATACCTGAATATATCGTTTGGACACAATTCCCATGATCCAAAGCCCTGTTTTATTCAAATACTACCTTGAAAAATACTCCTCAGAAATGGTGTTGGAATCTGACAGATAAGGTATTGATTTAAATACTGTCTCATTTAGCACTGCTGATCCAGCTTTGTGGTCTAAGCTTACCTGAAAAGGATGTAGGTGCTTTGAACTAGTAGAAATACTGTTTCAGCAAGACCATTAGATATGAATTCTATAAACTTCAGCCAGAAGTTCCTGGAAAGGACAGTGGAAGGAGATAGTTTTCAAAGCCTTTTACTTCTGTAGCTTTAGTCCCATGTAGCTGAATTTAGAAACTCTGCCAGCTTTAGAATGTTCCTAAACTTCACTCTGACCCTGGCTACAGCTCTGAATCTCTTCTCTTGCCACAGAAAGAGGACACTGCCCCTGCGATCCACAAAAGGATGACATGTAGAACAATAGCTCTCAGCAAGTCTACAGTTCATACTTCTGAAGATAATGTTGGTCTAGGCTGAGATAAATATTTATTTTCTGAGTTTCTCTTCTCAGCAATTCTTTGACTGTTGTCTTCTCCAGTGTAAAGAATAGTCCACATTGTTACCTTTGATAATAAATTATTCAGTGTTCAGGAATGTTCCCAAGCATCAGAGCTCAAATACTATGAAAGAATCTCTGACATGGTCAACTTGGGGAAAAATTACTCTTTCCCAGAATTCCTGGGGCTATTCAGAACTATTTAAGTATTAGAGACATTCACAGTTAACAGCTTAGTCATCACCCATTCTTGAGGGCTAAAATAATTTGACATCAACAGAGACAAGCCATTTTGTTCCACTTGGCCTTAGTACCAGAAAAGAGTTCCAATACTAATATTACCATATTTATTACTATTTTATTTCTATTACTATTTATTACTATCATTATTACTATAATGACGTGGCTCTGTGAGTCAGATTGGGAGTGAAACTTCTGTTTTCCTTTGTTTCTAAGTAGTTCTTGGTTTTGCATAGCTGTGCATTGTAAAGAACAAGATTTTTATATTGTTTTCTTGTATAAAGAATACCAATCTCCGAGCTACAGTAAATTTGCATGCTTTCACTGAAATCCACGGGACCATGATTAAATTTGAACTACCGATTAAATCTTTTGCTCAGTTATCACCCAGGTTCTTAGTGCTTTGCAAGATCAAGCTGTAAGGGTCTAATCCAATTATCTTTGCCAAAGGAAGGTTGTCTTTGACTCCCTGTTGCAGGATGAGTAACTGTGTATCATGAATTCAGAGTCATTATAATGATACCCACCTTGTACTGCAATTATGCTGAGAACTTTCAAAAAGACATTTGATAAATGTTGCACTCTTGAGAGGTGTCAGAGTAATGGTCCTGCAGGTTGAAGTGTTTCATCTCACCCCACAACAGACAAAGGGCATGCAGCTGAAACATGCAGTTTCTCCAAGCTGCTCAAAATGGGCAACCCCCTTTTGTGGGACTCTGAGATTTGTTACAACTTCACTATGTTTTTCCTTGAGAAAAAATCTCTCCAAACTGATTCAGGAAAAAAGACTCAGAGAACCATCCATCAGCAGCCTCAACAGAGCCCCAAATGTGTGCAATATAGCAAGGGATTTTCTGCTTTCACTCCTTAATTTCTTTATCTAACTCCTTTCCTCCCTTACTTTTCCTCTCTCCTCTGAGACAGAGCTTTAGTCTTCTGTTTAATAACAGTCTGAGTTAGCTAGACAAAATAATTTATTTCACAAAACTGCTGTGATCTGGTGACCAAAAAGGCAGCTCAAGCAACACCTTAAACAGCCTAACACAAGTACAATGTCTCAGAGAGCTAATAGGAACGTGTACTGTGATTGTATTTGTCCAGGTTGGGAAGTAGAGTGAGCATCAGAAAGAGAAGATGAATTTTGTAGAATTCCTGTGTTTTTCTGCTTATGCTTTTTTATTTTATTTTTTTTCCTGTCTTTTCCCACTCCTGGGTTTTACACATTTGCCTCACTTTCACTAAAAGGAAGAAAATTAGCAACAACACCGATCACAGCCCTTCTCACCTAACTTCCGTAAGGATTTTTTTTGTTTGTTTTTCTGTTCCAAAGAACATTTATTGCTATCTTTAATACAGTGCTTCAGTGCATTAAAGTACAGCAGCCTCTCTACAGTTTTTTTTCTGCAGCTAAAGGGAGTATAAAGAACACAGTTAAAGCCTCATGTAATAGTTTAAATTCACCTGTTTCCACTTTTTTTCTTCATCCACAAATGACTAAGCAGAATAACTCAGTGGTGCTAGACTGGGAGAAGCAGTAACACTAAACATCTTTCAGAAAAAAATTGAGGAAAACGTTGCTAGAGCAGGCATCAGCCTGAAAGTTTCTTCCGTGGCTGACAAGTTTTTAGTCACTGTGGTGCATTAACCAAAGTCCATCAGTGCTGCTGACCACGCACTTCAACATGATGAGCACATCATGCACTGTTCTAGACGCTCCTGGGAGTGATGTGAGTCTGTCAATGACTGGATCCGCCACACCCCAGGCTGAAGATGGCCATCCTGAAGACTGTACTAATCTGTAGGTTACTGAATGTATGAAACAAAAAAGAAGTTGTATGTTTTAAAATGTGTTTTAAAGCTTTCCCACCCAATTCCATTTTTTTTTTTTTCCCTGAAAACTACTGTCTTCTGCCAAGATAAGGTAAGACCATCATACATTTGAGCTGAGGACATCTTCAACTCTGAGGTCCCATAGACATGAGAGAGAGCCGGAATGTGTTACACAATTATGCATGGAACAGTACACCTAATACAGTTACTACCTATAGGACAGCTATTGTCCTACTCAAAGTTATGACTCCAAATTCTTGTTGAACTGTAAGAAAAATGTTAGTGACCTACAAGACTAGGCAGGATACAAGCAGAGGTCTGCAGAAATGTACTTGCACATACTAAGATTTAAATTTTGGATGAAGAAAACAAGGCTTGCTGTTTCCGAAAAAGGTATTACTTATTTTCTTCTGAGGGATATTTTGCTGACACTAATCAAAACCATACATACCTTAGTCATACAATAGTGTAAATGTATAACACCAGAAATCTTTCATGTACTTAAATTATACACTTTCAGTTTTTGGCCGGGCAGCTGAATGCATGTCTTCTGTGTTCTCTGGATTCCTTTTTAACACTATGGGCTGGAATCCGTCACTTCCCACCATTTTCAAGTGTGAGAATTTGAAAGGTTTATTCTGATCATTAATCAGCCCCTCCAATTAAGCACAATTACACCCTATAATGATAGTTATAATTATTGATTGATTAATCTTTCAACTATTAATTAAGAATCTTAATTAAAGGAGTTTTTTCATGTTATTTAAACTGAAACATGACTAATTATTTTATAATTTACTCAGTATGTGCAAAAACTGCATTCATTCTGTTTTCTCTGTTTCACTGCTATATTGGAAAAGCTGGATGTAGAATTTCAAAAACAGCTAATGCCTCCATCTTTGCACAACAAAGCTGAGACCTGTTTGTCCATCCAGATTTTTAGAAAGGGCTGAATCTGAAGTAGCTCTTACAATAGCAGCCACAAAACAATCTCATTTGATTCAATGGCGATTTTGAAAATCTTGGATTGTAACTGCAAACTGACAGGAATACTTAAATTATTATTTAGCCTACAAGGTGCCTCACAATACCTAAGCTGAAGAAGTCTTAACACTTTGGCATGAATGTAAGCACAACTGAAGTTCCATTACCTGAAGTAAGATGCAAAGTTCTGGTCTCTAAAAATTTCAAGTCTCGAGTGTATTTTTTTTTTTTTTTGGTTATCACAAAACTGAAGTACGACTGCAGAGAACGAATTCATAAATACAACAGGGTAACTTTCATCTTCAACAAGATGATGAGGCACTCAGATATGCCCATAGGCGCAATTTCTCCTATTTGGAAGAAAATATGTGTCAACTACATGGCAAACTTACATAAAGAATCATTTTGAAGAGACTGCTTATTATTGCTTAACTCAGTCTTACATGTATTTCAGTAGATTGAACTTTACATCTCAGTGCTTCAAACATCATCATTTGAGGGAGTCTTTTAGTTCAAAATAATGTGGGTTTTGTTTTTTTTTTAAACACAGATAGCCTATCTTTTATACTGTAGACAATTCCATTAAAAGTGATGGATACAAGGACTAGTTTTAAAAAACTATAACAACTGAATTAGCCACTCCTTGTATAGTTGCTGGATAGAAATAAAAAATTCTAGGCTGTGATTCATTTCACGCTTAAATAGATCCTTAAAATGTCAGGCAAATGGCTCGCTCATACAGCTTATCTTTTCTCTGTTGACTATAAAGGGAGGCAAAGATGAGTTTTTCAGCTGTATAACTCTAAAATAAGTAAGATCAAGTTCTCCCTGTGTGTCCGACTCTCACGCATGCTATTCAAAATTTTAACTTCAGTGTGCGCCAAAAACTTTCTATGCTGGAATACACCTTCTGAGAATATTCATTTTAACAGTTATGTTGAACATATAACAGCAACAGCATTGTTTGTGTGAACATAAATAAGGGTGGAAGAATCATGTTGTTTAGTCCAATGAGACAATTGAACTCAGCAGAACAGAGTGAAAAGACATATGCACTTTTTATTAGGAAATTAATCAACAGGGGTTATTGATTTACAAATTAATAGATCCTGCTAGAATAAATTATTCTAACTATAAAACTTTCAGTCTGGTGAATGTTATTTTACTTTAAAAGCATCAAAATGAATTGTCCCCTGGTTATATTTTTAAAAGCTTTACCAGAACAGAGCAAAAGAAAGTTATGTCATTTCAAGATAATCCCCTGCCATTTCAAAAAAAAAAAAAAANTCCCTCAAGTAAAAAAAAAAAAAAAAAAAAAAAAAAAGGCAGCAGAAAAGAAGCTCATAAGAATCAGTTAATGGCATATATGGCAGATGCAGCAGATGTACCTCAGCCTATGAGTAATGCATTTTGTTGATAGTATACACAAGCAAGCTGGAAATTCTCGTGACATATTTTGGACAATACATGAACTTAACTGCCAGACAAGGGTAAAAAATTATGGAACTGTCTGCTTCACAAATTTGCTTGTATCAGACCCTGATGCACCTGTTCCAAAATTGTCAGAGATCAATATAAGCAGACACCTTTGCACCCAGAGTATGCTAATCTCTGAGGACTGGCCTTTTTTTTCAGATTGCAAGAAATCCTGCTTTTGTTTGTGGGGGTTTTATGTTGTTGGGTTTTTTTTTGTTTGGTTGGTTGGTTTTATTTGCTCCATTTTTAACTTAGCCTGACATCTGCAAATGTCTAAAGCAGTACCTTGTTGTGGGAAGCTGTCTTGCTTAAATCACCCTTTGCTCTCTATCAGCAGTGGGATGAAAGCACCACTTGGAGTGGAACTTAAAGGCCTGAGATTTTCACTCAAGTCATGATGATGCCTGTACAAGAGAGATATTCAGGAATTAATACAATTCATATTGTATGAAGTGCTGGAAATAACTTTAGGAAGCCTTTCACTCTAAGTTCTTCTGAGTCCTCATCACAAGTCCATTGTAGCCAACTGAAAGACTCCCCTTTTCTGTGAATTTCATCTAGACTTGTACTTGTCCAAAATGTCTGGTATGAGATTTATATTCTGAAACTGCAGTAAGTTTTGTCTGCAATAAAGTGAGGACTAAAACTTGATATAGTTTCTGTATTATGTGACCAACTCACTTTGACTTTCATTGAGTTCAGATGAAAAAAACCTCAGCAGTAGTCTGTGTAGTCTTCTTCATATTTTGAATATTGATGACCTCTTTCCATCAATACCTTTAGAGATCCCAGTGCCTGCCAGTTCAGAAAGCATTTATGAACATAAATGTGCCTAAGCTATAACTAATTTGCTTCCAAAAAATCTGTGTAAAAAACAAGAAATTGAAAAGATATCTCTTACATTGTTTTTTCTTGTTTACCTCCTGATTTTAAGCATATCAAAATATGTTGTCCATGCTAATCTGTCAACTGATGAATAATAGCTTTAAACACTCAAAGAATATATAACTAAAATAGGCTGTGATTTTTAAACCATTACTGGTTTACCTACAGCCTAGTCCAAGGCTTAAATAATTATCTATTAATTTTGTGTCACTGAGGACAATAAATACTGACAATCACTAGTTTGGGTGCCTTTTCTATCTCATTCAAATTGTACCACAAGGTGAGTTCTCAGTGATGAACTGAATTTCCCTGAAGTTCACAGAGCTTTCGTTATCAGCATCTCTCTGTAGCACACAGGGCCTCGCGTTGCTCACACAGACAGCACCAAAATGCACTGCAGAGCTTTTAATGCATTCTGAATAGCTCTTGTCATTCAGGATCCTTCAATTCATGTTTCAGATTTTCCCAGGGGGCTTTGATGTTAATCCATTTCACACTTCTAACACATCTGTTCTTCTTCTGGCTTTCTTATCTCTTCTGAGCATTCAAATTAAAAAAAAAATAAAAAAGAAAAAAAAAAAGAAAAAAGTTTTAGCTGTCATTGTGCAGTTTCTGAAGCAAGACTTTAATGATGAAGCATATTCTAGCTAACTTCATTGATACTTTGTTTTAGCCACACAAGGAGGTAGGTATGCACAATATTTCCAAGGCTAACTGTTTCCCCTTTATTTTCAATTTTTCTTGACTCTCTATGCAATTAAGAAACAGCTGTTTGTCACAGTACCTAGCATTAAAACAGTGTGGTCCGGTGATTAATTTTTGGACATGAACAGTTCAGTTTTATACAAAGCTATCCATCTCCAGCAACATTAATTAAGTAGTGACCAAAAAAACTTGCACATCTAGATGTCAATATGAATCACAATGCTGAGCAAACTTCTTGTAGTGGTCTGTTCTGGTTGTAAAAGGAACCACCAAAATTCTGTATCCTGATCCTTGTTGTAAGATCTGAAACACATTATCCTTTCATCCATCAGAAGGCCACAATTTAAATTGGAAATAAGTAGTATTAGTAAGCAACTCAGAGAATTTATTATTGTTTTCTGTCACACCAGAGGTGGGATGCATCTCACGCACCTCTAACAGCCTTATGTATCTAGTAAAAACTAGATGCTCAGTCCCACCCCACAGTCAGTGCTGAAATACTGGAAGCTCTGGATGTGACTCATCCCATCCTCAGACTGCTATCTAGATAGGTGGAATGAATCACCATCTCTAGGTGTCACTTTCCATTGACACGCAGTTTTTGGATGACAGCTTAAACTGAAAGGTTAACATTCAGGTAGCCAACGCCAAGTAAAAATAATCCTAACGTGTGATTTTACTGTGGAGAATAAAAGAAGTATTATAAATGTCCTTAAAAGTTTCCTTTCTATCTTTTTTCTCCCTATGCCTGGTTAAAGCATTAAGGCTGTTAATGATCATCCCTATTTTAAATATGAAAATGCACTATTTCATGGTTAAACTTTACAATAACTGTTCTATTGTACAGTTGCACCTTATTTGAGGCATGTTTTGTGGGACTGACCAAAACTGGTTGTTTAACAAAGGCAGTAATTTAATAATGCTGGAAAAGAATTGTATTCAAAGCATCTCTATAGACAGGAGGTTACCTAATAACATTCTATTGTAGGCCTGTCTCTGTCTATGAAAGACAAGTATTATCATACAAATGAAAAGACTGCTTGTTTCCATCATCCCTATCCTTACTCCCCCCTAAAA
>VXBJ01001055.1:257107-267127 GCA_013400055.1 Nycticryphes semicollaris
CTGTTCAGACCAAATTCAAGAAACATGAAGTTCTGTGCAAATTCTTACCAGCTCTTGACAGTTCTAAAGTATTTTTAAGCCTCTTTAGAATGTAAGTAAAATTTATGCAATTGTAACATCTTATTATTTGATGATCAATTAATATTAAAAAGCAGAGTGATTGAAATAGCCTATAGATCACAGCTTTCCCTTGGGATGATTGCTTCTGGCTTACTTCCTTGTCTGCTGCTATCCCACCACTCCAGTTTAGCACAGAGAGGAACTTAGTTCCAGAATTGCTTGCCTTGACCATACCTAAAGAGCAGAATGTTTTCATTTGCTCATTGCAGATGGGGGTCTGTAAAGATGCTTGAGGCTTTAAATATGACGTAGGCATTTAAAACAATTTGTCATAAACAGGGAACAGGGAAGTCGAAGGATGTGTACAAACAGGGAGGTAATGGATCCGCCTAGAAAACCTGATTAATATAACAAAACTCAAGTAATCCCATTTTGTTCAAAATAAATCAACTTCTGAGCCGTATTTGTATTATATCAAATAGAAAGTTTTTATAATGGAACAATTTTCTGTCAGAAATGCTTATTTTCCAAATGAAACACTACACCAACAGCAGTTTCACTATTTCACCAAAACATAGTTGAGGTGATTTCGCTTAAGTTTTGTATCATTAGAATTAATGCATATGGTCAAAATTAAGTACTTTGTTTTATCAGAATTAAATGCTTTAATAAGGTCATGTTGACTTATTTTTTTTGTCCAGAACTTTAACTTTGTGGACTTTTGAGGTGTTTGGATAGTTAACTGTAATTTAGGAAAAAGAGATATTTCAAAACCAGCAAACTCTGGGGGAGAAAAATTTCAGGTTTTAGTGATGATTGGATTACTTCACAGAATCTTCATGGTTGGAAGGGACCTTTGAGATTATCATGTTTACAAAATTTTGGACAGCTGCCCCAAGGTGTCCAAAACTACTGAATATGTAGAAAAACTGGATTTACTTCTCAAAGGAAGCTTTTTATTACTCAGCTTTTCATTTCACCCCAAACTGACACAAAAAAAGATTAAAAGACATTTTGCATATGTATGTACGTGTGTGTGTGTGTATAAACATAAAATGCTAAGAACTGGGGGGAGGGGGGAGAAGGAAATATTAAAAAAATGCAGTAAAATACAGTTGATTTGACCAGGAAAGTAATTTTCAGTTTGTCATACAGAGTCAAAATCCTTCATATTTTTTTTTTTATCAGACAATGAAGTACTTTGCAGCTACAATTTAGTTTGTCCTGCCCCTCAAGAAACTAAGCTAGTGAGGAGTCTGGAGCACAAGTCTTATGAGGAACAGCTGAGGGAGCTGGCTTTGTTCAGCCTGAAGAAAAGGAGGCTGAGGGGGGCCTTCTCACTTTCTACAACTGCTTGAAAGGAGGGTGTAGCCAGGAGGGGTCATTTTCTTCTCCAGGCAACAGGTGATAAGACAAGAGGAAATGGCCTCAAGTGTTGTGCTAAGGGAGATTTAGGATGGATATTAGAAAAAATTTCTTCACAGGAAAGGTTATCAAACATTGGAACAGGCTGCCCAGGGAAGTGGTGGAATTGCTGTCCCTGGAGGAATTTAAAAGCCAGGAAAACATGGTGCTGAGGGACACAGTGTAGTGGTGGTTTTGGCAGTGTTAGTATATTGGCTGAACTCAGCCTTAAAGACCCCTTCCAACCTAGACGATTCTGAGTCTATGATTTATGACGCCAGTTGTAATTTTGCAACCAGTGTGATTTTGTATCTCCATTTGTAACTGAATTCCCAGTTAGGATTGTAGTTCTCATCATGCATTTCAGTGATAAACTCAGATAATGAGGAAACTGTGAGCGGGAGTCCCTCAGAGAAGTCTGTTTAGAAAGGAGAGGAGGGCAGCAGGTAGTCAGCCATACCCCCCATTAGGTAAGGTGGTGACAAATGAGTGTTTCTAACTTCAGTTTGATCATGCAAACTGATCTGAGTGTTTTTGTACTAAAATGAAGTAGTCTGTGCTGATATTTCCAATAAGGTGCAAGGAATTTTTGACATTTTTTCCTGATGTCTTTAGGGTGATAAATGCTTGCTACTGCTGTTGGATAACAGAGTTGCTAGTCAAGTGTCAGAAATGTCTGGTTTGAAGCTATGTTCTTCACACTAGTAGATGGTATGTGTGGAGAGATCTTTAGTGTTAAGTGTCTGAAATGCTAGTCATTTTTCTTTAACACATCCCAATTCACTTCCTAGTGAAGTGAATGGCTATTAAAAACAAAACCAAAACCTACTTTTCTGACTCATATTAATATTTTGTCCCAGAATTTCTAGGATGCCTGTGCTGTTATTAGAATCACAAACAAATTTGAAGCTTCTCAAACAACCTGGTCATTTGAAGAGTAACAATACTAAGGTACCTCAGTGGTGCCGACAGTCTCGTTTGACTCTACTTGAGGCTGAAGAAACATACTATTTCTAAAAATCATCAAGTTTCAAAGGCCTTAACTCAGTTACCCAAATTACCAGGTTACCAGTTACCCATGTGCTGAACACAAGGTGATGATTTAGTTTTCTGAGGACTCTAAGTAACTTTTCAACCTGTCAAGTCATACCCTGTTTTAGAAGACGCAGACTTTATGGGCTAAATTGAGTTTTATTCTCTCCAGACAAGGCAGACAGACAGAAGTTCTTCTAGATTATTTTTATTTTAGACGCTCCCCGTGCTAACTAAATACTACTCACCAGCCTCAGATGTGGGACTTGACCGCAATCTGCATGTTGGAAATCATCTGAGAACACACTCACAAATTAAGACATTGATAAAGAAAACAAAATTAAAAACTCTCCCAAAGCAAACTAGACCTTCCACATGAGGGGGCTATTCTTTAGATCAGGGATCCTGCAGACAGGGGAAAGCATGTGGCTGAACTGAATTTAAAGTTAACCCACTGTGTAATTTAAGTAAGCTGTAAGCGCAGAAAAGGGCACAGAAGGGACAACTATCACTAGGTGCTGGGAAGACAGGTGGTTTCAAAAACATTGTGAAGGCAAAGGTTGTAGAGAGGAGCAGAAAGATAGAGGCACATATTTTAAAAGGACATTTTATCCTTTGAAAAACTTGTTTGCTTTGGTCTGTTACTAAAAAATTAGGACACGGATTATTGTCCTATTCATTTCACCATGTTTCATGGAACATTGTCCTATAAAAATAAGTTACTGTTATTATCATGATAAATAAAGGACAGATCTGAACAGCACTATAAATTTTGGTAGTTTTAGATCTATTGTATGAATTTAAATGGATGTTTTTGTCACGGTTATCTATTCCCTTGACCACTCTTTTCAAAGAATTAAGGGTACAGAATTTTAATATTCAAATAAACTGCATTTTGCAGCATCGTTTCTTCAGTATTTGGAAATGCAGCAGTGCTAATAATAATGATCATGCCAAAATAAAAACACGCACTATAAATAATTGTTACTAGACACAAGAAAAACACAGAACTTAGATCTTTTGCTAATCAAACTCTTTTATCCTTGTTCTTTGAGCTGCTGGATTAGGGTGTGGATGAAGACCTTGAAAATTCTGACTTTCCAAATGATATAAAATTGCAAAGGCCTGGAAATAAACCAAGAATCAGAGAAACACATCTGCAAAAAAGTGCTTAGATTTTGGGAAGAATTAAAAACACAGATTGGAAACAACATTTTGAGAAAGAATTCAGGAATTGTACTGACCACACCAATGAAAGGAAGGTACATAAAGCATTGTTACTTAGAGTAAGGGAAAATCTTCAGACAGTTACACAAATCTCAGAGGATGATGGAAAACACATCAGACACATTCTGCAATGGAACAGGGATTGAACATAATGGAAAAAACATAATCAGGGGTCAGAGGACCAGTACTCCATTTCACAGGTCTCTGACATTCTGTGTCATAAACAGACCTTTAAATGGCTTCCTGGTTACAAGAATCGAGGGTAAAAGGAGGAATATTTTTGAATAGTATCCCATAAGCTCCTTGTGAGGATGTGTACGATAAAATGCGGTCTGGATGCCTCACCCAAGTACTACTGGGGAGGAGAAATAGAAAAGTTTGCCGGGAGTATTTTGAAACACCATGGTAATGTTTCATTTATTTGAAAGAAAAGAGGTGGCATCATGGAAATAGTTGGATTTGGCATGGAAATGCAGTCACCCAAAGCAATTGCTTCAAAATCACAGAATCACAGAATAAGATGGGGTTGGAAGGGACCTCTGGAGATCATCTAATCCAACCCCCTTGCCAAAGCAGGCCCACCCAGAGTAAGAACTTGGACAGAAACTTGTTCAGGCAGGGTTTGAATGTCTCCAGAGAAGGAGACTCCACCACCACTCTGGGCAACCCCTTCCTGGGTTCTGCCACCTTCAAAGTGAATGAATTCCTCCTCATGTTTAGATGGAACTTCCAGTGTGTCCCCATTTCCTCTTGTCCTCACACAGAGCACCACCGAAAAAAGACTGCTCCTTTCCTCTTGACACTCACTCTAATTATTTATAGTTGCCAATCAGATCTTCCCTCTGTGTTCTCTTCTCCAGACTAAAAAGACCCAAGCCTTTCCTTGTAAGAGAGATGCTCCAGGCCCCTAATCATCTTTGTAGCCCTTTGCTTGTACCATCTCCAGCAGTTCCCTGTCCTTGAACTGAGGAGCCCCAGAACACGGCACACTACTCCAGATGGGGTCTCACCAGGGCAGAGCAGAGGGTGAAGATGACCTCCCTCCACCTGCTGATCAGTCTTCCTGATGCACCCCAGAATGTCATTGGCTTTCTTGGCCACAAAGGCACCTTGCTGGCTCATGGTCATCCTGTTGTCCACCAGGACTCCCAGGTCTTTTTCATGGACTTAAACAAGTACTCTTTATTTTTAACTTTCTTATAGCCTCTGGTTTTATTCTGACCTTTCAGCAGTAAGTGATTAGGTTTATTTACATTTGTTCACACAAATCACCCTTTTGTACCTACATCCCTCTGAGAGTATCCCAGTCTCTAAAAGTCTATAGATAACTACAAGTATATAATTGTGTGTGCATGTGAATATATGGTTTTATCTACACCTATTTACCTGTACCAATATGCTTATGAATGAAATATAACCTTCCAAAAAGATATTTTTAAGCAAGCTTCTCAGAAATTCAATTTCCTAAGTACCACACAGGACTTGCCAGGCACTGCCAAGTACCAGAGTGTTGATTCTGAGCATCCCCATTCATGCACAGAAGCCTGTGACCTTATAAAAAAAATCAAAATATAAGGAGAAAAATATTCCAATGGACCCAGGGAAGAGGGTAAAGTGGTTTGTTTTTTTTCTGCAACTTAAACTATCTAAGCCTTTGTGAGTCTTAAATTTTTGTCAAAATTAAAAAAAAAAAAAAGCAAGCAACCGCACAACCCAAGATAGACAAGACTCCTTACTAGGTTATTAATCTAAATTCAAATTATTGCTCTGTCCTAGCAGAGTGTCAAACCCACTTATGTTGCTAATTTCAGGCGTATCCTTTTCAGTCTTGCAGAAGCTACTCACTCCTTTTCAAGAAGTATTCACTAGAAGAGTGTCTTCTTATACTTGGACTCCCCACAAAAGAAGTCAGCTCAACTACTTTCATAGACTAATCCAGTGAAGGATAGAAAGAGACGCAGGAGAAAAATATTTTTTGAAATAATAGTGTTTTGTAAATGGGAACACCCTTTTTCATCCAGCTACTGCTAAAACAGAACCCTGACTTTTAGGATTATTTCCCCTTCTCATTCTTGCAACCCAGTTCCAATTCTATACAAAATGAGTGTTGTCTGATCTAAATTAGCTCTTCTTTAAGATGGAAGATGAACAAGATTACCTCCAAAGGTCCTTTACAACCAAATCATTGTGTTCCTAAGGCTATTGTTCAGTATCCCTTTTCAAAGGTTGCCCAAAGGATACAAACCTAACACGTCTAGACTTACACAGTCATGTCTGGTGACATGCAGCCAGATTCTGATCCAAATATCTGTTTAATAATATAAAGTCATAACAGAATAGGAAGGTAACCCAGAAAAAATGAAATACATATAACTAAGATTCTAGGAATCTAAGTAACATAATCACCTTTGAAAATTAGACAAGCAGAGCT
The DNA here is from genome assembly GCA_013400055.1 of Nycticryphes semicollaris. Taxonomy (NCBI): domain Eukaryota; kingdom Metazoa; phylum Chordata; class Aves; order Charadriiformes; family Rostratulidae; genus Nycticryphes; species Nycticryphes semicollaris. The sequence continues at coordinate 263,262 of VXBJ01001055.1, forward strand.
GGAAACAGCTTTAAATACAAAAAAAAAAGAGGTGCAAGTGTCGTATGTTCTTTTTGAATGTATAGCTGGCCTTCATAACAAACACCTTCATTGAATGATTCTGTGCTACACCTAGAAGCAGGCAGAAGGTTGGAAGTCTTCCTTACATTACACCTGAATAATGTAGAAATAACATAATCACCTCTACTTTAGAAATCTTTAATTTGGGATACATTGGGAAGTGAGTGGATTTTTATTTCTTGTCATTTTGGAAGCCTGTTCTTTCATTACTGTAGCTTATTTTGTTCGTTAAATCAGTAGAAGTTATGATGACATTTAAATTAGTGATCAAAAATGAGGACAGGAACAAGGAAATGAAAAGAAGCAAAAAACTTGCTCAATAAACAAAACATAAATGAATCCCTCTGTAATAGTGTTAAACTGTTTGTCCTGCTTTTTTTGTTTTTTCCAAACACAGACTCAATTCTTCACATAACATAATGAATAGCACACGCTAAGCATTGAACAAATAGTTCTGTAATTATACTATGGGTTCTTGGTGACACTGATAAAACATTCACCATCACCCTCTCATTGGAATTAGGCTAATTATGTACATAGTTGGGTGTCCATTAATCCTATTATTATTATTATTATTTAACAGTATTATTCATAATTTAAGTTTTCCTTCCTTTAATTTTAGCCCTGTAACAGACGAGAATGTTCCATGCTTAATTAACAACCAAAAGCTTGAAAGTACAGTATAATGGGACATTATGGGGGCTCTATAGTGAGTTAATGACATAGCAACCAGCTAATGAGAATGAGGAATTTTTACAATGGCATTCTAAAATGAACAGCACAAAAGCACAAGTTGTGTCAAATAACATCATTGCCAGTATCCTTACTTAGTCTTCAGAAGAGAGATACACTTTAGGGCCTTATCCTGCACCCCTCAGAGATTCATACATAAGTTAGCAGTGGCTCTATTGAGTAGGAGAGAATTTAGCTTAGTAAAGCTTGTGCTACTGCATTAGCAGTGCTGTTGTCAGTCTCTCTCGGAGCCATTTTCTTAGGTCAAAATCTACTTCATTCTAGCAGATAAAAGCAGGTACTAAGGAGAAGAAAACCCTAAGGCTGAAAGAGCCCATGCCAAACAATTCTTTGTAAAATTGCTTAAATCATGGGTCATATTAGGCTTGCTTGTAGGATGGTGCCATTTGCTAGACACCACAGAAAAGGCTACTTCTGAAGAAAGATATTTAACTGAATGCAGTGTAATACTGATATTTAAGGGGCCTGGATTTTATTCTTTTTTAGGTAGAAGTTCACTGAGCAATATTCAAAAAATCTGCATACCCTGTCCTCATATGTAAAAGGATTATAATAAAGATGTTGCAGGGACTGTTTCCCACAATGAGTGTATGGAGGACAATGAAGAAGAAGGATTTTCAGGTAACTGATGATTCTTTGACTGCACAACAATTAAGAATCAAGTATTTTCCACAAAGTTTTGCAGCATTAGTGCTACTGCAATTCAACCTAAAAAAAAAGTTACTGAAGGAACTATACTTTTACATTAAGTGATTACAGTAACACACAGAATACTCTCTATTCTACCTAATTTAGTAGGGGCTGAACTATTAATTACATCTGTCATCTGGGAATACTTCTCTGTGCTTGTTTAAGAATAGCCAGAGTTACAATCAGCCTAAGATATTTTTCAATAACAAGAAATTACTCACTTTCTAGAAATGCCTCTCACTCTGACTCCAAATGAATCCCTTGTAATCCCATGTTTTGCATCAAAGATGAAACTTTGAGATGCCTATATTTAAATTATCTAAGTTCTACCCCTCCTGTTTACCTGATTTGTAAATTACTTTAAAAGCATCACTTCAGACTCTTACTATCACTAGCTACAAGTAGGTGTGACTGCAGATCTCGGTTGATAATCCTTCCTGTGCTTAATGGAAAACCTTGGAGGAAGCAGCAGTCACAAAGTAGTCACCAGGCTGTGATTCATTCTTTCTAGCTCTATTACCAGAAGTCTGTCATCTCAAAGCCTGTGAAGACAGCTGACTGACGACACGTCAAAACATTTTTTTGCTCAGTGAAAAAAAACATATATTTGACTTCAAGTAGGGAAAGGGCTATATGGAATCTTTCACCTATCTACCCCAATAATATATGCAAAAAAAATAGGCAGAAACTTGATTTATACAGGATTGTATAAACACATAAATGCAAAGAATTATTATCTGTATTATCTCATTTTCTTGTGAGCATAGTTGAGCTATGGGTTTTAACATACAAATAAGGTTGGAAGAGAGAAAACAAATGGCACATCAGCACATCATGGTGTCTCTCTTGAAGAACGTATGCCTCTTCTTTACAGCAGAAAAGAAAGGGTTTTTTCTGGTTGATGCTGTGTTCCTGTTTTCCTGGCATTTGTTCAGTAATTACATTTTTCTCTTCAAGTTTCTATACTTGTTTTGATCTAAGTTAAATACAGGAAAGACTTAATTCTGGTTTTCTATAAACACCTGACAAGACGTGGTTGTTTATACTTAAAAGCTTAACCCTAAACCCAAAATAAAACAAAGTAATTTCTTATTGAAATGTTATTGGTTTTGCACGTATTCTGCATCAAGAGAAAAAGAATTACTGCCTCTCTCATTCCCTTTGTGTAAACCAGAAATGAAAACTAAATAACTGGGCATACCATGCCAAACCCTCATAAATCAAATCTGCCTACAAATAAGCAGTATTTATAATAAAGAGATGCAAATAGCATTGACAGAAGCCATGCAAATAATTTCACAAGTAAATCAGGGTAAGTGGATAGTAATAAATTCCAGTTTGGCTGGAACAGCAGAAATTTAGAGGAATTAGTGAAAGGTGGGAATGCTTTACAAGCAGATGGAAAGACGGTAATCATTTGATCAAGTGCAACTGGACACTGTAAATTATTCCACCTTTTACTTCATGAAGAGATACACATGTGGTATTAATTTCTTTCAGATTTATATTTGTAAATCCTTTGGTTGGGAATAAGAAGTGAACAGAAATATCATCAACCTCATGTAATTGAATACAAACCTTACCCAGTAATACTAGAACTACAGAAAACATTTCTGTTCATTAATGTGGATTTTAGATTAAGTTCTCTCTATAATGCTTGTAGAAGGGACTTTAAGACAAGGTGCAAACTCATAAGTTCTCATGCAAATATTCTTTTCTTTCCTATGTGCATTATATAGGAGAAAAGGAAGCAACAGACATAACCTCAAAGAACACATATGTGCCAGTGACTGGCAAAACAGAGGGTCACTTGCTGTCTCTTTGGACAACACTAATGCTATGTTAATCCTTGTATCTGATGTCTACGAACCAGAGTAACAATTATATTAGAAACTGGAAAGACAGATCAATTAGACAGTTTGATGAGGCAGAACTATGAGTTTTAACCTCAGCAAGGCTCATGTGTCCCAGGTTCCAAGGCTGACCTCTGGATTTTCACACACAGACCTTTAACCTCAAATACTAAACCACCATATTATTTGTACAGAACTCTCTCAGTGGCTGACATTTATATATCCCCTTTGTGTTAAAAAAGCAAGATAGAATGATTATAAACAGCAACTTAAAGCTTGAGGTTCTCCATCATGCAACTGAATGTATAGTTCCACACCTACAGTGAAGCCAAAGACTCTGTTTCTGGTTATTTGGCTACAGTTTATGACAGAAGTTTTGAAGTTACTTACCAAAACAATAGATGAACAGGTTTTCAAACAGGAGTATGAATTAGGCATGCCATTAAAATTTTTGCAGGGGAATATTTAAAGTAAACTTCCTGAAAAGGGAGCCAATATTTCCTTCAAAAT
>VXBJ01001055.1:305235-322786 GCA_013400055.1 Nycticryphes semicollaris
CCTCTGAGCATCTTCATGGCCCTCCGCTGGACTCGTTCTAACAGGCCCATGTCCTTCCTGTGCTGAGGACCCCAGAGTTGGATGCAGTACTCCAGGTAGGGTCTCACTAGGGAAGAGTAGAGTGGTAGAATCACTTCCCGTGACCTGTTGGCCACACTTCTGATGCAGCCCAGGATGCAGTTGGGTTTTTGAGCTGCCAATGTACACTGCTGGCTGAAGTTGAGCTTCTAATTTATGAGCACTCCCAAGTCCTTCTTCTCAGGACTGCTCTCTACCCATTCTCCACCCACCCTGTATTTGTGCTTGGGATTGCCACGTCCCAGGTGCAGGACCCTGCACTTGACTTGGTTGAACTTCATGCAATTTGCACTAGCCCCCCTCTCAATCCTGTCTAGGCCCCTCTAGATGGCATCCCTTCCTTCCAGTGTGTTGACCACACCACAGGGCTTAGTATCATTGGCAAACTTTTTGAGGGTGCACTCTGTCCCACTGTCCATGTCTCCGAAAAAGAGAGAAGTGGAACATGTCATGGAACATGAACATGTTATGTTAATTCATGAGCTAATCTGCTTTAATTTCAATATGGAAAACCTTTATTGAAAGCAAGGCTCACTAGAGCAGTAGCTTGCAGAGACAGTCACCCTCAGGTCACTCGTTATAAATCAGCACAGATCAGTAGCAATGAAGCCTTTGTGGCAAATACAGAAACACTTCAGTGGACTTCTATCCATGCCTAAAGAGGGAAGTTTGTCGGAAGAAGTGTTGAGAAGTCTGAACTTGCCCTTAACTGAATTTAATTGCTGAAGCAGGGTCAATAGCTGTGGCTACATTTCATAGGCAATGACGAGAAAGAAACATTATACTTGTAGATAAACCAAATCATCCACTGCTGTGAATGTTCAGTGCAGCATGTTTTGCTATCAGTAACCATAATTAAAATAGTGTCTTATATTCCGTGAGGAATTCTCTGTGCACCCTTATTTGTATCAAGTGGGTGATTGTATCGATATTCTTATGTGTACCCTGCTTATAAATGCTTTTTGCTTTATACAAGAGGCTAATAAAATAAGACTGTTCCAAAAGGATGAGAAATATATACAGTTGAAGTTGAATAAATTTTACATTTTTCATAGTTTTCCAACCTTTTTTTCTTCCAAATTGCTTAATTTCCCCTCTTTTTAATCTGATCTTCAAATTACATTGAAAGATAAAAACATAAAAGCCAAGAATAAATTGTTTAGACATGAGCATATTTCTGTGTGAGGTTTGGTGAACTTAAAACAAAACAAAAATCGATGCGTCTGGAGAAAAGAAAAAGCGCCAGAAACAAACCCCAAAACTTACAATGTGGGAAAATAAAAGGAACTATGAAAATACCCTTAAGTATGTGGAGAAAAAACACCCCACTGTTTAAAAGTGACCCTCTCTGAATATGACGTACTTGCACATGGCTCTTTGCCTAACCTTAAACTCTGCTACTTCTTTACCATCTCTGACAAAAAGGTGTTGGTTTTTTTTTCTAGTGTTACAATCCCAGCATATATAGCAATTGCACTGGTGAAACAGAGAAGTCTACATGTAAACTTTGTCTTTAAGAGCATTAGGTACATATACTACCACATAACTGTGGGTTAGAACTTACAGTGTGTGTGTGGGGGAAACAAAGAAGAACACCCCAGTTTCAAGGTGGGTTTTTTGGTTTTTTTTTTTGTTTGTTTGTTGGTTTGGTTTTTGTTTTTGTTTTTGTTTTTTTGAGAAGCAAAGAAACAAAACCAGTGGTGGTCAAAGACTAGCAATCCAGATATTTTACTTATGATATCCTCAGGAATGTAAATATTTTTCTGCATTTACTTTGGTTATATGCAGATCTCTGGTGTCATGGCGACACCAATTCTAATAAATTAAATGGTTACATGGAACATGTCTGGATACTAGAAGTCAACTGGCTGTAAAACCAAATTGTAGTAATGGTCTCCAATACACTTTTGAACCATCAGACTTGATATATCCCAATTTACAGTTATGTTTCGGGCTTAACACAAGCTGTGACCAGTTTTGACACAACCAACTTCTTTCCACAGTGAAAAGCGTGTAATATAAGGATGTAGACTTTTCCATACTGGTTGACCTCAGTGCTGGAAAACAGTGGTGGGCACACTTAGACAATTTCTGTGTTTATTTTCAACTCTGTGTACTTAAAGATCCATAAAAATTTATTTGCTGCCACTGTTAACAAATAAAAGAACGATGGCACAGTTTAAGCTGGAAGAGATTGTTTGAAATCATGTTGCCCAACATTTCACTCAAGGAAGGGCTGGCTTAAGCTGTTCAAGACTTTATCTGGACAAAGTTCTAATATCCTCATGGCAGAAAGATTGTGCCCATATCTAACCAGAATTTCTATTCCATAGTAGCTCAGAGTCTGCACTGTGAATTTACCAGCAATTAAATTTGTGCCAGGTGCCAGCCCTAGTTATATGCTGCACAAAACATAGGGAGTTAACTGCTGGGGACCTAAGCAACCGCATTGCAAGAGGTGAACTCTGGATATTGCTGTGGTGAGCACCTTCTGCCTTGGCTCCCCTGAAGGGAATCAGCTTAGATCATGTAAGCATTGTTCTCAGCTTTCTACAACAAGAATCCAAGTACTGACACAAAGCACACTTGTATCACTACCTTCTCATATCCTTCGGGTAGATTTACCTCATATTTTCCCTCAGTATTCAGAGGAGAGCATCGAGCATTTCCAAAGGATTGTTCATAACACACACAGGCATTAGCAAGCTGATGACCATCCATGCCACACTCGTTCTTCAAATGCTCCTTCTACCTTAGCTGCCAGCTTAACTTTTTTTGTTGACAGGTGTGGATACAGAGATCGTGGTGACTTCTGACATTAGCCAAAGAGTGGGACAGTAACAATTTTAGTGTCTTTGGTAATCTTTTGCCCTAAGCAACTATTTTGCTTGTGCTTAAGTCAGTCTTATGCTTCTTTCTTTAACAAATATGTCTGCTTTTCTTAAAACTCTTTGAAAGTAAGTTATTTGCTGATGTTTCTAAATGCATGTGTACTGAAACCCACTGAATAATGTAATGAGATAAAAGAAAGCAAATAGGGCATTTGTAAGTCTTTGCCAATACAGCGAGAGGAAAATAGAGCGTAGAGAGCATAATCTGCTAAACATGACAAGGAAAAAAGCAGGCAATTAGAGTGAAGAGTTATATATTCTGTAATGTGTGTGCATCCATATGGAGACTAAGTATGTGTGTAAGTATGTGCACATACAGCAATAAACATATATACAAATGCAAACATATATACAAATGCACACATGATGAATTTCTAATTAAGATGAGAACAACATTCAAGCCTAGACTCAAAAGTTATCAGAGACCTTGCAGAGATTCCCCCTGGAGTTTCTGAGAGCTGGGTTTAGTAGCCAGTAATTTCCAATTTCTTAGATAATGTGTAGGACCATGGTGCTGATTAGCTCTTAAATCACGTTCTCCCTGGAAAAGTAAAGTCTTTAATTTCTTTAATGGTTAGAAACATGTCTCTGTTTTTCTCTTTTTCACCTTCAGGAGCTCTTGGTTAATTGTGATCTGGCCTCAATATTTATTCTTGGGTGCTGGGGATAAGCAAGGATAGCTCTGCTGAAGGAAAATGCAAAGGGGTCTCATATTTGGGGAATTGCTTTCTTTAGTGGAGAGATGATACATCATTTTAATTCCTGCATTTTTAAAGTGATGCCTGGGGTTTTTAATCTTGAGTCTCCCTTTGACATTAATGGGAGTCATGGTGCTGAAATGAGCACGTGATGTTTTGATAATTGAAAGGGACCATGTGTGATAGAATCACACACATTGGAAAGGTAAAATACCTGTTCCACTAGGAGATCCTGGCAATTTTCCTTCTGCCTCAGGAAATTAAGATATTTACAGCTCATTTATTAATATATTGTTCAGCCCATCTACAAATTAGTCAGAATAACTGCCTTCACTCCATTCACTGGAAGATTGTTGTGCAGGATAAATAGACTTTATCAAGTGGAAATGTCCTCTTCCCTAATCTCATCCCTAATCTCATGCTATTCTTTTTGTGACCCATGAGTATTCCCTCTCACCCCATATTTTAAACTATTTTGGATATTTTCGAATATTACACCACTTTCCTCTAGGCCCTCTTTGGTTGATTTATATGGATTTGGTTATTTTAATCTTCATAAATCAAGACTTAAATTCCCCACAGGGATTTTGTCTGCTTCGTTTTCTCTACATTCTCTTGGCTTGTGAGGTCTTTTACAGATACAACAAGAAAAACTTTTAGAATTGTTGCTGAGGAATATTAAATTAAAAATTCTAGGGGGAATAAGACAGTGTGAAGGTGTCTCAGAGATGACCTGAAGACCATGCTGAAGCACAGAGGTATTTATTCCCCCTTTCTATGAGGACCATATAATTTGTGGGAGAAGTGGGCATACCCTTCTTCCGAAAAAAAAAAAAAAAAAAGCTTTTTTTTTTTTTCCAATGAGCAGTTCAGAAACTGACATCAAAAATTTTTGGAGATTTTGGTTCCTTGACCCCTTCAGAGTCCATTACTGCATATACTGCAAGAAAGAAGGAACTGAGAATCAAGATCTTGTGGTTTAAATATTGCTTATGTTGTTTGTTGCTTTATTAGTTTACTCTATGCTCACCCTGTCTAATGTAAGGGCATGACAATTTCTCATCAGTAACACAAAACATCATTATATATATTTACTCTTCCTATTCATCCTCCAAAAAAATCTTGTACATATTTAAGTGGGAAGAAGGAAGACAAATGAAAATAATATACCCTTTTACGATTCGTACAAGGCAAAACAAAAGAAATTTACTGCAGCAACATTTCTGCAGTTCATTGTGTAGAAAATACAACAGGGACTTCAGAAAAGAAAATGAAAAACCAAACAAAATTTGAGCATGTATTTTTAAAGCGTAGCAAAAATATCTAAGGAAATTAATTGAGTAAAATAGTCATTAAAATACAGTTGAGGTTGCCACCACAAATCATTTAAACATCAAAAGCAAAACTTTCAGTCTTTTCATGTTCATTTTCTCCTGCACCCTGTGAAGAGTATTTTCTAGTTGCTGCTTTATCACATTTGTATCAAAAGTCCATGGAAGTATCTAAAGCATCCAGGCAGTGGAAGCTGAAATGGAGAAATTTTTCATGAAAAAAGATGTGAGAATTTTCATGTGCTTTATCCAGATAATTATTAAGCAGCCCAACAGTTCAATGAATCTGATGGGAACATACATTCTTGCTTTACAGTTAGGGGTATTTAGGGTTTAAAAGAATGGGCTATTGTAAGGGCAAAACCAGGAATGGGTACAATTAACTTCCTTAACACTAAGATTGGAAACACTGATTCAGAATAACATTATTGTTCATAAGTGGTAAACAATGGTAAGCAATCTACCAGGGGGCCACATAATGATCCTGAAAATCCCTGGATTTCACCCTTGTTCCATTAACACCTGCTTGAACTTTTAGTAACTCTGAGAGGTGTGTGGACATACTCACCTCTGTTGATTTCTGCATGTTAGCCTCTGGTGTCTTCTTTAACAGCAAAATACAATCAACCATTACAAATGCAAAATACAATGCAATTGATACTGGAATCATCCAGGTCCAGTTTTCAGTAAAAGTACAGATCAAGCTTTACTTGCCAAAAAACTAGAAAGACGGGCTTTGTGTCTCTTTTTGTTTCAAAGGATTTAAAACTTCATCTCCTTTCTACCTTGCAAGTATCCTCCCCAGCAAATTACAGGATACAGTGACCAGTAAGACAGGAGGGTGACAGAACACCTTCTAGCCTGAGACTGGGCTGCTTCTCCAATGGGAAAACAAGCCACAAACCCAGGATGAAGGGAATGTGTTTTGCATTGCTGAATGCTTGATCACACAGTTAGGAAAGTGAGCTATGTTCTAAGAACTGCTCCTTGAATATTTTCCTCTGGATGTGTATATATAAATAAGCAGAAAAATAGACTCCTGGGTGCTAGAAATGCAAGCAGTTTCCAATGTGTATCTAACATAAAATTCCTTAGCCTTAAAACAAAATAGGACACAAACACCCTTCCCAGCATAATATCTTAACCACCAGTCTCTACCCTTAATTTCTATCTTGCAGTTCTTCTTCCATGCCACAGTTTATATTTTGTTGTCCTGTACAGTCACCCACTTTCAGCAAGACAGACAGAGAGCTTTATGGGAGATACTGCCAATGGTACAAGATTGGGATTCCAGTAGGTCTTTTAAAGACCAATTTAAACTACAGAAGTTGAACGCTACTCTCCTGTACAATTTGGATTAGAGAACTCTACTCAGTTTGGTGTTAGATCCTGCGTGGGCAGAAATGCTTAAATTCACATAGATAATAATGAGTGTTTCCTATTATCTAATCCTAAACAACACTCCAATCAGCATGTAAGTGCTTGGGGATCACACCACTGTCTTCCTTTGCACCCAGTCTCTTATTCACTGGCTTATTCACTGTTTGGAATCACCTCTTTGTAGCCAGACAAACATGGTTTGGATATCCATAGTAAAACACTGGAACAGCTAACAGAAGTTGTAGCCTAAATAATTGGATACAAGAGATGGGAAGACAGAGGCAGAGCTGCGGTTAAACTTCAGCCATTGTTATTCCCAGTTCTTTCTGACATAAGCATTAGTGAGAACAAAAGTGGTTCTGGTATCCCAATGACAGAACATGTAATCCTTAGACTATATAATACTGTTCTTTTATAGTTGTGTCAATGCAATTTTCTTTTGGTGATGTTTCAAAGCTTGCACATTAAATATGAGGCCCTGAACACCTCCAATATTGAAGCTTTAGCTCAGTAAAAATAATAGCATGAAAACATCAAGTCCATTCTCTTGAGTTTTCATGGTCTATTTCTTTGCTTGCAGCAAAGTTGGATAAAAGTGTTTACCTTTTAAATGTTTACCTAATACAGTGTGAAGTGTTGACCTTAAATGGTCTTTACAGCTCATAGACCATAAAAATAAAATTAGGAATGAGCAATTTTTACTCCTACAGAGCCAATGACTATAGCAAACTATCTTTTTTCCTACTTTTATCTTAATACAAGTAATATCATCTTGTACAATTACTATCATTCACAGATGTCAATGGTGACTTTTTGACTTAACTGTAAAGCCAAAGGCATCAATACTGGAAGAAAGGAAGAAAGAGTGAAGCTATAAGACAGCATCTTCTTGCATTCACTGCTAGAGCCAACGAGAAAGACCTAAATTCTTCAGATAAGAAAACACAGAACTTGTCTCAGTCAGTTAGACCAGACCGGGTAGGCAGTGACCAAAAGAGACTATGGGCAGTGAAGGCCTGAAGTTTGCAGTTCCCATCAAGCTGTTAAGCGCAAAGCAGAAAACTCTCTTGGAGTTGTCCAATAACTCATTTCTCAGCATAATCTCAGCTCTGTATTTAACACTGTTCCTGTCAAATAAGCATTAAGAGAACCCATCTGTGGGCTCAAGTTTAGTGCCTTATTACTTCCTGCAAGAAGCCTTTTTTGACTTCCTTACCCTCACAAAAAGTTAACTTATTTACAGAGCTAAATGGCACTAAACAACATTTCAAATCAAAGAGCATTTTCTGTGTTGTATTGTTTGATTGTTCCCACACTCCACTTAAGTCTTCTTCCAGATTTCTATGCTGCACCTTCTTTTCAAACTCTGCATTGATGAATTCTTCAACAACTGTGTACCTACAATGTATTTCACACCAAATGGATAAGACACCACTTCATCTTTTAACTAACAGGCTACATACTCAAGGTTTGCCTTTTTCCGCTCCTTCCATGTTAAAATCTGAACTAGAATAGTGTCCAACCCACAACTCACAGAGACATACAGGTCTAGGGAATGTGGCCCATGGGTGACACATGTCAGGGCAGAGACATCTGCAACCATGAGCCACTCCTCTATTCCTTCAAGAAATGCACACTTTCTAAGATATCTGACTTTACAACTTTCTCTTCCTTGACTTTCAGGCACCTTTTCAGAAAAGTTAGTAATTTCTAATAAGCAACAAACCCATATATCTATTTCTTAAGAAAAAAAAAAAAAAAGTATTATAATAACACAATGTGATGTTGTTTTTCTTAGGGTTTGTGATGAGAATCCATTACCGAGTGAAACACTACAGTACACTTGAAAAGCATTTTTTTTTCCCTCTTTCATGGCTGGTCCTTTGATCTCCTCTTCTCATGTTTCTGGGTTTTGTTTGGTTGGGGGTTTTTTGGTTTGTTTTTTTTTTTTTTTTTTGTTTGTTTGTTTGTTTGTTATGTTTTGTTTTCCCTTCCTCTTTCAACCTGAGGCATGAGTGATGAATACTGATGTAACAGAGTTTGGTCTTATTCAAAAATCCAGAACACTGGAATACAAACCTGTCCAAGTTGTTTACAATTTGTAGGTCAGGAAATCTGTCTAAGATATTTAATTATTTTGTGAGGCAAGAGTTATGCTTTGCAGTCACTGGATAGCAGGTTAAATAACTTCTGCAGTGCTCCCAGTTTTAATACAAGTCATTGTGAGACTATGCATGGAGATCTTTCAGATGTTATTAAAAGGTATTCACATTGTGACAAAAATGTTAGCAAATACAACTTTAAAATTGTTGAGACCTTTCTAAGATTGATAGCCCATCTGGACTGATGCTAGTTCAGTGTAGTTCCTACAAAGATCGCTAACTTTGTCTGTCTGTCTGCCTATATGTATAGATATAATGAAGGAACTGAAGATTCTGTTCATTTTTAGAGATCACCCTCTCAAAATGAGAATATTGAACAATCTTGCAGAACAACCTGGTTTATGAAAATGCATTAAATTTTGGGAGTCATCTTAAACCATATTCAGGCTAAAATTCCATGTGCTTGCTGAAGCAAGTCTAAGGTTCTTCTGAGGTATAAACAGGGCATTGAGGGTATAGAGACTAAAATGACAAGATATGGCTGCAATGAGTTGCTCTGTTGTGTGTTATTTAAATTGGGAGATAGCTTGCCTGTAAAAAAGCTTCTGATTACAAAGGAAACAACACGGCAAATGCTTCAGGACATTAAAAATCAGGTAAAAAGGATATCATACTGAGCTCCTCACTTCCAGATTGTAATAAAATTGGGCAAACTATACACCATAACTAATTTATTCAAAAGTTGCCCCTTCTTGGGCTCATGAATTTATATTCAAACAGATTTGGATTTCTATGGGGTTTGTTACTCAATGTCACTATTACAGGAATAACTGTACTTTTAATCCTTTCTTTGGACTTTCTCTTTTCACACTCTTCAAGTCTTATATTGTGCTTGTGGCTTTCAGAGGATATGAGTTGCATGAAGATATTGCCATGAGGTAGTGATGTTGGGTCTTTATAGGATTACTCTTTCATAGCTGTCCTTGTGCATACCAATACACTGCAGTAAATGGAAAAAAACACAGGTAATGTTTTCAGACTGTATACTAAATTACCTTACAGTAATTTGTTCAGGAAGGCACAGTTGGAGAAAAAAAATCACCAAGTTTTCACTTTCAGATTAGGCTTTGTCTATAGGATGTGGCTTATCTTCTATAATTTACTGATTTATTTTAATGAATCAAGGTCCACGCAACTCTTCCTTAAGAAGTAGCGCTCATAGAGTGAACTAAAGCATCCTAAAATAGGTAGCATATACCTTTCAAGTAGGATAAAAGCCTAATAAGGAAATCATTGAAGTATTTCACACTATGCACACATGTGCATTATTAACTTTAGGTCTCAAAGCCAAGGCAGATTGATGGGAGAGTCCCAGCAGCTAAGGCAGCTGAACCAAAAGCAATTCCATTTCAGAGGATGTGTGGCCTGATTTATGCAAGGTTCAACAATGGATAAAATAAGCTATGTCTCAAAAGATCCAACACCTCAGGCTGCACATTGTAGTAAAATGGCTTTATGACCATCAGACAAGAAGTTACTTGAATAAAGTGTATTCTAAGCACAGACAAAAAATATTTCATTTTGCCCTATTATCCATGTACCCTTAAAAAACCCTTAAGATGGCACCCTCAATCCTACATTCTTACAGCTTGAGGTTGAGGTCTGAGTCTCACAAAGCATTTCCAATTGTTTCACAAAATTTTCATGGAAAAGCTTGCTGCTTATGACCTGGATGAGCGTACAATCTGCTGGATCAAACACTGGATGGATGGACAGTCCCAAAGAGTGGTGCTCAATGGAGTAAAATGCAGCTGGTGGCCGGTCACAAATGGTGTTCCTCAGGGCTCGGTATTGGGACCATTTCTGTTTAAGGTGATCAATAGATGTTCTCGACAAACATATAAATTGTACCATCAGTAAGTTTGCAGATGACACTAAGCTAGTTGGGAGTGTTGATCTGCAGGAGGGCAGGGAAGCTTTACAGAGGGACTTGGANGCAGTGTTCCCAGGTGGCCAAGAAGAGCAATGGCATCCTGGCTTGTATAAGAAATAGTGTGCCCAGGAGATCTCTCTAAAAGACCCCTGTAGAATGTGGAGAGTATAACAGGATGTGTGTATCAGAAATTCCTTCTCCACTCCCCTGGAAGGCTTTCTTGACAGTCTAGATATTAGATTAATTCACTGCATACAAAGAAACAAACAAAACCTCAAAACAAGCAGGTCACAACATAATATTTATAAATTATTAGGAGAAACTATAAATCTGTCATACCCAGGTATACTGGATGCGTAGTTTAAGTAAATACATTGCAGCCCATGGAGACCTCATGCGTTATTACCAACCGGTATTGTGTAAATGTTCTCTTTATTAGTAGTTTAATAGAGACACTACTTGTCCGCTTGGACTGTTTATTGTTCTTTTTGCTTCTTGGATGACAAATATGGGGGCAAAAGCAAATATTCTGTGAGATCACATTCAGGTGTTTTCTATTAACATTGCATAATTGCTGGGATATCTTTTACAATCAAAACCGGTAGCTAAATGAAAAGTGAAGAAAGTCGTAAAAAATGGGTCACAAGAGTATGAAAGTGAGTCAGTCACCATTGACATCAAGTTTTCTTTATTTTACATAATTCCCAAACTCAGATGGAGTCTCTGCCTCTAAGGTCACAATTACTTCACAACTAGGACAAGATACACATGTATGATTGAGAATTAATTGCAGATACCTGTAGAGCATGGATACATTTTTACACAAGTATTTCTTTTACCTCTTACCTAGAAGAAATATGTAAATCTTGTTTTGTGAACAGAAAAAATATATACTGTACAAACAAGTGTGTAGTGTGTACCTGAATGAAGGCCTACAAAATCATAGAATGGTTAGACTTAGACGCGACCTTGAAGGTCATCTAGCCCCACTCACCCTTCCACTAGGCACAATTGCTCAAAGCCCCATACAATCCGGCCTTGAATACTTCCGGGGATGAGTCATCCACAACGTCTCTGGACAACCTCATCCACCCTCACAGTAAAGAATCTCTTTCTAATATCTAATCTAAATCTGCTTTCTTTCTGTTTAAAACTGCTTGTCTTATCACTATACTCTGTGATAAAAAGTCCCTCTCCATCTTTCCTATTGATCCCTTTTAAGTAGTGGAAGGCTGCTCTAAGGTGTTCCAGGAGCCTTCTCCCCAACTCCCTCAGCCTGTATTCATATGAAAGGTGTTCCAGCCCTCTGATATGATGACCTTTGTAGCCCTCCTCTTGACTCATTACACTAGGTCCATGTCCTTCCTGTGCTGAGGGCACCAAAGCTGGACACAGTAGTCCAGGTGGGGTCTCACAGCATCACCTCCTTCAACCTGCTGCTAATGCTTCTCTTGATGCAGACCAGGATACAGTTGGCTTTCTGGACTCTGAGCACACATTGCTTTGTCATGTTGAGCTTCTCACCAATCAACTACCCCAAGAGCTTCTTCTCAGGGTTGTCTCAATCCATTCTCTACCCAGACTGGATTTGTGCTTGGGATTGTCCTGACCCATGTGTGGAATCTTGCTTTTGGCCTTGTTGAGCTTCATGAAGTTTATATGACCCCACACCTGTCCAGGTCCCTCTGGATGGCATTCTTTCCCTCCAGCATATCAAGCATGCCACACATCTTGGTGTCATCAGCAAACTTGCTGAGGCTGCACTCTTTCCCTTTGTCCATGTCACCAACAAAGGTGTTAAACAGCATCAGTGCTAGTACTGAGCGCCAAGGAACACCACTCATTACTGGTTGCCACTTGGACTTACAAAGAATCTTTCTATTTCTTTCTCTCACAACTGATTCATATTCAGCCCATTCTGGTAGTGAAGGAGGGACATGAGCATATGACAAGTGGTTGGCAGGTTTGTAAAAAGTTCTGCTCACTGCAAATAAAAAACTCATACTTCTGACAGCAACCACAAAAGAAGCACCACAGACGCTCTGCTCTAGATCATTGATGTTGGAGGTAAGAGAAGGAAAGAAAGGGGAAATAAAGAGAGCAGAATTTAATTATTCTTCCTCCCATAGAAATTCTGTATAAAGACTGAGAAGTACGCTATTACTGAGTGTAACTGAAGGAAAGCTTAATTGTAGCTATTGGTGCTATCTGTTCTCAATGGTAAGTGAGGAACTGGATATCAAGGCTTTTTTTTTTTTTCTATACTTTAACTGCTGCCTTGCTGCCTTTCACTGGTCCTAAACAAATGCTTTAAAAAAGGAAGGATGTATTCTTTGTCTAAAGGGTTGGTGAACTTCCTTTTCATTGAGAAGTACATTGTCTACTCCTTTGTTTTTAAAGACAGTTGATAAGAACTGACATAGAGAATTTTATTTTTGCAAAGTGTTGAGTGTTTTTTTAAGCTCTTCATTTACTATATAGTTGATACTCTATTGCCAAAGTGATTATTATCTGGAAAGTATTACTCATTAGTAAGTTATTTAAAGTATATTATGTACTATTTTATGAGAATTTTTGTTCTTATAGTACAGAAGTACTTTTCCCCCATAGATGTAATTCATGAGTTTACTTCTTAATCCATAGCTTTTTAGTGTAGTTACAAGATAACAAAACCCATAAATAAGTATGAGTATGTCCAATAAGGCAAATAAACATGTTGCTTTAAAAAAAAAAAAAAAAAGAAAAGGAAGTCAAAGGGAAAAGAAGAAAAATATATTTAAATGTCAACCTAGGGTGCAGCGTTGGAACTCCTG
Source organism: Nycticryphes semicollaris (assembly GCA_013400055.1). Taxonomy (NCBI): domain Eukaryota; kingdom Metazoa; phylum Chordata; class Aves; order Charadriiformes; family Rostratulidae; genus Nycticryphes; species Nycticryphes semicollaris. The sequence goes on from VXBJ01001055.1 coordinate 318,462, forward strand.
CCTAACGCGTCTTTTGTGATGAAAGTCTGTGTTTGTCCATCTTCGGCACATTATGGCACCAAGCTAGATGAAAAGATCTGGAATCTGTGGTAAAATGAGCCATCATCATCAGAACAAGGTTCTGTAAGTTACAGTTTTGGGGTAAATTTATCTCCTGAAAAATGTATTCACACTTAAATCAGTTTTCTCATTGTGCCATCTCTTTGGAACAGACTTTTATTCACATTATCAGGGAGAATTGGTTTACCTGCTCTTTTTTTGAGGGTGGTGATCATTGATGATACATGCCGGATTTCATACCTGATGGAGCCTGGTACTTGGAATACTTGCCTGATACTTTCATTCCTTTCATGAAATGAGCAGTGGGCAATTGTCACCTACTTGCAAGGTATGTCATAACTCACTCCAGTTGCTGTGACTTTTAAAGCTTTTATTTGTTTTTGGTGTTCTGAAATATCAGTACATTACAAAATTGTCAGAAAAATCCAAAGCTAACCTGTGTCACCAAAACTGTTGAATAATCAACCAATATTACATGGCTTGTCTTCAATGACTCACAGGAGACCTATCATATCTCAGAGAGAAAGCTCTAGTATAGGAAGTCCTTCCCTGTGTACTTAAATACACTTTGGATTTATGCATTGGTTTTGAGTTTGCAGTACCAAACAGATTTTTTTTAACCATATTTTTTTTTAATTTTTGGGTGAAGGGTTATGAGAAAAAACTGAGGTTCCTGAGATGTTTTATAAATAAACGGGTGAAAACACAACCAACTGCAACCAAAATGTTTGGGTAAGGCAGGTTGATCTGAATAAGCATCACACAAAGAAACAGCAAAAGCCAGCAATCCAAGAATATCTTTGAGCATGTCTCATTCTGGCCTATAGCAAATACTAAACTAATTAATTCACAGTCTATTGAGTTTTCTGCTAAAAAACACATGGTGGGAACTAGTGCTTTGCAAAAGCAGGAGGTAGAACTTCAGCCCTGCAAAAAGGCCCATTTAACGCTGTCATAATTGAGTTCAGAATAGATTCCCTAAAAGAAAAACAATCAGAATTAAAAGGCAACAGAGATAAAAAAGAATTTGTGGTTTCACTCACGCAGTGTAAGCAGGCTGGAGATTATGATGGGACATATGATTCATAATGGAAACAAAGCAAAGTGACTGAAAAGTTGACTACAGCACATTTTTTATGGAAAGGGTGTTCTTGAACTTGGACTACATCAAGGGCTAGGACACCTTTCTGGCAACTGTGAAATTTGGGAAATAATTTCATTTAGAGCAGTGGCTTCTTATGCTGAGAGCTGGGAGCTTGTGAATGGGGCAGGAGCTGATTTTATAAGTCAGTGGCAGAGTAGGAAGTATGAGCTTCAGGACGGCATTTGAGACCTAGTACGTGTCTCATATCTAGAGCTAGAGTAAATGAATTGCAATTGTGGATTGGAGAAATTATTTTAATTTGGTACTCTGAAAAAGATAGTGAAAATGCAAAGTGGAACAGTATTTGGATCATCCGTCAGGCAGAATGAGGTGACCTGAAATCATTTAGGTCCTTAGTAAAATGTGATTAAGAGAATTATATCCAACTCCCCACAGTACTCTAGGAGTAAACACTGCTGAGATGGGTATATATGCTTTTGAAAGAAAATAATCCCTTTGTACGCCATAGTTTTGGTATTTGCTTTCATTTGTATTTATGAATTTGAACTTATAATTGTGTAATTAGGTAAATTGACTTTTTAATTTATTTTTTGCAAAATTCAATGTTTGACTATATTTCATCTAAAAAATGAAAAGAAAACACATTTGAGAGATTCCTGTTAGCTGGCAACACTTTCCATCCAGTGGATGTAAACAATTGCAATAAAAATCCTTAATGATCTGGCCTAATTGAGACTCAAAGATATGGTATCTTTTGAATGTTGCCTTCCTTTAACAAAGTGTTTGTGGTCTGGTCTATTTGAAGCACCTTTAAATTATTAGGTTTATGTATAAGTAATGATTTTTTCTGAATATTTAATCAAGACTTGGAGAAAAGGACTGGCAGGATATCATAAAAATTAGCAAAGGGAATGACCTTTTGGGTCATCAGGCTTTTTTCCTTTCATTTCTACTCATAGAAGAATGTAGGTGGTTTCCCCACCGTACCTTTTGTAGAGCTTTGTCCATTCTTTAGAACTTGAGCACTTCATGTTGAAAGAATGGCTGGAATACAGAAGGCATGCTGGAACCAAATTTTTCTTTCACTTCCACTGCAGTTAATTAAAAATCTCATCACCGCTGAAATCAATGCAATTGTTCCCTTTTTCTATTAAGGTGAAAATTAGGGTGCAGACTGCAGGCAAAATCACCAGTGGTCTGAATCATCCTTTTGTGGTGTCTATTTCCTTTGATGATAAAGGAAGCATGCAGTAACTACTTTCCTAACTTAGATTTACTGTTCTTATGTTAATTCACAAATACTTCTGCTGATCATTCATACACATACACCCATTAATACTTTGGTCATGCGCACACACACACTTGTAATGAATATGTTTCATCCAAACTGTACCAAGAAAAGCAATAGTTGTGACTAATGAGTTTTCAGTACTTAAGAAGAAATGAACAAAAGGTGGTGAAAGTGACATGGTGACACCAACTACTTGTGCTGCTGTTCAGGGTGTTCTGCAATTTGAAGTCCCCTTGAAGGAGAAGAAATGACAGGGAGAGACACGAAATTGGATACTGCAGCTACTACTTGTCTCGCATTGGATGGAGTAGAATGATTCCAAACATTTTCGTCTTTTCATGTTTCCTGTTTTTAAGTTCTTCTTTTTTAGAAGCATATTTTGTTTGCTTTTGTATTTCTCCCCATGTCCTTTCTCTTTTTTCTTTTTTTCTTTTTTTCTCTTTTCTCTTTTTTCTTTTTTGCTTTTTTCCTTCTTTTCTTTTTTTTTTCTTTTAACTTTTTCCTTTTTCTCTTTTCTTTCTCCTTTTTTTTTCTCTTTTTTTTTTTTTCCTTAAAAGGGTACTTGACCCTAAAACATAATTGCACTGATATTTCAAACCATTACACTAGCTTCTGCTGCATTTGCACTAGCTGCCAGCCATGAACAAAACACTGACACACTGAGACAACTTTAAAATCAAGTATATATCATCCAAACTGTCATGCACCTTTTATTGTAGTTTATTTTTTCTCCTGTTATTGCTCATTACCAAAACATGTGTTCATGTAAGCAGAATCTTTCTTTTCCTTTATCGGCCTGTACCTCTCCTCTGAATCATGAGTTATGCCAGAGACCAATTTTAGTAACATCACTTTGGTTTTTTTATCACAAGTGCTGGAATAGGCCTGAAGCAAGCAAAACCAATCCCCCAGCAGATTGTAAAGAATAGTACTTGTATAAATGCATCACAAATTAGAAAAGGAAGGGAGAGACAGAACATAAGAAGTGAACCAAAGGCATCTTTTTATGGGGAGAATCCAAACCTAGTAGATATGGAAATCCATATACTAAAAGACATAGGGTGGGCCAGATACCTAATCAAGCATCCAGAGTCAGAGCCCATGATATCCCCGATATCCAAATTATCCATGGAGTCTGGCCAAGGAGCTGATAAATATAACACAACGTCTCTGGGTTGTCAGTGGTCTTCCGGATTTACATCTGAACACTGACAGCTATTGCTGGATGTCAAAAATATCAGTAGGTTCCTGTATATGGGCGCATGCATTGCTCCTTTTTTAGACTTTAAGTACACTGTTGTTTATTGGTGAAGCTGATTAAACACTGTCCTTTTCTTCCCAGAAACATGTCCAGGTAATGCAAAATAAGCACACTAAGTGGTTCACAATTTTAAGCTTTTTTGCTGTTAGTTTCTGTCATACCTCAGTAATTTTTTATTCAAAACATCATCAAGATCCAAGGTACATAAAGGGGCCTGCATCCTTCCTTTCTTTGGAGATGTTTAATTCTTTGATGAATCTAGAGACAGCCTATGTAGCCACCTCTGGCATGTACACATCTTGGTGTACTGGGCTTGGAAGTACCTCTGCCATCTAGGTGACTCTCAGCTTCATTGTGTATATTGTATTTGCCCAAAAACACAGTGAGACTCTGGGAGAATATAACAAGTTGAAAATTGATTTCCACAGTCATCAAAATCACTTTTATGGTAAAGGAATTGAGATGTTTCAACATATTAACTTACAACAAAGTCACATGAGGCAGGGAAGGGGAAGAATTAGACCATGTTTTACATAGTCTATATCATTAAAAGAAAAGAAAAAAACAACCAACTAACCAACCAAAACCCAAACCAAACCAAACCAAAA
>VXBJ01001056.1:0-79789 GCA_013400055.1 Nycticryphes semicollaris
ATATTCTGTGATTCTGTCATTCACAGATAGGATACTAACAAAAATATCCTATGTTCCAAAACTTACATTTAAAAAGGAGCATAAAATACTTAATTGTAAGATTCTCAACTGGGTGTTCATAAAATACTGTTGGAACACATGCTGCCTCATTATAAAGCGAAGAAAAAAATAAAGCTGTCTTTTAAAAAAGATGGCTTCATCCAAATGTGTATGAGCTTGCTGTAAAGTCTATATAATCCATGTTTTTGCTGTTCAGTGTAATGAATAATCCACATCTTTTGCTGTTCAGTCAAATAAACCACATCATATAAGCTCTTCAGGCTGATGATATGTTGCTTATGACAGACTGAACTGTTTAACACAAACTAGTTTAGTTATAAATACCATCAGGTGTATAGTTAGGGAACTGTCACCTTCTTCACATCACTGACTATTCTAGTAATCATTCCACCCACTGGAAAAGAATGGAGATGCAGGTATTTCCCTTAAAATTTTCCAAGGACAGATATGTACATGTTCACACAAAAGATACACTTCACAATTTTAAGAAACAGTATTCTAGGCTTTAAACTACATGGATGTCACATATATACACATATGCAAATATAAACCAAACCTGAATATCTGTTAATTAAAACCTTGCTAAAACTACAGGAGTCTTGTTACGAAAACACAGACATTAAATATATTAAGCATATCTGTCATGTTAATGACTGATGGACAATATAAAAATGTTTTAGTATTACTTTCCTTTAAAAGTTATATTTTACATAGTTCTAGTGTAAAATACTTAGTGGCTTACCATAATTTAAATAAACAAAGTAAAAAAAAAAAAAAAAACCCAACCAAAAAACCTTAAACAAAACTGAAAGTAGTAATGCACTGAGTGGGGGGATGAGGGATGAGGATGGATAGGCACATTCCTTCACAGCATGATATTATTTAAACTGGAAATAATCTAGTGATTTATTACCTGACAACTGCTGAACAATTTTCAGTAACACGTTTCTTTTATTAAAAGACTAGTTTCCAATATACATTATTCTGAATTAAGGAGTTGGTTAAGGAGAGTAATTATTTATTACAAGTCATTTCAGGTAGGAAAACCAGTGAAATTCAAGTGATGCAAGGGTTTGTGTGTTTTGTTTGCAGATCTCAGGCTGGAGTTGCATCATAGGATCTGCAGCAAGGCCAGTAGAAATACTTTACCTGCTTATATAGGAGGTAGCTTGCCAGCTACCAAAACCAGTGTCACTGAGTTGCTCTGGGACCTGAATGCACTACTGGTTCAGCTCTGTTTGGAAACCTATTGAAGGTGTAGTCAGCGAGAGATTCCTGAAACCTTTCTCCCTTCAGCTGTCTCAAGGAGAGGGTATGTCTCTTGCAGCTGTTGACCTATGCGCAGTCTGTTGGGCCAAGAACAGGGAACATTTGTGCCATATTAGATGCAATAGTTCAATAATTGGATCCAGTAAAGAAATACATCACCTTTCATCACACGCTATGTAAACAAGCAGATCAAGAGAGAAGAATGTGACTTAAGTAATTTACTTTATTTGTGGATATTCAGTATATGAAAACTGGATTATAACAAAATGTAGGTAGACCATTTTCTTCCATACTATATAAGATATAATTCTGCTCCAATATTGTTTATATTAGCTAATTACCAACTTCCCCCATTATTTATTTTCAAATTTCAGATGAAATTTTTTACAGCTGTACACTGGCTTGGCCAACCTGGTTTCTATTTAAAGTTTTGATGGAGATGGAGATGGTATTTTCTCACAAACTATTTTAGCCATGTTAAATACATATTTTGTCATTAAAATTCCCTGGGGATGAATATTCTTTATTACTATCCTTTTTTCTTGAAACAGTGTGAGGAACAAGACAGGACTGGAATAAAATTATTAGGGGTTTTTATTATTCAGGGTTGACCAACTTGAGACCTTTAGATACACTTTCTCCCTTCTGTCCAGCTCCCACTTCTTCTTAAAAAGACCCCCTATGGATCACATAGTACTAAACATTGTACTCAAAACACGTAAGACACAAGCTAATGCCCACAAGCAACGTGTCCAGTGAAATTCTGTACAGCTGCTCTGTGGGAGAATGCACGTGCAGTCCAGATGCAGGCAGATGTCTTTTGGCACAAAGCATGTTCAACAGAGCTGTAATCACTGCATAATTTAACAACTGTTCTTAATCAAGTCTCAATGAATTATGTGAGGAATGTGATTCTTTACAGAGGTAAATAATTTGGCCACATAAGGGTGATTGCCACTGAAAGCATTAGACGGTATGATATCAGGGCAAAATCCAAGTTTCTGTTGAAAAATCTGGAGGAATGAGAGCTTCTTAAGTATAACTACTGCTGAATAATTTGTAAACATGGGAAAATATGACGTTTTACTAATCTCGGTCTGGAAATTGTTAAATCTCTTTTCCTAAAACTTTCCATTTTGAGACAGATATCCAGCACAGGAAATTTCAGCCTGATCAGCTAAGGATTAGCACAGTAAAGTACAAACAAAAGCAGGATGCTAGGATAGAAAGAACTAAGCAATCAAAATAGAAGTAGCATTGCATAAACAGATAATAACATGTCATACTTCAGTTCTGCAGATGAAAGTGAAGAGTTCTGCTTGTGCAGCTCTGCTGTGCCTACTTACGAGGAATTTTTCTTTTCTCCAGCATATGCATTATTCCTTTTAACTTGCTAGAGAGCTCACTTAGGTTGTGTCCGTTTGTATCATTATCCTCTCTGTACTGTTGAATTTCCATGGAATATGGAACAACAGGTTTTGATGAATTCTACATTAAATTAAATCACCAAAATATATAGCAAAGTAGTATAGACAAGGGGCAGATACTGAATGACTCAAGCGACAACTTAGAGGCTATGAACCTGCCAACATAATAAAGATTAAGCATTATAAATTTATTTTTCTCCATATATATTGCATACAATGAAGAAGCATTAATAAGAGTGAGACAAAACTGGCTCCTGAACTATGCAGAGGATTATGCTATACAAAACTGATCGTTCAGGAGATCAGGTACCAAGGTACCTTAGCTTGGAGGCATGCTGAAGACACTTGTTACAAAAAATAAGAGGCTGTGATTATAGAAAGAGAAAACTCGCAGGAAAAAAAAAGAAAACAACACATAGTAACATGCAGTAAAACTCTCAGAGAACTTCTACATTTGTAATAAAACAGTCCCCATATTTATGAGCACTCAGACTTGATTGTGTCCAAAGAAGAGCAGTGAAGCTGCTGAAGGGTTTAGAGAACAAGTTTTATAAGAGGCGTCTGAGGGAACTGGGGTTGTTCAGACTGAAGAAAAGGAGACTCAAGGAAGACCTTGTCGCTCTTTACAACCACTATAGTGAGGTGTTGGTCTCTTCTCCCAAGGAGCAAGCAATGGGATGAGAGGAAATGGCCTCAAGTTGTGCCAGGCTGGGTTTAGATCATATATCAGGAAAAAATTCTTCACCAGAAGGGTTATCAAATATTGGAACAGGCTGCCCAGGGAAGTGGTTGAGTCACCATTCCTGATGGCATTTAAAAGACACGTAGACGTTGTACTTAGAGACAAGGTTTATTGGTGGTTTTGTCAGTGTTAAGTTGATGGTTGGCCTCAATGATCTTGAAGATCTTTTCCAACCTAAACAATTACATGGTTCTATGTGGAGTGTTAAATTGTATTAAGAGTCTCTGCTGTGGCTTTATCACCAGCTACCTAACCCTCTCCCAGGTTAATTCTCTGATGCACTTCAGGAGTTAACACAGGCCACAGAACCCCTCCAGGGGCAGTGAGGGTGTAGGAAGCTTATGCTGGAATCCGAGACTCATAGTACAAGAATAATCACAGTGTGCTTGGGAAGCCATGAGATTGAAGAAGGGACTTGAGACTGCAGCGTTTACTAGGCTGCAGGAACTCCAAGTGCCTGCTGAAGATGAGAATCTGCAGGGTGGAGGACAGAAGTCCAATGTTTTGAAGAAAATGTGTCTGATCACCCTGTCACCCTACCATGTTAATTCAGAGGTCTCCACGTTACAAATATAATTTGTCATATGTGTTTGGTAGAAATATTAGATATGAAAAATTTCGGTCAAAATGTGTCCAAAATAGTTAGGGTCATCTTTTGAGTTTTTCTTTGTGACTCATCCTTCATTATCAAACATACATATTCCACATATTATCTCTAGCCTAAAAATAGATGGGTGAGTCTTCATGTACCACAATAGTTAGGGAGATAGATCTGCACTCTGAAACCGAAATAAGCCACTGTGGATTGACACAAAGCTTGCTTAAAATCTAGCACTTACATGGACTTGTGATTGGAAGAAAAATGACATTATGTTTTAAAAGTGCAGATGTGTAAATTTCAGCTGAAGCCATATCTACATACAAAGCACTACCAAAATAGAGAGTATACTCTGCTGAAATTTCTGCTGACCTTACTATATGCAAAGATCTGCCAGCTTTTGAGATTCAGCTTTCTGTCTTCTTAAAAGGCAGCATCTGGACTAGCCATACTGTAGAGTAAGTTTACATAGAAGAATAAATGTTATTCTCCAAATTTATCTATACTTTATGAACAGAAATTATTTTCTGATGGAACTCCTACTTCTTTGGCAGGATTGTGGAGGCTGCTGAAACTCAAAGAAGCTGATAAAGGTATGAGAGTATGAGACAAGAATTGTGGAACCATTAAGATATATGTAGTTGGGATTGAAATTACATATACAGTTTGAAACAAAATTATTTGTACTGAAAGAATTAGTACATGTACTAAATAATATCTTTATTTTTTTAGAGAAAAAGTTTGTAAATATGTGATATAAAAGGTACATTTTATATTATTAATGTATAAAAAGTATGTGTTTATACCTGCCATAGCTGTGTGTGGCTTGAAACTTTTGAGACAATAAATTCCAAATACATTTCAAATGGAAACCAAATATACACATGGTTTAAACAAGTTATTTTTTAAACCAAAATGAGTAAAAAAATACATATCCTTTTTTAATGGAAACTCTGCTGTGTTCAAATTCTGTATCAACAATTTTACTATCATCCATTAGAATGTAAAAACCAAAAACATCTCATGATGCATTGGTTGAAATATGTATTTTAAAATTTCCAAAGTCTCTGGCAGAATGCCATACTACAATACTAAGTCGACAATTAGAAATGCCACTCTGACCTTACATTTCTGCTATCTGAAGAAGAAGGCAGGAATGTGACACACGGAAAGCCTGCAACTGATGCAGTCATTACAAAAAAACTTGTCACAGGATGTGGTCCAGTGATAAACAAGGTCAAGCTAGCATGCCATCTGCCCATGGAATATCGTGTCAATGTGTTGCTCTGTGTCTTTTACAGTACATTGTTCTCAGTCATTTAAAAACAGAAGCAAGATTCTATTGGAAAATAATTGCTTTCTTAAAAGCTAATTAAATGCAGAGCAAAATAGGCAAAAAATATAAACACAGAAATATATTCTTTGCATGACAGTGAAAGCTGTGGGTGAAAATACTGCTATCTCATACCACACATAAGTGGGAAGAAAACAAGGTTCAGCCAGCCTCCTTCGGAAGGTATTTTTCTGGGAGCTGTTACCTTATTGGCACTGGATTGCGTATTCTGGACTCCTGTGGAGGGAAAGAGTTATTATCATTCCTCAGCTGACTGTCTCATGCTCTGTGCACAGTGTGACTGAATTGGCTGGAGTAAAGCGAATCTTATTAGAACTGTGTTTAAGACTGTTTCCATATCTGGACTTTGTAAATGCAACAATCACAGAGTCAGAATTATGTCTTTCACTTCCACCACACAAAAGGATTATTCACAATTCTGAAGACACGAGGTGCAATAAAAGCATGGCAGAATGGATATAAACTCATTTTCCTGTTTTATCTTTACTTATATAAAGTAAAATTGTTTTCTCTTTGATTTCTTGGAAGCAAAGAATTAAGTACATTAAATAAATAAATACATTTATATTTCTCAAATTCTGTCATTTCTGCACAATTTATTCACCTTGAAGAGATACAATTCCTGCTGACTTCACTTGGATGTATATGCAAGTCAATCAAGGAGTAGCTGACATTTGGTGGCTTTTTGAATTCTGAGAAATAACTGACTTCCTGTTCAGAATACTATCCATTTACAGCACTCTCTAAATTCCTCTCTAGAAAGGCTTTAATTCAAGGAAAACTGGACTGGAAAAAAGGGAAATGTGAAGGGGAAAAAAAAGGCATGTTTTATTATTATCACATATTTGAGATACGAATATGCTACACCGGCATGTATCTACTTTACAATCATGAAGCATTCACACATTGCAGTGTGGGAGGCCCCTTCTTCCCCTAAACCAGGCAGAAATTCTGCCTGTCCAAGTTTGAATTCACACTAAGAACTGAGAATGACCATTATAAGCCTTCAGCAAATTGCAGCTCTTGCATTGCATTCTGCCTGGAGAACGCTCTTTTTCCTTCTTTCTTGAGAAACGTGAATATCAAAAGACTATGAAAGGATGAGCAGGTGGTGATAAGTGGCCTTGCATAATAGTGAGAAGATCTGACCAGCTTTGTCAAAGGGAAAAGAAAAAATAGATTTCTATGGGGGGAACAAGAGCCATCCAACTTCATTGCACCCTCAGGTCTACATCTCAGAGGCAGCACAGCCCTCTAACTCCTTACAGATTTCACTGAAATACAGTCAAGTGCAAAATCAGATGTATAAAATACCTTTACTATGCACTTCTTTCTAAAGATCAGAGGTAGCACAAATTTTATTTGATTAGTTTTATTTTGCATTCTGTATCCACGGTCATACTTTTCCAGTATTTTCAAACTTTTATTTCCCTTCTCTTTCTAGTTTTAGTATATATATTTGCATTTTGAAATTTAATCAAATATATACATTGGTTTATCAAGTATATAAAATATATTTGAGAGAGAATATGATACACAGATAGATGCATTGAATTTCAAAGACTGTCATGATGGTTTCTTTACATAAATAAATAGATGGAATGTTGATGAGAATTTTGAGACTAGTTTTAGCAGAGGTGGATTTTCACTTGTTATTTTTAGAGGAAGTTTTTACAAGTACTTTTAAGAACATATTCCAATGTTGGGTTTTCTTTCTTTATTTGAGGATTGATCTTAGTAGTGAGCACCAAAATGTTGTCCAGAAAATCATTCACATATGGAAATTATACCTGAGTATTCAAAGGTATGCATGAATTTTGGTCTCTTGAGAAGCAGCATTCATCATGAGAAGAGCCCCCCAAACCCAAATGTTGTATGTCAAGGTTAAAATAGTGGAAAGATGGTTAGTCAGTGTGGTTTAGCAAAGTGCAGCTGGTGACCTAACATGGCTTGGAGATCTTTGTGAGAGGTGCCTGAGATCAGAACATTGCAGCTTTATTCTCTGTATCCACGATGTGAATGGACAGAAGAAGTAACATCTTTTCATTGCTCAGTCAGCACATTTTCTTAAACTCACAATGAATATAAAACTCCTCATTTTAGGGTAGAGTTGTTTCTTAAAGTTTCCTGTGAAACTGGGCCTAAGTACTGGGCGGTATCCTGCAGGGAGTATCTTCTCCTGCTATTTCAGGAGACACTGTTAAAAAAAATAGTGATATTGCACCAGTTTTGACAAGATTAGGGAATTGTATGATTTCTATACTACCTTCAAATTAAATGAAAGCGATATTAACTTCCAATTTCCGATAATTAGTACAGAGACATGTATTTCCTTCCATTTAGCAAAATACATATATTAAACTGAAAGTAAGTCTTAAGTCTTTGGGTTTATATTTCTCAGCTACTATTTGTAAATCCAGTTTACAACAGAAATGAAGAGAAGGGCTACTTAATATTCTACATTAACATTGATTAAAATTCTATTTAAGTATAGCCTTAAATTATGTTTACATGTGTACCCCTGGAAATTTAAATTCTGTGTTTGCTATTCTACATGCTTGGTTTTAGAATCTATTTTCCTGCAGAGAGTTTCTAAGGGAAAACAAGAGTTTATCTTAGCCTTTATTCTGCAATGCAATGCATGGCTTTTCTTTATCTGTTGACATTTTAAACTTCATTCTTCATATACATTGCTATTTTGCTGCTAATCTCATGCATCTGCTCTTTCACCACCAAAGTCCAAGTCTTGTTTCATTCTGCCACAGCTCACAGCTTGGGTTTTGCCTTTAATCCCTCCACTTCTCCAGGTTTTTATTTTCTTCTGTTTTAACATGTGGCAGTCATGTACACTCTGGGAAATTACTCATGAGAGATGAGGGGTCTGGAGAATGCATCTTATGAGAAGAGGCTGAGGGAGCTGCGGTTGTTCGGCCTGGAGAAGAGGAGGCTGAGGGGAAACCTTCTCATTCTCTACAACTTCCTTGGGGGTCAGTCTCTTCTGACAAGTCACGGGCGATAGGACAAGAGGAAACAGCCTCAAGTTGCACCAGGGGAGGTTCAGATTGGATATCAGGAAAAAATTTTTACACAGAAAGGGTTACTAAGCATTGGAATGGACTGTCCAGGGAGGTGGTTGGGGTACCATTCCATGAGGTATTTAAAAGACGGGTTGACGTGGTGCTTAGTGACATGAGTTAGTGATGTTTTTTTTTTATCAGAGTTAGGTTGGACTAGATGATCTTAAAGGTCCCTTCCAACCTAGACAATTCTATGAATTCTATGATTCTTGTTATCATTGATTTTACTTCTCATACAGGTATTTTGTGTTTATTCCACCGCTAGCCACCAATATTTAAATGACTTCAGTAAACTTTAGCCTCAGGGGAGCTTTGCTGAGCTTCCAAAATTGGACACATGATGAGCTATACTAATTTTCAACACAAGAGAAAAAAACATGTTACCCTATCAATAGCCTGGTTTGGGTGCAAGTGTGACTGAGACAAGAAAGATGGACAAGAAAGGGTCCCTCCCAAGGTCCGTACATATATTTCTTATACAGCCATCACTGCAGGAGGAGGAACAGTCACTTTTCCACAGCACAGTCCAACATTTGGTGGAGATCAGACACTCATAAAGAAGCACTGTAATAGTAATAGTGGTAGCAAAGGTCCTGTTGAAAGGAAAAATAATTAGGCATAGTGCTTTCTCAACTGATTAAAGAGCAGGCAGAGAGGAAAATATACACCTACACAAGGTAGAAATGGTTGAAAGATATTTCTGAGTTATAACATTCTTAGAGGAAGATTTTGAGGAGACTATGATTAGGTATAACTTGTAGTAATGACGGTAGACTAAAGAAGAAAGAAGAGATAGGCGCTTTCTGAGGAGAAAAGTATGAAAAGCCTTTGAGAATGGAAGAGAAGAAAGCTCCTTTTCCCTTTCCAACTATATTTAATAAACTAAAAAAGCTTTGAACATATAGACTGATTTTTTTACCCTTAACTGAGAGCAGTGTTCAATCCCTGGAAAGTAAAGAAAAAATCAAGAAAGCTGTGAGAAAAGAAAGAAAAACATTCTTAATCTGCCTGCTTGGCAGTATGGTGTAAGAGTTCTTACAATTAGTCCCAACTCGTGTGAAAGGGAAAGCATATGCCACTGCCTCTAATTGTATTTTTCATGGAATAAGGAAGAAGGTTAGTATAACCATACACTGCCAAAACTTCCTTTTCCTATTTTTTTAAGGCAAATACAGATATATATTTTCTGTAAGAAACTTTGCTCTGTCACTTAGGGTAAATATTTGACTAGAGCTGTGTGAAGCATTTGTGCCTGAAATTTCTTAAAATATCACACAAAATTTATTTATCTCAGCTGGAGTTCAGTGTTGGTGGTTTTGAGGAGGCAGTGTGGAAGAGGTTAAACAATTTCACAAAATACCTCCCAGTATACCCAGGGATAGCTCAAAGCCACTTACACCTTTAAAGCAACTTCTATCCCTTTCCAGTGTAGTATAAGTGAGAACAACTTCTCCAAAATGCCAATGAAATGTTCCCCTCATTCTCTTGCCCAGGAAATAAAAATTCTTCCATGAAAGCAAGGATATCCATAGTATGAAGTTTTGATGTGAGTTATCCTAAAGGTAGATACATGATAAAATCAGAGAAGGTACGAATCAGGGCAACAGTAATTTTAACAGTCTTTCACATAAGACTTCTAAAAGTAGAAAGAAAAAAAAAATATATATACAGTGGAGGTCAGTTTTCAAGTGACAAACTAAGTCAATGAAGCTTCTGTTTTGGTAGTTTCCATTGCATTGTCAGTCTCTACATGAAGCCAACAGGAATATTATAGAAAAAATACTGATAGTACAATGGTAATGCCAAGGTTTGGTGCAGAACACTTGATAGAAACAGACATAACATACTGGCAACTGTGAGTTCCTAAGTATCTCAGTACACATTTGTGATCATCATATTGAAATGAAAGATAACTTCAAATGATAAATTTCAAATCATAGCTACAGGAGCAAATTTTTGTCCTGCAATTAAAAGCTATATTCTATTTACATTGTGTATCCACAGACATTTTCCTCTTTTAATTTCTCACATATGAGTCTTTGTTTTCTAAACACCCTTTTTTCTTCAGTTTTAAGCAGTCATCTGTAATGACTCTTAATATTAACTTTTGTCTCTTTGATTATCTCTAGCCCTTGTTTATGATTTTATTCTCAATGCTTTTTAATCTTATACTTAAGTTTTTTCCTTGTGCTTTTTCAGAAATGCTTTCATTTTTTGCTCTAAGTCCACACTTTTTCTGTGGCTTGGCTTGATATTTTAATATGATTCTCATTTCTTATTCTCTTTACTTCCCACACTTCTTCAAATCTTTCCCTTTGTGATCCTCACTTAGTTCTTGTGCTTTTTATGCTGGCCTTTAACTCCTACACTTGGTGTACGTTTGTTTAGCAAGAACTTATTTTATCCTTCCCATGACATTTATTTCTTCAAACTAAGGGATTCAAAACAGATTCCCTACCGAGTGTTATCATCTTAACCAGAAAGGTAGCATTCCAGGGCTTGCTCTACACTAACAAGTCCCTCTACACAGCATTTCTCTTTGAGGCTTTAATATTTTACTACAATTTCACAGAAATTTATAAGTTGGGAGATTTACCAGTAAATTAAAATGTTAGATGTTTCATCTTTTTATCATTTAGAGACACTAACCTGCATTTCTCCTCTTGAGATGTATTTCAAATGTTCACATGTTGCAAATGAGCTCTTTAATAGAACACAGGCCTGAAATTCAATTGAGGAATCCCATTTATGACAAAACTTAGACAGAAATATTACATATAGGATGAAAATATCCACACATCAAATTAGACGTAATTTTTGTACAATTTTATAATATATCAAGGAAAAGAATCTGACAACTGAGAGGAACTGAGGAATTGATCCCAATAAACACAAAGAAGTAATAGAAATTAATGTTAATTAACTAGTTAATAT
The DNA here is from genome assembly GCA_013400055.1 of Nycticryphes semicollaris. NCBI lineage: Eukaryota > Metazoa > Chordata > Aves > Charadriiformes > Rostratulidae > Nycticryphes > Nycticryphes semicollaris. The sequence continues at coordinate 11,462 of VXBJ01001056.1, forward strand.
AAACATTTGTTCTGGAATTTGATGTATATGTTTGGAATACAAGAATTGATGAGTGGTAGAAGTGAATGGAAAGTAAATTGTGGTGAGTGTAATTAAGGGAAAGATGGGAAACATTGTTTTGTGATTCTTTGTCCATTAAAAGATGAAAGTTTTATCACAGGTTTTAAGAGCAAAAACCATTTTTGTTGGTTTTTTACTAGTATTTAATTCTATATCTTGCCAGGGTAAATCAGACAGTCTAAATACAGATTATTGAGACTCAGTTTAAATTGAAATTGTGAATTTGTTGGCCTTTACCCCCAATAACAGAAAACAGCTCATGGAATTTTTAAAAACTCAGGCAGCATAAATTGATATCACTGAAGAGATATCTCTGAGTAGTTTGTATCACAGTCCAAACCAAACTAAAATTGTCTAGCCAAATTTATAATTTAAAAATGCAAATATTAACATATCAGAAAATGGAATGTCTTGCTTTCAATTAAGATATTCACTGAAACAGAACTACTTCTCATCTTGATGCTCAGTGAGCTCTGCTCACCCAAGCTTATTGTTACTACCTTGTTTAATTCTGTAATGGAATGTTTTGTTAGATATATAGTGTTATTTTCATGTTCTTTACTAAATATGTAAAGACTTGATAACTGGTCACAAAAAGCCAGAGGCTACACCTTATCTTGATCTTATCTTGAAAGGATAAGACCTTTGTTATGACCTATGGCAATGCTCTGAGTTTAAATTTCCTGCTCATCCATGTTTTCTACGGATTTGTTTTATTTGTTCAATGTCCTACTTATTCTGTACCACTTTCTTGGAAAAACTGTGAGTACCTCATGCAGAATAACATATATCTCACAAGACCAAGCACTGTGATCTATGTTACCATGTTTCATTACTCTCTGCCTCTCTATTTGTATATATGGTATGCCATTTTAAGAATTGCAAAGTATACGTTGCCCACTCTACTGTGGTCCTGCCATATCTGTACCTTCATTCTTCATGCAATAAGTAAAAGTCAGGGGGAAATCTGTGTCTTCCACTAGTAAGCATAAAGTATGAACAGGAATATTTTTTTCAGAAGTTGATTTGCAGTAGGCACACTGACCTAGCTGCTGATGATAGGATGTAAATGTCAAAGGAGATGACTGATGATAAGGTGTAAAAGTCAAATGAGACGGACAATCAACCAGCCCCAGCAACCCACATTAATGAGGGGACAACAGTCTAACTTTGGTTATCAACAATCCCAGAGGTCTTTGTTGGAAAGCATATCTGTATGTTGTGTGTGACACTGTTCTTAGAGAAGGGAAAAACAAAACTGAACATCACTGAGAAGACAAGACAGGAGATGCCAAGCTTGAACATCTACCCCATTCCTCCCTAGGAACATTTAAACTTATCAGTTGCAACCACATGAAACAGGAAGGTCCCAAGCACACAGAGGTTATCCAAGGTTTTTTGAAGAAACAAAAAGGAAGAAGTTCATCTTAAGTCAGGTAAAACCAAAACTAAACATGTGCCCTGGTTTCCCAGAGCAAGCAATGAGGCATGTGGCAAGAGGGGAAGGAGTTACATTTTGAATCTTTTCCCTCAGCTTATACTTTGAAATCTATTATGTGGGAGAAGAAATATTATTGAATGTTTTTTCTGTCTCCTACAGTCAAAGAAAACAAAAAATAGCTCATCTCTGAATAGCTTGTGCTACTGAGTTGGTCTTTGACCTGCACTTTAGTTACAGAAGCCTAGAAAAATCCTTGGAGTTAAAGAAGATGCCTAATGCAAATGGAAGACACAACTTCAGCTGAACTGCTTCTTTGCACTCTCGTGGTGTTTGTAACTTGGAAGGATGTCCCCTGACAGCTACCGCTATGAGAACCAGGGCTGCTCATTGCAACGCACCTCTTGTAAACAAGGTGCATTGGCAACATTTAAATAATCTCTTCATTTAAAAATAATCTATGGGTCTAACCGCTCTTCTAGCTCCTAAAAGTGGCTATATAAATGCAATATAATATTGTCTAATCAATAATTCAGTCTTTTGTTTTGTCAGCACAGAACTAGTGTTGTATTTGCATTGAGGCAACAAAAGTAGTTTTGCAAAGTAGTTTTGCAAACAATTACTCTGAGTGTCTGTAACCCAAGACCAACCTGGTAATCCAAGATTTGATGTTCATTTCCCACAAACTCTTAAGGATTCATTTGTGTATGGTGTCACCAGGTGCAGAACACTGACAGAATTCTCTGTTAATGTTTACCTGGTAGTCTATGTTACTGTTATGTAATCCATATCCTATGCAATTGCTATCATTCAGACTAAAATATTAATGTGCTGAATTTTTTTACATCTGAGTCATAATTTGAGCTTTCTTTTAAAGATAGAATGTCTCTTCTGTTCATCAAACAGCAATTCAATGATCCACGCAATATCTGGGATCCATTTTAGCAGCACACTGAATAACACCCTTCAGAGAAAGGGGAAATTATAGAATAAGATGAGGCTGTATATTTAATTATGTGAGTGATCAAATTTCCTCTATCTCTGAAATGTGAGATAGTTGTAAATCTTTATTTTAAAACTCCCTTTTAAATCTATCAACCTAACTAGAATATCTGTAGTCAATTGTGGTATAAAAATAAGCGTTGCTGAAAAAGAAATACAAAACTGTCCACAATGTAACTGTCAAAGCAATATACTTTAATCTGCTTAGGTGTTTGAGAACAGTAGCATTGCACAACTTCAGTCTGTTGTCAGCAGATTATTAAAAGCCATACACTGTCATTGTTCTACATAAGCAATTCATTGCAAGTTTTGTATGCAGATCACAATCAGTATACGGTTCAAAGAACCAGTATTAATGCTGTGATTTTTTAAAGTATGAATCCAATTCTGTCATTCAGTAACCAGATTTGTAAACAATTTATATTTTGCCTGAAGTCAGATAATACTATTGTTATTTATTTCCTTTAGGTATAGACTAACATAGAGATCTTTACTTATGGGGCTGGATGTGTGTATTGCAAAGTGCTATATAAACAGCAAGGCATAAAAATAGAAAAAAAAAAAAAAAAGAAAAGAAAAAAGCAACCAGAAATATACAACAGTTGCAAATACAATTCTGGAGAGTACACTTTTTTAGTTACTTCCAAATTTGTGGAGTTTTTTTATTCACCCTTGCAAGGACAAGGAGAGAAGATGAACAGTCATATACAAAAGAAAGACTGTTTTTCAAAAAATAGATTGAGATTCCTCAGTTACTTCAGCACTTAAGTTTTTTTCTGGACCATGTTTTCCTTATTCTTCATGACATAAAAGTTATACACACTGAATTGTAACTTTGTAAAACTGTCACATTCTTACTCCATAGATAATTTTCTTCTGTTTGATTAGCATAATATATATTTATTTATTGAAAGCATTATCCTTCTCCTTACATCACTTAGACTTGTATAGCAAACATGCCTGAGTTTCTCTTTCATATGAATCCAAGTATTTGCAAAACAGTCTGGCATCACAGAATTTTTCTTGGCTTTGGAGGTTATAAAGAAGTGAGCCTGTTCTCCTCACTACTCAGCGTTCTTGAGCCACAACTCAAGCACAAGGCAGTACAGCATTAACTCTGTAATTAAACATGCAATCATCTAGGTTAGATTGAAGATGGGACTTGAATCACTCCTCCTTACTCAACTAGGAGTGAACTGGCTAGGAATAAAATCTCCCATGAAAAGAAGTGATATAGCCATAAACATTCTGGGGAAAGGGGATTCATTTCTTCTTTGGCTTCCTTCTCTGTCTAGCTTCTGCTACCTTTTACAACACAGTGTAGCTTTATGAGCTAAGCTGTTGATTACATCCTGATTGACTTGTATAAAGTTGTGGAGGTGTCTCTGAAAGCAAAATTTGGCCTACTCTTAGTGTATTGCTGAGGATTATAGAGAAGATACGAAGAATCCGTTTTGAATCTTGAAGATTGAATTAGAAGGAATAACAGAACAACAGCTTTTTACTTACAGACCTGCTCACGTACCATGGATTTTCTTAACCACAAAAGTTCTGAGACTCCACAGAGCTACACCTACTGAATCATTTTTCAGAGATAAATCATACTTTAAGAATGTTCCATATGAGTATACGTTTTTTCATATTTCTAAAAACAACAATTTCATTTTTTTTATATTTCAAGTGCAAGCTCTTACCTTGCACTACTCATGACAGATCAACAATTTTACAATCAATTCAACAATTTCACAATTGGCTCTTGATCAAAGTACTATCAAGCTAATGTAAAACAATTTTCTTAATCCAAATGCTGTGTTAAAATAATTGTGGCAGTTTATCTACCAATTCAACATGCATCTTTGATCTAGCAAGCACACAAGTAGCAAGTTCAAAAACTTTCTGTGCTGTTAGAAGTTATTTCCTGCCCTTCCCTGAACAGGAATTGAGGGACGATAAGAAAGGTTTACAATACAAATCTCCCTTTACTGAGAGGAATGCACTCAATTCCTTGGTTTCTCTAGAGTTGGTGGCTTCAATTTTTACCATTTTTATCAAGCACACATGACATAATGGCAGGAGATCTGCGTCCTTGCAGACTTTCCTTGGTTGCTTTGTACATAAAAATTCTGTGAGATAATGTCTACAGCCTGCTGTCAAAGATATGACCTTCGTTTTCTTCTGCTCTGATCATGCATTTCCACTTCCTCTGATGTACTGAGTGGTTTGGGCAAGTTTGCTGATACAGTCAGAAAATTAATTTTGTGGTGTAGTTGCTCATCAGGTTAAGCAGCTGATCACATGGCTGCATGATGACTGCATGATTTTGTATCATCCACGTGCATCATGCTATCTGCACTTCTTTAAGCAGTATTTGTCTGTGAGAAGCAAATAGTAAGCTGTTTGGAACAAAAGAAGGCCATCCTATTTGTTTTCTGTTTCTATTTTCTGGAAATGACAGGGAGCAGAACACCGCCATGACACAGAAGTTTGGGAAAATCCTTTCAAAACTTCTTGGGGAAGCAATTCCCATGTACTGCACAGATGATAGTCTGTTTTGCAGCAGTGTTCTCATTTTCAAACACATCTTCTTGTGCAACAGTCTGAAAGGATTTGACAAGGACTTAAAAATGTTTATTCAGTTGGCTTTTTGCTTAGGTGTGGGGAAGATCAGATGAAAACCAAGAGCCAAGCATACCACTTCGGCCATTTCCTTTTGGACTGCCAAAATAAATTTTCCTTTATGAAAACACAGAGCATAAATCACCTAACATTTCACGTTACATCTTGTGTTCTTATAAGGAGAATGTATGTATTCTGAGTTTTTGCTGGGAAGTTGGTATTTGGTAGAATTTGGAGTTACTGAGGTTAAACACAATTATAAAATGAGACATGACTCTATATTTAATATTAAAGAACAGAAGAAACAGTCTTGGAGACATTTCCATGTAAGTAGAGCTTTCAGCTTTACACAGCAATCCTTAATTTTTCCTGACAAGTTTATCTAGACATTAATATACCATCATATCAATAACTGATTAATCCTAATTTTTAAAATTTCAGTGAAGTCCATAATCAGTAAAAAAACAATGGCACTCCAATCACATTGGTTATGAGGCTTGGGAATTATTATTATTATTTATATTTAGATGCTCTGGGAACAGAATTGCATTTTAAAATATTAAAAGAGTCTGTCAGATTAAAAAAAAATGAGGCATGAAATCATCCACAGGACAAAACGAAATGGGGAAAAAAGTGCCCAGTAATCACATTGCTATTTAGCATTTCAAGATGGGAAAGATTTCTAATCTATCATACTGCTAAAATGAAATGGTAACATATTTCTTCATGTATACAAATAGGCAAATATTGAACTATTATTGTCAGCGAACAAAAAAGTAATTTGGTATGTTACTTGAACTGCTTTTTATTTAAAATGCTGAACACTATATATATTGTATAAGAGAACATATATAATTTAGGACAGCTAATAACTTAACAATGTATTTGGGAGTTCAGAACTGGTGAATCATTTTAAAAAGTACCAAATAAAAGAAAATGTTAACTATTAGTAAACCAGCATATTTTAGCAAAATTGATATACTTATCCATTTAAATAAATTATCAGATAATAGATGGCAAGCAAAGCCTCAGGAAATAATTTTGAAAGTTACAAAACTGGCATTTGACAATGACATTGAACGTTGTCATTTTCACAAATCTATTTCATTCACCAATCCATTGTTGGCAAGTGATTTTGAGAAGAAAATACTAAAACATGGTAAATCTTAAAAATAATTTTGATTCACTGGCATAATGAAATTATTAAGAAATTAGACTTTGAAAAAACACTGAAAACACACAAATTAGTAAATTCACATTACCATACTGGAGGCAACGATAAGCAATAGCAATATTAACGGCAAATGTTAACCACTTGCTAAAGTAGTAGGATGAGATTCCCAGATATACCTAAGCTTTCTTAAATTTTCATGGTGTCACAAAGCAATATTATCACTATGGTCTTTGCTAGAGATGGGATTTCTTTCAGTAGAAAATGGAGATGACCTTGAAATTTTCCATAAAAGTATGTGATGGGTCAACTATTTTTTTCTATCTATATATGTACTATTATTAAAGGTGTCAAAGAACAGGAAACATGGAAGGAGAGCAATGAGATTTATTTGAAGGCCATAAGCATCATAGTTCTGAGATGGATACAAGTGTCCTGTGCATCCCATTGAAGAGTTTTTCTGAATACACAGCAGCAGACTTTTTTCAAGTGTACAGAGGGACTCTGAGCGTGTCAGAATCTGATTTCCGAAATGCCTTTGTAGCTGTTTTTAAACCTGGTTTTATAATTTGGAAAAGAAATGTTGGCAAGTATTTTTATAAAGACAGAGATGATCAGCAGGAGGGAAGACAGAGGACAATCTATGTCAATACTTTTAAATATTTCTCAAAGTTTGAATGCCATGTCAACACACCAGAGACTTTCTCTGCACTCCCCAGATCTGTTTCTGAGTAACCTGATGAGTATTTGTGTTCAGAAGGGACAGCTCTTTTCAATCCATGACAAAGTGCCCTTACTCTAGAACTTGTGGTGTTATTCAGCAACCCCTATTGTGCTGTAAGTCTGTGTGCTGCTTAGGTACATATTAATTTCAAATGTAAGCAAGCCTTAGAGCTTCAACACCTGGATGTTTTACTTCCACAGACACCCCTTTCTTCAGCTTCCAGTGTGGGGCCAGGCAGATCTGTCCTGCTGCCTGTAGGATTGTGAGCCCATGATCATTAGTACCAGACCTGTGCATTGCCAGATTGCAGCAGGACTTGTCTGATCCCCTTCGTCATGTATCTGCTGAGCGAACCAGAACATGTGTCATGGTGTTTATTCCAGCTTTATGCTTTTATACCTGCTGGGAGGATAAAAAATAACTGATCCGGCATAAAGTGGCAACCTCTAGTGTGCTGGTATAAAATTAACCTGCCATCATCCATTTTGAACAGCACAGAGTGAGCAGAGATTGGCACTTTAGATTGTGTGATTACAGTGCTTTCAAACTGGGAGCAGGAGCCTTCAAAAATTGGGTCCTCTGAAGCAAAAGTATTAGAAGAGGTGGGGAAACTATAGACACATTTTCTCAGTACTGCTAGAATGGAAGCTCCTTATCTGGTAACTCCATTAACTTCAGTGACCTTCTGCTATTATTCCCATGCTCAGCTTTATACATGAGGAATCTCATAAAGGACTCCCCTTTGAAGAGAGGCACAGGTGCTTTTGACTGCCTGATTGTTTATCTTTCTCCCTCTCTGACACGGTCTCCATTTCTCTCTCATACAAATGTGATATCCTTTGTGGAAACTTTCACTGTGAGCAAAGATACACTGATTTTTTTTTTATTCTTACATGTGAATCAATATTTTACTTTTATATTTTTAGGTAGAATCTCCCAAGCTAAAGTTCTGCTGCTTTTCTGGAGGCATTTAGTAAAATTTGATTTGGTTTGGTTTAGAAACACACATGCAGGTTTGCACCACACCAAAGAGCTGTGCACCAGTTCATTCCAGGATCTACTTTAGTTCTATGACGTGACATACAAAATTTGGCAAGTGTTTTGGCTATTAAACATTTACTCAAATACACTGATACAGATATATACCATCATAGTGGAGGGCAGATGTGAGAACTGTCAAGTAAGTGAGACTCCCAGGTGACTGTTTCACCAGTCTCAGTTATTAATTTGCCTTTTCTTTTCTGAACTCTAGGGGGGAAATTGGAAAAAAAAACCCCAAACCAAAAAACACAAAACAACAACCAAGAAGCAAATAATGGCACTACACTTATGGCCTTAAAAGTATAACATTTATGGAAATATATACAAAACAGTATTTTCTAAGGCAACTGTTTTGATTATTTTTTGCAGAAAAAAAAGGTTATAATTTTATAGGTGCCACACGGTGAGTTGACCCACAGTGTGGAACTGGGTCTTTTGAGGGATCCAGTTTCTGAGCTCAGTGGCAGCTCAGTGGGAGGATGCAATTTGTGGCTGATGTAGATTTTCAGTTTCAGCTGAGAGCACAGGGGAGGGAGAAAACAAGAAAAGCATGGGCATACATCATTTTAAACATCTTAGTGACCTTTCCCTCCCTGGCCTTTTTCTCATTGGTTGATATTCAGACTGAAAATGTGCAATCACATTTTTAGTCCAGAACCACAGTACTAGTCATGGTATACAATGTATCATAAGCTTTGAGTGGCATCTGCAAAGTGCAGTGATTCCTCTCACTAGTATCAGGGGCTGGGGGCAGTACATGCCTTGGATTGCAGATGGACAGCCGGTAGGGATGACAGTTTGTCTTGATGTAGCAGCAGCTGTATCTGCTGAGCTAGCCAAAAACCTGTCTAAGATGAAAGACTAACTGGAATTTCAAACTCCTTTTAGAAGCATCTCTGAGGTTGCAGTTACGGATAGATAAATTGTAAAGTGATTTTCTTTGCTTTCACCATGGATGCACTTGGGTGAAAATCTGGTGGGAAGGATCTGTCTGTGTTGCTAATTTGGTTGTGGTTTGGCAAAGTAATGCTGGTAACTACTGTTGTCTGTTTAATTCTCCCAGTATGTAATGCAAATCGATTACTTCAGTTCTTGGAACTTAATAATTCCCTTTGTAGTAGTAGATATATTTAAAAGTGACATCAAAGCTGTCAGAAATACCAGACTTCATACAGTTATCATTAGACTACTTTAATGAAAGTAATACACTATTAAACTATAAGATGTTTTTATTCTAAATGTGCCTGGCAGCTAGCAATAGGAGCATATGATAAATTAAAAATATATCAATAAAAAATTACCTAAAAAAAAATCCAACCAAAAAAGAATAATGACCGTTAAGCATCCATTAATATTTGGAAATCAAATCATACCAAATCTTTCAATAAAATAACTGCCTGGTTACAAACTGTATCTGGATGTACACACCGAAATTATTTGAGTTATGTAAGGACCTATAAGGCCAATGGAAACATGTTGTTCTATAATCATACTACTGTTGCATATTTTGTGATATAACTGGAGAAATACTTTTCATCACGAAGTGACTAAGGGAGAACAACCTGTCTGTGGGGTTCTAGTTTGTTATTTATAAGCAGGATACCAGATTTTTTCTGAAAATGTAGTTTTAGAACAGCAAATAGTATTTATCAAATTGGTATTAGGCCTAAACCAAAAGTTCTGGTTTTTAAAAAAGGTCTTACTGGGCCAGGCAAACTACCAATTTGGACCCCTAGGCCAAAACTGACATATTTTAACTAAATCATCCTGAGGTTGTTAAAGGGGAATTATCAATGAGAATATTGACATTCACATAACAAACATTCCAGTGCAACTATGTTGTAATGGGAGAGAGATCTATAATGTAATCTATAATCTATAAATATAATATCTACACTTAACATTGCTGCCCTAGGCTATCATTGGAGTAACTGTCATTCTGTGTGAATCTCAGTCTAAATTAGATTTAAAAATTGATCAAACAGGTAACTTTTCTGATTGGCTTTGTCTTTCCACTGATTTAAAAGAGGAAAGGGAAGACTGTTGGAAACAAGTGAACTGAATCCCACCTGAACTGCTTACAGTGGCAGCACCACTCACATAGCAAGTGGTTCACAGCATAAATGTATTACAGATACCTGGTCTGACAATAAAACATTAACCTGTCTTATTTTCTTTCTTTTTTTTNCTGACCCTTTGTGTATATATGGATACAGTATTTCAGTTTGGTACTTGCATTCCTAAAACTGTATTGACTGTATTGTTAAACCAGTATCTAAGGCATTCGCTACATTTCAGGGTGGATCCTCTGAACTGGAAATGCAAGAACTACAGGGAAATAATGTCTTCTCTGCAGATACAGTGTCAGGCCCTTAGCTGGTACTCCTGTCCTGTTGCTGTTTTGTTCTTCATAGCTTTAGGCAGGTGAATCAAACTTGATCTGTGCTTTGTATCACACGGCTATACCAAACCTGATTTGCATTAGCAACCTGAAAATAAGTCCATAGTTTCATGACACATTTTATTTGGTAGAAAAACCTATCTTGGTTCTCATTCCCATCAATATTCTGTAGTTTACTCATTGTGGGTTGGTAAAGGACATCCTTTAGTATGGTAGATTGTAAAATTCAGATCTCGATCTCTGACTATAGTGAGAGAGATACATTTATTGAGCCATCTCTTCTACTTAGGAAAACAGAGTAAGTAACCACATCCTTTGAGAGTGATTCAGATGGTAAACTGTAAGATATTGCCTTTTCCCCAAAGGCACTGGAAATCTATTGCACCCTTCATTTTGGTACTACTCTTTTTCTATGAGCTTAAAATCTTGTTCTTCTGCCAATTTCAGCAAACATGCTGTCCTGCCAGTTACACTTCCAACTACTGTCTAAGCTCTGTGGGAAATCAGACCTGGGTGGAGATGAGCGTTAAACTTCGAGATACTTAACATAATTCTTAAATGATACAGATAAACAGGAGTCATTTCAACGCACAGCACAGAGGTTGTTTTGCAAAATAGGGTGGGAGAGGCAGAAAAGTGGGAGGAAGAAAGTATTTTGCACAATAACTTACCCTGTGGGCAGTGCACTTGTGCAGGAACTAGGAGCCAGGGATTCAAGATCTACTTGCTTTATCCTTCAGCTACCTGAAAGTTTTGAATACCCATCTCCCAGGGGAATAATTCTGGTATTATATGAGAGGTAAAGGGCAAAGAGTACATTAACCTTAACCAATTTCTATACATGGAGCAAAAGGTACCCTTTTGCTTTCTTCAGGTCTAGGCTATGGTTGGTTGAGACATGATCATTTAAATCCACTCTGGACAAGCAGGAAGGCACAGAAACCCTACCTCCTATGTTTCAAGTACTTTTAGATAATTGTGTGCTATTTCTTCCTCTAGATGCTCTACCACAAAAGGTAACTGATTTTAAGATTTGAGTCAGATAGGTAGACATAGCTCTGAGTCTGACATTTCCTTTTAGATGGTTCCAAGTGGCAGTACAGATGTACCAAACTGCAAATCACCCTTCAATGCTGCCTGCAGTCCCCATGCAGCCAATAAGCGAGACAGGGACCCTATGCATGGTCATTCCCCTGTTGCTTACCATTAACATAGGCTCTCTATAGGCAATTTAGGCTTCTACCTTAATTGCTCTGAATCATCCTTTTGATGATTCGCCCACGTTTACTTGTGAATCTAGCTCTTCACGTTGAACTATCCACATTTTAATATGTAGCATGCAGTGTCCTGTAGATTAGAATAATTTTTTTCAGTCCAACCGATTAGAAATGGGGATCAAAGTGATAAGCTGCCATCAACTCTTGTCTAATTGAAAGACCACTGTTGAAATAGCTGAAGTCTCTGCAGAGCATGCATATTTATAATTCTGTAGACTTGCAGTAGTGTCACCTAACGGTTGTGCTTGACTTCAGCATTTTTAGAGGATTGTCCACTGCTGTGGAAAGGAAAATACGTAATTCTCAGTCATTTATTTGGATGACAGCATTTGTAATAAAGATGTTACCTCTGTCATAATATGCTTAGAACAAAGGCCTATTTTTCCTCTTCAGATAATTATTATTATACAAAATTGATTCTAAGCAAACACAATTTTTAGAGACTAATCAGAGGAAGGAGTTCTCATTCTTCATTTAGTACAAAATTTTATGGCAACAGAAATACTAATAAGGAAAAAAATCTAATGAGGAAGGTAATATCCACTATTTTCAACATAGCTTTTACTGCATCATGATGCATATAACATCTGAAATGAAAGAGGAAACAACCTCTATTGTCATGTTTTATGAGAGTTGCTTCCTTTTTCTGTCATAGCTTGATTTGTCGAAAGCTAGAAGTTGAAGTGTTAACACTGTTTTTCTGAATCTTTGAAATAATTGGTATTGGCACAAAGTAACATTTTTTTAGTGGGATGTTGCGTTTTTTAAAGGAATATAGAGGTTCAGCACCTCCTGATACACATCCCTATGATTAAAGGGAGAATCAGCTACAGAAACTAGGAAGAAGGCTTGCACTAAGGAATGCAAGGTGGTCTAGTAGTGCCAAAATAATAGGGGGACATCTGCTCTGTTTGGCTCAAAGTAGCCTAGAGTTACTCAAGCATTTTAGATAGCAGGTCTTTCCCACACAGCCCATGGTTTCATGGTGTCTGCTATTCTTGTCCATTCTCTTGAGACTCATCCCTCTACAGCTGTGGCACTGTCACATAACATGTGGATCTGCCTGACTCTGTCTGCAAAGTAGACAACAACCACACATTCCTGCAGTAGTCTCCATTCTGCTTCTTTCACAGCTATCTCCTCTGGCCAAGTTTTGCTGCAGATACGGAATTTCCAAAACAATCTGTCGAACTGAGAAGTGCTGTATACATCTTCACATGCCCCTGCAGCCTACAGGGGCAGATCTGGGGCATGACTGTCAGAATTGTGACTTCCTACTGTAGGTGAAAGCAATACCCTCTCTATCCATGGTGACTGGGAAGGCCCACCCCCAATGTGTAGGTGTCAGGTTATGGGTGAAGGTCAGTCCTTCTGGTCTTGTGGAGGACCTGTCGGAGCAGGGAGTGGGGAGCGCTTGGTGCAGTTCACCCAAGTGTCATGCTTCCCTCTGTTTTCCACCTCAGTGCTCCAGGAGGACCACATTTATCAGGATCCCCAAGGATGCTGGGATGCTGTCATGCAAGGTCTGTACCAAGGTCATATAAACACTGTAGGAGCACTGGTTATAAAGAATTATTCTCTGTGGATGTTACTGTCCCAAAAGCAAGATGAGTGTATTTTCTTCAGCAGTATTCTTTGTATTCAACATTGTAGTACCTAGAATAAAAATGTTTAACATTTACTTCTTTTTCAATTCAGAGAACTGTATGGATTGGCAGAAAGTCAAAGGAGTTACATTTCTTTAGCCTATGCTTCCTTTATCTTGTGCCTATGTATATAGGTTGATGCAGAAATATGTTCCCTAGTTAACACAACGCTAGAGCAGTACAGGATGCTAGCAAAAAAAAACTCCATTAAATATTACAAATGAATAAACTTTCCTTGCAATTGTTACTTCAACCATATAGCTAATTATATGAATGTGGGATTCTTTGATAAGATCAAACATCAAGTGCTGTGACTTCAGAGCATGACTAGTTATACAACTTTAGCAAACATTATTTCAAACATGCGTTTAAGCCTGACTTCTCGCTGCCTGTCATATTTACAGACATTAAAAACAGTGATGAATGCATATGATATTAAAACTCCTACTGATTTTATATACAGGGCAACGTCAAACAAAAACAACTAGTGCATTCAGGCTTCTTTAGGAACACCACGCTGAGTAAAAAATAGCCTAATGAAATAAGAGCATGAATGGCAGTTCATCTCTGTCTTCCACAGACTGATCATGCATAGCAGCAGGCTGACAGTTCTGGTTGCTGATGGCCATGAGCTATAGTCTGGTACCCATAAACAAAAGACAAATGTATTAATTCTTCATGTTAGATCAGCTTATTAAAGAGCACCAAGCTGCATAGCTTTTAAATTTTTTAAAAGTTTTAAAACTTGTATTGGATTATAAAAAGAAAAATATAGAGGTGAACAAGAAAGTATCACAATGTGCTTGACAAGCTGTATTCTTCTCCAGCAGCCCTCTCAGACCTGAGTGATGCACAGCTTCACTTCCAGGCTAATAAAACAGATGAAGAGCAGATGAAGTGCAATAGAAAAATTCTCTTCTGTTCTCTTCTGATTTATCTAACAGGCTAGAAAAACTTACATTGTTTTTAAGCCACTAAGCTAGGTTTTTTGTGTTTGCCCAAGTAGCTTGGAAGGAAAGTTTACTGAAGATTTAGTTGCAGAAGCACTTGAGAGATGTCAAAGCTGAGGGAACTCAGGAAGATGTCTTTGATTCAAACACAAAACCTTTCCTCTGCTTTATTGAACGTTAATGTATTCATGCTTAGCGGATAGTTCACTATCAGAGTATTTGCGTGTTATTTGGTAATACCATGCAGTTATTTTCCTTTGGGTTTTGTTTGTTTGTTTGTTTCCTTTTTTTGCCAAAAAAAAAACCAAACCCATTATGGTTGTGCTTGTCCTTAGAGAACATTGTACAGCACCACTTTGTATTATACTACCTCTTGTACTCTGTGGGCAAACATAACACTTTGCAGAAGATTGTTATGTAGTTGCAAGATGCTCTGTGCAGGTCAGAAAAATTAGAACTTTTAACCACAGTAAATTGCACATGTTTATCACAAAAATAGATTGTTGAATCTGGGGCCACATAACTGATTTTGTTGAAATTGCACATGATTATTTAAAAAAAATATATATGCAAAAAAATAATAATAACATGCTATATGATTATTTGTCTTCGGCATGCCTTTTCTGCCCAACATAATTTATCACTTTTTCTTACCTTACATAGGCTTGAGAATTCCATAGGTTAAAAGGAAATTCTTCAAGTAAGAGCAAAATTTTTCCCAAAGTGTGTTCTGCTCACAAATATCACTGACAGCTGTTATCTTGTGTTAATTGGAGAACTATTTTAGTCTTAGAGTTTCAGTTTGGGTATGCAATGATTTCTGTGTAAGAGAATATGTTCATTTTTAACCACAAACAAATTAAGAATATGTAGGCCTTCTTTCAGTAGGTATTGATTTGTTTTATCCATATCAGAGACCATTTCAAAAATTTATTATGATTTTTAAATGATATTGTTATTCATCTTCAATATTCTTGTGCAATTTGGAGGGAATTTGGAGGGAATAATGAATATAGCTACATGATCTCTACTAGGATGCAATTACTGATCCATTGACCAAAGAGTAAGGACTTGCTCATGTTTATGCTTGTGTAAGGAGCAGACCCTTCAGAAAATGTCCCTGGTTCTGAACCCATTTTTCACCAACAAAGTGAAATAGGTCTCAGCTCAATAGCAATATAAGTGCATCTTTCTAGATGTTAAACCTTTCTCATCTTTCTTCAGTGACTATCTCCACTATAAAGAACTACAAAAAAAACAGTTCTTACTTTAGTGTACGTGGAGTTGCACCAGGATGCAAATATTCATTTGTAGGGAATCTGCTGCTAAATGATAATTTCATCATTACATTGCATTCACAAGAATACAGGTAGATTCTTCACTTTTCCTTTAAAAATGGAGTCATAGAAAAAGGAGGAGCAAGTTTCTTGCTCTTCTTGTACAATTTATGTTTGCCTAGATTCAAAGTTCAAGAGGAGCCCAAGCAGCATGAATGAAGCACAACAAAGTCCTGCACAGTCCATGCCTGTTGGTTATTCTGTGCACATCCTAAGGTAATGTCAAGAATAATTATTATTAAATAAAAAAAAATATTAAATGCCATTTTATTTTGATCAGAAGCTGATGTTTAGAAAAAGGCTCTCCTTCGATCTTAGTGACTTATCTTTTTGACTTTTTGCAGGTGCCTATTCTTTTCTCCGCCCCACTCCCCACCCTGACTATTATTTCTTTATCCTTAATCAAAGGCATATCTATAGAAAATAAAAGCGAATGAATTTGGGGGATTTTTTTATTTTTCCCTGGATATGTAGCCATATAGAGAGACTGTTTTATTGATTCTTACAAAGTGTCTGCTCTTTCTAAGCATAAATTTTTATTTTGATACGTGCTATGCATAAATTACCAGTAAGTTGACTTCAAAAAGAGCTGTGTCTTAATCAATGGCTATAAATCTATGCTAAGATTCTCATAGCATTTTAAACTTATTCACAATTACAGAATAGCCTCCAAGCACTTTCTAAACACTGGCAGTAATTTTTTTTTGCTTTAACTGTCAGTTCTCTATTGTCATTGATTCTTGCTACTGCGTTGATGTCATCAAGTTATACCAGTGTTATATGCCATTCTATTGTTAATATATTTTTTGTACATTGACTCCTTGAAATATTGTCAGGTTTTGTCCAGAGTTACTGAAAGGCAGAAAATCAACTCAAGAGGAACTGCATTATTCTGAAGGTTCCCTACCTAAGGTAGCATTTTCCCTCTAGTGTTAAAATGTTTTACCAGTCTGTCAAAAGAATGATAAAAAATAGACTGTCAGACATTACTGGATTTCTACCCAATGATGTACTACAGCAATAAGATGTTCCGGGTCTTGCATTGCTCTTCTCTGTGCGCACTCATAGGTAGACTGGGAGGTCAGAGACTGAAGGCTGAGTGCTTTCATCCACGCAGGAAGTGCAAATTAGACAACACTACTGCACACACAAATTGGAATTCAGTTTTTACAGCACTAGAATATACAACTTCCTTCTCCTAGAGTAACTAGATCATATGCTGGCTAAAGCTTTTAAAAATTCCAGTGTCAGTATTCTCCCAGCAAGGGTTACAATGGAGTCATAACTGTGGGTAGCAGTACTGTAACCATATGACAAGAATTCACTAAAAGCTAAGTAAATTACAATACTGACTTCCTTGTTCCATTTACTAATGAGCTGGAATAGTGCAGTTTTCTAACATGTCTTGGGTACACTGCAAGCAATTCTGTGCATTCGAACAGGAGAGGTGATGCCTCAGTAGGGAAATAAACTGTTCTTGATCTCATCTCCCCATATTTTAAAGAAACTTAGCAAGCAACTTTCTATATGGGGATTTAGGACTGGGCAGGGGTAGTTTGCCCTTCAAATGCCATTCAGTTCAGTAGCGTGACAAGTATAGTTCTTGTTTATTTTGAAGTAACAAAACACTGCCAAGGGAATTAAAACTCTCTGAAAAGTGCTCACTTTTTCTATATTTTGCGCTAATGACACATACAGTGGTTCATGAGGGTATCTGCACATCAGATCTACTTTTCACAGCCACAGTCCCACAAATTTCAGCGTGACATAAAACCAAAAAAAGTTTCTTATGGTCTGTTTGCGTCATTAATTTCAGACAAAAGCTAGTTTGTATTTCTCATAATTTGAGCTGGCTGGCTAGGACCAAGTACTTCTGCAGTGTTTACCTGTGTTAATAGCGAATAGTGATTCAGCTAAGGAAGCCTAATTTCTCAGCAGACCTTTTTAGTTCTGCACGTCACACCAAAACAGACCAAAGCTTTGGTTTCAGAGCTGTTATGCAATCAAGCCATGTGGTGGCACAAAGTTACCCTTTTTGGCCTATCACTGAGTACATACAAATATTCCTGGCTTTGAAAATCCTTTAAACTCTGAATAGCTTTAACTGACTCTGAGAGTTTACCTTTAAATTTCGTATATTTAGAAGACTATAGGCACTAGTCCCAAAGGTTTCACTGAATTATATTCATTGTTGCTTTCCTTTGTATGTGGGCTACACAGACAGGTATGAAATAATGTAAGACTCACTGTACTGTGGAATATTCTTTCTGTAACTGACACCCATCATGGGCTTTTACTCCAAAATGAGGCTGCCCTTCTTTCTATCCAAACACATTCTTATCTTAGCTATCTTCTCAGAGAGATCTTTGGTATGTTTAGTACAGCTTTTAAATGCTTATCTCCCCCTCTCATATCTGAGTGGAAATAATAGATGCAAGGATATAAGCTATAAGGCAGTGGAGGAATAAGCTGTTCTTACACCTTTATTTAATATTTTTGAAAGAACTTCTTGACTTCTCTGAAACATCTGTGTCTGTTTCAGTCTTGAAGACATTGTAGAATGTATTGCCTTTATCTATCAGACCAGGATACATAGTGCTGTCAAAACACAGTCTTAGTAGAGCTCATTTTCACTTTTATTTTTGGGGGTTTAATTAAAAAATGCAAATACTAGGTTGCTAATTGGTATGCTGTTTTCATTAAGATGTGAAATGCTCTTATGGAAGGAAAAAATATGGAATATATAAAGGATCTGCCTGTCATTCATAGGCAAATTCATAGCTGTGCAGAGGGCTTGACAACCTAATTAGGACTGAGAAAATTCTTCAAGTATGTGGGACCTCAATTCCAATAAGTCTTTTTGCATCTAGACATCAGTGCCTTCAAAAGTCAAGAAAAGTTTTTCCAGTACCTAAGGTAGTGGGTAAGGAAAAGTTTAAGGTGCAGTACAGCAATATTTTATTTATTACTTTTTTTTATGAGGAAGTAGTAACAAATAATCACCAGTATATTCTTAGGACAAACTCTTTTATCTAAAATTCAGCAAAGATGGGGTAATGCTACAAACTTATACTAAACAATGATTTCTTGTATGAAAGAAGTTTATAATCAAGTTCTGTGAAATTTGTATTCTAAGAATATCCACTTAAGTATACTCCAGGTACAATTACAAGTGAAGAAATATCTGCTAATTTGTGAATCCAACGGAGCGGAAGCATAAAATAGTAGCAACACAACTGAGCTGCTTCTAGAGAAAAGTTGAGGCAGACCTGTGTTAGGTGATGGCTAAATGGGACTTATACATTTAAATTTTAAATACAGGAATCTGTGTTCAGGTCCCTTCTCTTGGGTGATGTAAAGGACAGGGGTTCTTCCAATTATAATTGAACAGTACTGAGTATCTTGACAAGATGTTAATCAAGATCCTGTCCTGCTAAAGGTGTTCAAATGTGTGTTGGAGACCCCATCTCTGATCTTCGTACAATAGCACACAGCTCTAGCATTCAATTATCATTCATCTGTGGTTATAGATAGGCTCGTACTGTGATGAAGCAGACCAATTATTTCACCATGGTTAGGCTTCATTTGCCTTGAGTTGTTTTGACAAGTTAAGCAGCAATCCATAACTAACTGTATTTTTTCAAGATCATAACTTACTCTAAAGGCATGATTTTGTAAAGGACACAAAAGGGGCAAAATAAATCTCTTGCTACAAGGTGGTAAAATGGTGAGAGAACACAGTGCTTAGCTCCCTGGCATGCTGATGCTCCAACCCACAGTTCTGCTGGGTTCTGCATTTGTAGTGGACCTGTATTCAAGTTACAGATGACAATTTAATTATAATTAACTTATTACAATAAAAAAAAAAATCTAAAATAGCATTCCTGTCCTTAAGAGAGATTTGTGCTCATAAAGATTAGGTATTCATAGACTACTTAGGGATTTGTGGCAACTGCTGGAAGTATTTGACATTTACTAAGTGCATCCCACCTATTACTCTTTTTTTTCCCACTAGTACTTTCAGAAGACAAAAAAAAAATTCATCTTTGCTCTTATAAAATAATGATTTTTCATTACTTTCCCTGTAAAAAAACTGCTAAGCTATTTTCTCTTTTCATACCAACTCATCTTCCAATTTCTATCTTATATATACTTGAGAAGTTACTTAAATGAAGCAAGTCTAGAGAGAACAGAAAAAAAGTAGTCCTACTATGGCCAGCAGAGTTAGTTCTGCACAGTATTTGTCAGAAAGAGATAAATTAAGAGTGATTTCAAAAACAAAATAAACCTCTGGAAACACAAAGCGTAAATTTGGAAGGAAAGATAAGAGAAACTGGGAGTAGCTTTGCTAGTTAGTAAATGGGTAATAGACTTTTCTTAGGACAAAGAAATGATGACAGTAACTATAATTTGAGGCTATATATGCAAAAACAAAGTTAAATTGAATATTATATTATATTATAATCTGGTGCACTTTAAGCAATACCTTATTTAATACATTAAACTCAAGAAATTGATTCTGGGATATCATCATTCAACCTACAAAGTAATGTGTAAAGCACTAAATAAAATAAACAATAAGCAACGTCACAATGGAATGTGTAGGTAGTATGAATTTCAATGTGAAATGCACACAAGAGAACAAAAAGTTCTTGAAGCATGTATTAGGTAAAGGTATTAAGAAAGTTGAACTTTATACCTAAAATGAGACTAATTTTTAACATATGACAATTATTACAAAGAAAAAAGCCTCTGAAACAAGGACAATCTATGGAATGAGCCACTCGGAATCTAAAACATAAAAAAGCTAGGACTACAGGAATGTAATTTAAAAAAGAAAAAAAGAATAAAGGAAAGAAGCGACATTTCAACCTTTGTATCTAAAGGAGTAGTCAGTTCAGGGATTTTTGTTCGAATTCTATCGTTACAGCTCTGTGTCTCCCTAGGCAAATTAAAGCAGTCTATCAGCATGGAGGTAAAACACCTTTTAATTCAGTTATGACGAAATGAAAGTTGGGCATCTTCCTCCAGTTCCAATTTAAGTTCAGCCTTTGAAAGGTTATAATCCGACAGTAGTTTGTAGAAAAGCAGTAAGAAAGGTCAAAGAACAGAATAAATTAAAAAGTTTGTTAGTGTCCTACCTAACTGCAACTCCCTAACTTTGTAAGAATAATTTATCAAATACTTCACCTTATTCTTGCTTGTAAACCTTGCGTATGTTGAAACTGCTGATGTCCTGGAACACAAAGATTAAAAACACATGCAAGTCTTTGTTAAATTAGGGCATAAAACCCCATTTATTTAAAAGTATAATATTTGGCTAAGGGTGGTGAAAGAATGTAATTTCAGTGATATTGATATCTGCAATAGAAGAAAGATTTTAGAACAGTGTAAAGAGTCAATGGGTAGTAATAATGGAAATGGAACTTTAAAATTAGGTGTACTAGGTCTTCTCTTGCATTACCAGTTACTCTAATATTGGATAACCTTTCTAATACTGTGATTTATTTAGCTGTGCAAGTTTTCCAAAGGAAGCATAGAAACCCCATCGTTTAAGAGAGAAATCTAGACGGGACCCAGATTAATGAATGCATATTTTGGGGAGAATGATACTGCCCTGGTATGGAAAACATCAGTTCTTGTTGTCTCTGTACTCCTCACTGTTACTCTCAGTCCCTATAGAGGTGCCTCAGTATTAGGGAATACTGTCAAAAACTTCTCTCCTTAGTTAAAAGCACAAATCTATTACTTATTGCTGTTGTTAGCATTCTTGTCTAACTATTTAAACTAAAAATTAGGTCGATATGTAAAAACAAAAGTGTATATTATTAACTTTACCAGTTTTTTCTTCTCCAGTGATTGAGTTTTCAACTC
The DNA here is from genome assembly GCA_013400055.1 of Nycticryphes semicollaris. Taxonomy (NCBI): domain Eukaryota; kingdom Metazoa; phylum Chordata; class Aves; order Charadriiformes; family Rostratulidae; genus Nycticryphes; species Nycticryphes semicollaris. The sequence continues at coordinate 32,999 of VXBJ01001056.1, forward strand.
TATAAGCAGAAAATGATAATGTAGTATCTAAGGATGCATTTAAGATAATTAATTAATTTTTAATAAATAGCCCAGATGCAGATGTATCTCCATGCTAACTATGTAGAGACTTTTCTGTAATGAACAAGTTTATCTGGCTGACGATCTGTATGGATATATTTGATCTTTTGGGAGATGCTGAGTATTTCTTAATTTTTATTTTTAACATCAGCATTCTGCAATATTTAGGAATTACTTGAAAGAAGGTGGAAAGTAAATCAGCTCACACAGAGAAACTAAGCTGTTTCCATTGATCTGTCCTGTTAGGATTTTTATAGCATCACTGAGAAAGTTCTTAGACCTTCTTTAGCAAACACGTGGTTAATTGCTCCTAATATAAGGTGCAGAATTGCTCTGTTTGGAGAGAATTCAAGGTAAACTCCATAAACAGAGTATAAAAAGAATTTAGATTAAGGCTTGTTGTGGAATAACTTGCACTCTTACTGCTGTAAAGGTAATACGGCTCTTAGTCATAGGCACAAACTATGTGCCTTACCATGGCTAGTGCATAGACATAGCCATCATATGAAATACGCTTTTTTAGGGGCATTCATATAACTTAACTTGCCAGCCATAAGACTGAATGCATATGTTCTTCCTTGAATACAGAATACCAAAAACAGCGTTTCCCAAAGAGAATTTTTACTGATTTAGAGATTGCACTCCAGCTAAACATAGCCTTAACTTGCCAGCTTTGCCAGCTGAATACATGGAGGAAAAATGTTTTAAATTATTTCTTTTCTTTTTCTAGGGTTTCAGAGCTTTACAAAATGCTCTGAGCAGGTAATTTTCTCCATTCAGTATTTAGAGGTCTTAATCTTCTCTTCAGGGCCTTTTTTACAAAATGTGTGGGTGGCAGGAAGGCTAAAATAGTGCCTGTGTGTTTTATATTTTTGCACTTAGAAGTAGGATACAGGACGTATAATACTGGAATAGGCTGTGTACCAAGGACTAAATCTTGTGACTATCTCCGAAGCCAGCTGAAGGTCCCCACCTGTAAGGCTGTTGTTCTTTCTCTTTGGTTTCTTAATCAAATTGCATTAGGAGTTAGAAGGAACCCCACAAAAATCTTGCCATTTGGGGACTATCTGGAAGGTCTAGTGAGTAATTCATGCTCCTTGATCACATGAAGTCCCTGCAGCAGGGACTCCAGGCTCCAAGTCTTTTCTCATTAAATGGCCAAATAAAAGAGGTGCATATCAGCACCACCTCCTTCTCCAAATATTTTAAGGTAAAGTAGGAGCCTATGTTCTGTTGACTCTGAAGGTGCACTGTTAAGTCCCTCATTCAGTATGCGTTAAGGACTCCAGCTTCCTGGTCCTAATGTAGTTTAGGCTTCAGACAGGCCCTGAGCCTGTCCAGTCAAGCTAACACACACACGCCCATCAATCATGTCACAAATAGGCAGTTTTAGGTGGCTTGAAAATAATACTGTCTTGATGGCAAATCTACAACAACATGATCCCTAACTAGAAAACTGCAAAGGCAATCCATTATGAAAGCTCACTTTCTCTTTACAGTTGCAAAAAGAGTGCCCATTTTGTGACAGTTCGAAGCTGATAATGACTTTTGCTGCTCACTCCAATTGATTTGAAAGACTTTGCTGCTGCTTGTTATTTAAAGGTCCTATGCAGCACTGACAGTCTCTACTTCTGCAAATAACATCTCTCTTTGCAAGACAAAACAAACATTTGTCAGTCGGGGGAACTGATAGTCAGCCAAGAGCTTTCAGATGACTGTTTCCTGGCCACATTACCACCAGCTAGTGGCTACAGTTTATGTGCATGATGTTCTGAGCCCAATTAGGAACACAGTGATATTTATTCACCCACTGTTAGTGCTGAGCGATAAAAGGGATTGAATTTTCTGAGGTGCAAAGTTTTCTGATGCTCATCCCAAAGACTACTTTGCAGCCTTATGCATAAACCCACAGAAAGATGCACTAGCTTCAATAGTAAGATCTTATTTTTCTAAATTAAATTTATATTTGGGGTTTTTTCCTAAAATACTCCTTATTCTTTGTGTTCAAGGAAAAATCCAAGATATAAAAGGTGACACTCGTACCATAAATGTGAACTGACTTGTTTAGACTCTGAAAAATAAAACAAACAGGCCAAAGTATATGACTTTCAGTGTTGCATATTAATTTTGTGTGCTGTCCCATAAGAAGCTACTTCAGTGCAATAGCCTCCTATATCCAAAGATCGCAAAGTGGTGAACAAACATATAAATAAATCCCCACAATATTCTTCTAGACATACCTTACCGAGATATAGAAGTTAAATAACCTGACTAGCATTATATGGTAAGTTAAATGCAGAAAAAGAAATAACCATTTTTAGTCATACAGTTGATGCAAAGATTTCCTCTGTCCTCTGCTCTGCCATTGTAGATGTCAATTTCCTTTTTTCTTTTGTCTTTTTGTTTGTATCTGTTTGGGTTTTTTAAATGAAATTTGACGTTAGCACCATTTTTGTAGCTGTTGAACATGGTTATTTGAGGAATAAAATTAAGCTGTTTAAGACTTGGGTGTTTTTTCCTGAAAATTAATGGAGGACCAGCAACTTTCAACAATAAATAAAAAAAAAAAAGCTTATCTTTCCTTCAGGCCATTTGTAAACTAGGTCATTTTAAGAATTGACTCTGATTCTTAGCCAAAGGAATTCTTGAAGGAAAGAGGGGTTCCAGTACACAGTAACATCCCTTCATTGATTAATATCTCAAATTTATGGAAGTGTGATTTCAATTTTCACTTTAAAGTGCAGATCAAGCAATTTTGCCAACACCTAGTCTTCTATGTCAAATATTTTACGTACTCTCAGCATTGCAGACAGAGTTGTGTCTATTGCCCATGCTGCTGCACCTGAATGTGCCTCCGACCATCAGATGGAGCTTGGATTTCCTCCAACACAGCACTTAAAACTGTATACTTTACCCTATGGATAGTAGTGTATACAGCAAAGACACATCTGATGGGGCATGTGGGCAAGACCAGGACCAGCAAGGAGAGTAGGAATCTGACATTTTAGCAACCTTCTCATCTCCTGTTTATAATAGTATCTGTGTTGGTATCAAGAGAGCAGATAGGCATAAAAAGTTATAACTCTGAGCTGAAACAATTAAATGAAAATAGAAGTATAACCAGAGTTGCAAGGAGAAGAAAGTGCAAAGAGAGAACTGACTGTTCTCTGAATTTTTTTTTTAATGAATGCTGCCAACAGTGAAAACGACCAGCCTTCCTTTCCTGTTACAAGTGAGAATTGCTTACAGTGCCAGGAACTAAGAAGAGAGTACAAATAGAGGTTGTTGCAGTACTGACAATATTTGGAATATTACTTCTGTAAGAGAAAAGGCTTCCAAAGACCTTGAGGACTGGCATGAAGGGGAGAGAGAAAGGCACGGCAATTTGTCCTATTGACAAGCAACTGGAAAATGGCACAAGAAAAACCAAAGGGGGCATTTTCTTTCTCTGTGAGTCAGACAGAAAGCAAGCAATTTGTTCCTTGAGAGTGAATATCTGTAAAGAGAGTACATGAAAGAACATCTGCTCTTAGTGTACTCAAGGCACTTGACAAAATAACCCTGCACTTGTGTGAAAAGATACCTGTGTAGCCAACAGGCTGCAGGTAGCTCGGCATGAGAAAGCCATTGGAATTGCATGGAATGATTGAGGTTGGGAGGTGACTCTGCTAGTTTTCTTGTCCAACCACCTTGCTTAGGCAGGGCTGGTTAGAGCCAGTTGACAAGTACCGTTTGGGAATATTCAATTAATAAAAACAACAACTTAATACACTGGGTCCGATAACCAACTCTCCTTTTCTAATAACACAGTTTAGTGACAGTCAGGCAAAATTCCTAAACAAGAATTATCCTGTGTACTTGCATACAATCAGCCACTGAAAAAACATTCAAAAGAGATGCATTCAACAAGCAGAAATATTTCTGCATCTCTTGAGCATTGGGGTTCTGAAATTTCTTTTTTTATTATTTATTTATTCATTTATGGCAGAGGAAATTTCCAACTGAAGAAAATGCAGTTTTGATACTGTGTGGCTACAGGTGAGTTTAGAGCTGCATCCAGCAATAATATTTGAGCAAATGGATGCATATGCTACAGCGTGATTTATCTCGTTTCCATCCACGTCATTATATGTGCCATGCCAATTGACTACCATTTGTTGTTATTTGGGAGGCATGCTTTATTTCTAGCTGAGCAATGCCAAGGAAAAGTGAAGTAGCAATACAATGCTGTAGAATGTCTTAGTGGTCATACACAGTGTATTTTGTAGAAATCTCCCATGTTTATTACTAAGTGGTTTCAGCTTTTTACAAAACTCTCCGCTTTCAGGGTTTGGGGATGTTAAGAGAGAAGAGAAAAAGAAGGAAATGAGCACAATGCTTGTCTCCACATCTGCTTTCAGATGAATAACCGGGTTTATACTATCCTAGCTTCTGGCTTTTGTGGCCAACCACCACACTGGCCAGACATGTGCTTGGTCATTTGGCTGGCTCCGTTATAACCCCACTTATATGGCTGCTTATATGAAACAGGCACACATGAATGAAACTGTAAGTGCACAACTGGACTTTCCCTTAAGAGGCCCATAGTGGGCAGCATCCTCAACAGGCTTGTGGATGCACTCATGAATACCATATGAAAGTAATGGCTTAGTACTGGGAATGTCTTTTCCTGAGTGTCTACCGAGAGGCAACACTTAGAGGACTTAATTTGATTTACATGATGACAAACACCATCACTCCAAACGTCCACCCCTTCCTTCTTCTTCTCCCAGTTTTACATATTGAGCATGATGTCATACAGCATGGAACATCACTTTGGTCAGTTGGGGTCAGCTGTCCTGGCCGTGTCCGATCCCAACTTCTTGTGCACCTCCATTCTACTTGCTAGTGGGATGTTGTGAGGAGCAGAAAAGGCCTTGACTCTGTGTAAGCACTGCTTAGCAATAACAAAAATGTCCCCACATTATCAACACTGTTTTCAGCACAAATCCAAAACATAGCCCATAGTAGCTACTCTGAGGAAAGTTAACTCTATCCCAGCCACAATTAACACACCATTTCAATCCATTAAACTGCTCCTGTGGGCCTTAAACTTTCTGGATCTCAACGAGGATGCTTTGTGGAATTTTATTTCTTTTTACAACACAAAATTCCATCATTTGTCTACATAATAAAAACAATACTTTCTTCAACAAACCTATTTTCTTCTGCTATAAAACAAGAAAACACCTGCTGAGACATGACCTGGTGCTCTGAACTTTGAGCAAAAGTGTCTTACTAACAAGTAACTTTTGCTAGTTTCTGTCCTGGTTCCAGGAGGGACGGAGTTAATTGGTTAATTGTCCCCTGGCTCTAGCAGGGTCACAGGTATTCCATCCCCGGTGAGTCACATCCAGGGGGTAGCCGGGACCTGGGCGGGAAGGGGAGGGGAACCGGAAGTCGGTGGCGGCAGCGCTTGGTCCGGCACGGTCGGGGACGCGGTCGGTATCGTAATCGTGTTTTTATACTCCTTTATCCGTGTTAATGTTACTGTTTTGTTGTTCTGTTAAACTGCCTTTGTCCCAACCCGCGAGTTTTGCCTTTTTCTTGCGATTTTGCCCTTCCGGCTGTGGATGGGCTCAAGAGAGAGCAGCTGCCACGTGGTTCTTTGTTGCCGCCTGAGGCTAAACCTCAACAGTTTTTATGGGTGTGTCAGAAGAAAATCTAGAGAAAATCTAGTCAGAAAGCAGAATTGACTGAACAACCACTCATGCACACAGGTAATAGCGTAGCATACAGAAATCCTTCCCCTTTTCTGATATGTTATTGTTCTATGGCCTAGCTGCAGGTAGACAAGCTGCAGAATAGCAACTATTCATATCTCACTGAAGCAGTCCTTCACAAGAAACTCTAAATAGAGTATTTAATTTTTGCCCTTGATGTTTCCTTTATTGATTGCTCAGTTGTACTATATCTCCTTATGACTCTTCATGAGGGAGTGTGGTGATAGGACAAGGAAGAAATTCTTTACTGTGAAGTTGGTGAGGCTCTGGAGCAGGTTGTCCAGGGAAGTTGTGGATGCTCCAGCCCTGGAAGTGTTCAAGGCCAGGCTGGATGGGGCTTTGAGTGACCTGCTCTAGTGGGAGGTGTTCCTGCCCGTGGCAGGGGAGTTGGAACAAGATGATCTTTAAGACCCCTTTCAACCCAAAGCATTCTGTGTCTGAGACATGTCCAGATGAGCCTTATGAACAGCGTGCAGTATATGAGAATGCTGACCTTAGTCTGTGCTTCTCATTTTCTCGCTTTGTTGAAAGGTCAGTTCAGTAACCGAAATAACCTGTGGTAACTTGGTCATCACAGGGACTTGTTATTTTTTTAAATAAAAAACATTTCCTGAGCTGTATTGTGAAATGAGGTGTTATGCTAGTGGTTAAAAGATAGTGCTTGAAAGAGTACTTTGGTATGACTTATAACGACATTGGAGTGCACTTCGTTGGTGAATATTAGATGTATGTAAGTCCAGTATGCATATGGACTACTCATCTTTTACAGAGCTTTAAACTATAGGAAGTTCATATCCAGTGTGTATTTCCACAAATACATACTGCATACCATACAAACATAGCAGTTGTTTATTCATTAAAGGGATCTAATGCTTAAGGGTTAAGGCTGAAGGGAAGTATGGGCTTAATCAGAGGCTGGGTTATTATATACCCTCATGTATGAGAGAGTAACTTAACATGACAGACATTTGCAAAAAACGATAGTCATCACTTACCTTTGATTTTAAATTCTGGATTCAAAGTCACTGAAACTTGTGTTTAGACTGCCATACAAGTCTTTCAGGATTTTTTATGTTGGATATTATTTGCAAGGTGCACCATGATACCTCATCTAGCAACAGTTACTACTGTTTATTGTTTCCCCAGCCGTGTTTATGTTCTTAATAAGCAGAAGAAAACAAAGTAGGTCTATTCTGGGACAAAGATATATAAAAGACTGACATGCAGAAAAATTAAAAACTATTGTGCTTTGCAGTTTTATATTAGACAAAATTTATCATTCAAGTAATTAATCCACTGAAATGAAGATACATTCAGAAATTATGAGTTGGTGAGGAAAGCCAGATTTGTTTGCTAAAGATATATCTCTATCCTAATTATTTTAACATTTTCCCCTCCCCTACCCTCTTCCATGATGAGAGATAAAATAAATGTATAATATATGTTAAATGATAAAACAAAGATCTGGATTTCAGCCTGAATGTTCCCCAACCATCCTAAATTTGGCAGGAAAAGGGGTTTGAAATGCAACATTAAGTGATCTGATATGAGGCAAAGCTGAATATAGAATGTGTCCGTGATTGTTTTCATATGTAAATGTCTTGTTGAGAAAATCTCCTTGTTAATCTCTGTTTGACTTATCTGATGAACAGTATTAATCATCAGGAAGTATATTGGTAACTACTGTAAATAGAGTTGCATATAATTCTCATTCTAATCTCTATCTGCTCACAGTTGTTCAAACTTCTTCAGCTTTATTTTCTGTACTTGAAGAAGACAGAATTAACTAGTAATTTTACATTTAAGGATATTAGAAGCAATCCTTTTGTGCAGGAAGACTGAAAAGAGCCTAGGCTTTTCTGAACCTTTCTAACATTGATACTTTGGGGTAAAGAACTTTCACCAAAGCATCAGAAGTGTCAATCCTATATGGTTTAGCCAACTTGACATATAACTTAATGTGATATATTTTGTACTTAGTGAATATATTTTTTAATGCTTGTTGGGAGGCTCCATCTAAACATAAGGAAACACTTTTTTGCTGCGGGGGCAACCAAGTACAAGTTACCCAAAGAGGCTGTGGACTCTCCTTCTTTGGAGATATTCAACAGCTGTCTGAACATAGTCCTGGACAATCTGTGTAGGGTGAAACTGCTTGAGCAGGGCTGTTGGGCCAGATGACCCCCAGGGATCCCTCGCAACCTCAGCCACTCTGTTATTCTTCATACATCTACTACTTCATAGTGAGTTCTGTATTCCCTACAAGGTAATTTACAACACTTCAGAAACAGATTATAGCTGGACATTGTCACAAATATGCTTTTTATCTGGGGACTGGTGAACATATGTGCACGCACTCTTCGTTGCAGGGACTAGAAAGCTGGGCTGCCACTTTGACCCTCTGAATGTCTTTCTCACTGGGCAGCAAGTGGCTCTTCTTGGCTGTTTTCCTTTGGTTCCAGTGTTGGCTGGATTAATAAGGGTCCATCCCTACTTTTTTCAGTGTACTGCACTGAAAAAGCCAAAGGTTAATGCACTGTCACAATGTGTGAACTCTGAGCAGATTATGACAGGAATTTAATCCAGGTTGTCCATTTGGGGGATAATTCTCTAGGAAAAATATTTGCTTGTTGTGGCTTCTGTACTTTGAAGTTTCCTCTCTGCTCAGTTGGATAATTACCCTTGTAGAAAGGCCCAGCTGCCTGGATCCAGATTGCAAGAAATGCAGCCTGACTCACAAAACACAAGCTTTCAGAGGGTCATAATTAAACACATTCTGTGCTTAGCAATTTTTCTCACTTGCATCAGTTCCATCTCCTTTCATCATGAAGACTTTCCTCACTTCCATCTAATTTAGCCCAGTGTCTCCACAAGGAGGCTTGGAATCTAATTCAGGTTTTCTGAGCAGTTTTCTGACCTTACAGAATAGGTATTCTCCATTTATCTTCTGTTCTGGTATGTTACTTTAGTATTTTAGTGCCACTATTTGGGCCACTGGGTCACTGCAACTGCATATATCTTTTTGTTGTGATGGCAGCGACTGCTTGAGGGACAGTTACAATATATAGGGTGATATTCCAGCTGAATGTGTATTACAATGTCAAACATGTGAAAGTGGTATCATTACATAAAATACTTATTTTCCCTATGCTGACCCAGGGGAAAATAGTGCACTATTCATGCTCTGCTACAGGTAGTAAAGAATTGATCAGGCCAATGGGTAGGTCTGATTGGGTGAACTTGGGGATATCCTCTCTGATTTACCAAGAAATTGTTTAACAGGGTGTTCCCCACACTGTTGCAGCTTTTGCAGCAACTGGAAAGGCAAGAGTTATGTGGGCTAATAGTTCAGCTTTGAGGGCCATCTATTGATGTCAAAGGCTTTACAGATATCTATCTGGCTTTCCATTTTTGGCATGTAGCAAATGAAGATAGAAAGATAAAGCTGTTAAATAGATACATCACCTTATGGTTTTATTAATATCCCTCCTTTAGAAAAAAAAAACCAAAGACAACACAATTGCTTTTTATTATTCTTTACCTGGGATATATCCCTTTGAAGAAATTTTTGTGGGTTTAATTTCTTTCCTAATCATGACTTACAAAAATCTTGCCTTGCTAGATACTACCTACCCATTATCTCTAACAGGTAACAAGTATATAAGTATGAATGAACTCAAAGAGATGAGGTAATTCTGACTGGTTTGAGCCATTCTCCCCAAAAGATATGTGGTCCTTTTCTGTTCTTTCTGTGGACAAGAACAGAAAAGAGGCACCTGGATGTTTTCCCTCACTCAGTCCTCTCTATTCACTTCGCTTCTTGCACTGGGAATTGGCACAAAACAATAACAGGCCATGATGTGAGCAGGGAAAGCTGTGGCTTTCTGAATACTGGGGGACTAAATTTCTTGGAGTTAAAAGTACTAAATTCTCTGTGAAGTGTTGCAATTATATCAAGTCCTCTAATGAAAGTCCAGTCCATTTTCAACACATTATAGTCAAGATCACTAAGCCTAACCTTCGCAGATCTAGAAATGGATTATTTTAATACCTTGCCTGCCATTTGATGTTTCTTGTATTTCCTGTGCATTGATGTCCTACAGCTTGAACAAATGCCCAAACCCTGTGAAAATAATGGATTTATCTCTAGTTCACTCTCTGAAACAGGTGCATACATGAAATCCATTCCCTTGCTTTTGAAACAAACGTACCTTAAATTAAAGAGCAGTCTATTATGCTGAAAAAAAACAAACAAGAGCTGACTTTACCTAGAGAAGGTTCTTATGAAGAAATTTCAAAAGTTAAAGTAATGAAGAAACAAACCAATACAGCATCACTGTAAGTTTATATATTCTTATTTCAAGGGAGATTTATTTATCAATTTGTTTGCTAATCCTATCAGCAAAGCAGCAGAGCCCATAAGCAAGAAACTATTGGCTTTAGAATATGATTCATTCAGCTCATACCAATAAGGACTCTTGCCGTACAATTTTATAGTCTGTGTTCATCTACTGTTAATGCTAAACTCTGAAAGTAATCTTGTGATGTCTAATTTGGGAATAACGGGACATGAGTTACAATAACTCAGCAAAATATGTGCCAGTGGGATTCTAAGTTAGCCCAGCAAAACTATTTAGTTGTATGAAAAAACATAAAAGAGGTTTATATAATCCTACAGTAAACATCTGAAATGGAATACATACAGGAAAAAAGAAATCCTAAGTTACTTGTCAGCTGTCACAATGCATTGTTGAGCAACTGTGTTTCTAAGGCTGTAAATCTCTTTGTCTAGTATATGGCAGTTTTGTGAAAAGTAGTTAAAGACTAAATCCATCTATAAGCAAGGAGTCAAGTCAGAACAATCAGCTTTTTACACTTCGGTCTTCTTTCAGCTAACACAGCTCAGACAACCACATCAGACAGTAAACAGAAATTCTCTGGCACAGAGATGCTGATGTAATCTTAATCCAATGGGAATAACAAATCATTCTTAAATTTTACCTACAATTATTTAGAAGATCTAGCAAATGTGTCATAAACCATAGATTTATATGAATTTTAACCAAATTCTTGACATTAAAAATATTGTCTTGAGTAAGAGAGTATTCCAAAGTAGAGCTTATTGAAACTTGGAACTAAACAAAAGCTGAAGTTCTTTCATTAGCTATAGATGTACAGGCAGCTAGATGGTACTACAGCAAGGAAGAAAAATGTGGACCTTGCAAAATGATTTTGATTTTACAGATCCATATCTCAACCTGCTGCTCTTTAAGGCCAGTCATCCTAGAGTTAAAGATCAGCTGCCTTTTGCATACTTTGCATTATCTATTACAAGTGAAGCTTGCAAACATGGTCTCTGATTTATATTGAAATGACCTTAAGAGAATGTCATAAATAGTTGCATACTTGCAACTGATTAAATGTGAAATACCAATTTCTGCTGCTGTTTCTTTCTCTGAAGGACAATAGTTGTCCCTCATTAATCTTTCACTAAAATAATAACCCTTCATTAAAAGGGCAATCTCCTTAATTCAGTTGAAGAACAATGGCTTTTGACAAGAAAGGTTTCTTACCTGGTTAATCAGAATGCTCTAAGTAGATACAATTCACAGCTTAACTATCATGGATTTTCTAATTTTGTTAATGTTGATGTTGGCTTGCTTTAAGCAGCAGAGGAAATTCAGACCTCAGTGAAATTCAAAAAATTCTGACTAATTTCCTGGTTGCACAGAAAAATTCTTATTAACTCTTCTCATGATTGTTAATTTATACTCTGCACTTTTGTCCAACTTCAGCTCCTAATTATGCACAAAAAAAAATCTTCCTTATTCCAGAAACACAGTTTTTCAAGTGAATCTTCTACATTTTATATAACTTAATTTCAGTGCATGCCTGTAAGCTTTGCCTTCTGATCAGCTCCTGTGACTGATACATCAAAATGCTAAAAGTCTTCTGTCCTGAACAACTGTAGGGTGGTAGGGTGCTACAGGGCACAGATGTTCTGAATATTTCGGGTTTCTACTGACCTGTTTTTCTGGGGTTTTGGTTTGTTTTGTTTTTTTTTTTTTTTTAGGTTTTTGTTTCTAGTATTTCTGTCCTCATTATGCAAAGTCTTTGTTTTCTCCTGTAACTAGAATGACTCTGTGACTCTACAACCTGCCTGGAGGTTTGTGACTGCATGTTCCTGTCTCTTCTCACTTACTCAGCCAGCAAGTTTCTAGCTTCTTTGATTAAGGGATGAACAATTCATTCTCTATGCATACCTCTCATAATTGCAGTTTTTTTCCTTAGTCTTCTTTCAGGGAGTCCTGAGAGATAGTCCAAGTAACTTCAATCACACATTCAATGAACAGAGTACTAGATGTTCTTTGCAAAAAAAAATTGGATTACATAATTTCATTTTGCTTCCCTTCTGCTTGTAAGGAAGTCCTTTTTGATTCTTTTTTTTTGTGTGTTTTTCAGTGCAAATATATACCCAGAATGGATGTTGGTGAATGGTTTCAGTGAGTCCAGAGATGGAGTAACTGCTGAAAGGACTTCTGAATTTCGCAGCTGGCAGGTCATCCTTAACACTTTAAAAGGAGCAAAATAAGGAAGGGCATGGAGAACTCACTTCTCTCTCTCATTTCTTTATATAAAAAGGTCACGTTGATGTTCTGCTTTCATCTGTATCCTATATGTATATGAAGGAATACTTAATAAATTAGTACATTTTTCTATTTAAATCACAAAGTTCTATAACATCTAAAGGTTATTACCAACAACAGCTTTCTGAAAGCCAACTCACTTTTACTATGTTAAATATTCACTATTTCTTTCAAGTGTTTTCATTGTGTGGGCAACCAGACACTGGTGGACAAGATGAAAAGGATATTGAATTGAACAGGTTTAGTACAGCTTCCTGAAATGACCTTCTCCAACTTTGGTTTATATTACTCAAAATGCAGTGTTGAATCTCTAATTATTCCCCCCCCTTCCCCCCTAACTCATTAGTAAGGTGGCTGCCTATGTGAATTTTTTTTCGCAATTAAGAAGTCAAGAAATTCTCATTAACAACTCCCTTTAGACATCAGTAAAAGGGTACCTAAACAGAGCTTTAGGATGTAACTCTGTTAATTACAGAAACGCTTCTGCAAGTTTGCCCCCTTTCTCTGGGTTGTTATTTCAGATTTTTGCTTTAAAATACAGCAAAGTAAAGCACCCCAAATGCCTATTAGCTTACTAGTAACTTCCTTGTGACACGGAGCAGTATAAAAAGGGGAAAAAAAGAGCCACTTGACTGACCTAACAATTGAACAGTAACAGTCAACCCACAATGATTTGGGCGATAACTTCCTTCATTCTGGAGCAGGTAATTTTGGTGTAATTTGGTCATCGATGCGCGCGAAAGACAAGATACCTTAAAAAAACTACAGTATTGCCAGCATTGCATTACCTCAGAATTGTGACTCACAGTAGAAAAATAGCAGCATATCACTCCAAACATGCTGGCCTGGCACCCCTTTGACAAGTAAGATGTAGGAATATAACCGGTGCTCTAAGTGCCTGCTTGCAGCTAGTGGCAAATCACCATAGCAACAAGCGCATTTAAAAAAAAAATAAAAATGAGTAAAGCACTAGCAGTTCAAACTAACTTGGTAGGATTTTTCCCTTTTTTAAGAGAAATGCATCTTATAAGCATCAATTATTCACGAGGACAGGCAGTGGGAGGTCTCACTATGTATTTTCTTACTAAGGTGTTGAAAGAAACTGGTCGCAAAGTGGGAAATGGGATTACCTAGTGCTGTTCTGTATTCCACGCATCAGATGAAGGCTGTGTTCATTGATAGTTGTTTATGCTTTGGTTCAACTTGGCTCTCAGCATCAGTAGCTGCTGTGCTTAGTACAATTGCTACAATGGAATAATTCAGATTCACTGTTTTATCCGGAATGCATACCCCGTCATTCCGTGGACGTTCAGTTTTTGGTAAATGCCAAGAGCCAAAATCAAATGAAGTCATTAACTGAACTTTAAGAAACCATACTAAAGGCATGAGCAGTATCTTTTATGTCTAATGACTTTAAAATTTCAGAAGTGTAACATCTCTGGCATCAGAACTGAGGGTTTTTTCCTTATAACAAGGACTTATCTAAACCCTCATTTCTCTTTTCTGAGCAAACAGCTGCCCAAGGTGAATGCATTAGTAATGTGTAGCACTGAAATGAGTGATAATACTGCAATCAACTGCTTGATTATTCAAGCAAGGAAATATTCTTGGTTGAAAATGGAGGGAAAGCATGTTGAACTTTGACAGCTTGTATTTCATAAAAGCTATGCACCTAGCTGAAAGCTGCCACTAGTGTGTTGCCTGAAGATATTCTGGCACACTGAAATTCTGCATAATAGGGATAAATCTCTTCAGAGCAGGAGAAAAGACCTTTCTAAAGGCTCACATAAGGGTATGGAATGAACTCATATAGGAACCTATGATGATGGAAAATAAATGAGAAAATAGATTATATATCTTTCATCCTGTTGCCTTAAATGTCCACAGTGATTTACAGTCAATTAAAATTGATGATAATTATTGAATAAGCTTTACAGACTATCCCATGTTGAATATTTTTCCCCAGCCTATATTAAATTTGTGATATAATTTATGAGCTAATCTTGTGAAGAATGTTACTACCGCATTTAAGATACTGGCTCACGTGGGATTTGAAAATTATTTTATTGGCAAAAGATCTCTTACATTTCTCTAATATATATCATATAGGTTTTTTAATGCATTTATTTGGGAATTAACCTCCATGGGTGAATGGCATTCTGAACTAAGCAAATCTCTGGTAAAATCTTTTTCACACAAATCACATGCCTGGAAAAGGTTGTGCTCTGACTCTTGCATGTGCAAGAGTGGGACAAAATGTTGCTGCTGTTCCTCCTCCCTCTCCATCCTCTTTGTTGTACTTCCATGCCTCACTTTAGCGTTACAATGAAGCAGAAACATCTTGAGAGAGTCAAGGACAGCACCATAGAAGTGAGTTTTACAGGCTGTTTTGTTCTTTTTGGTATGTTTGACCTATGCAAAGGTGGCTTTTAAATACAGCAAAGTCATCAAAATCACTATGTTTGGTACGGTTAATGTGGTATCTCACAGCTGCAACACTGAGTTTTTCACTGCTTGTAAGGTTTACAGGAAAAAAAACCAAAGCAAGATACAACACAGAGCAAGATAGTATATGAAATACTGACGTATTTTAAGGGTGCTGAAGGGTAAGTAAGCCTGGTATAGTTCACGTATTTTCCCACAGAAGTAGTAAATTATGTTTAAGGTTTATTACTTGATTTTTTTTTCCTTTAAAATAAAAGTGTTCTTTTGAAAAATGCGCTAGGATATCTGTGTGTTGTGTGTGGATAAATGAGCTCTTTTTAGCATCAGAATAATTTATGTTCTGGCATTTAAAATGCCATGGTTTAAAAAAAATGAAAGCTGAAAGCAGGAGAGAAATGGGGTCGTTTTAAGAAGACTTAAAGTAATTAGTGATCTCTGTTATTTAGTGAACAGTATCCCGGTGGAATTACAGTGAATTACATACTTCTGATTATTATTATTTATTGATTTGAGCAACTTCTGCGCAACCAAAAGGAAATACAAGAAAGCCAAACAAGCTTAGGTTTTGGTGTCTTAGTCATTTCTTGCTAAAGGAAATAAATCACATTTTTAATTTTCACCAAAATGAAAGAATTTGCAACAAACCTGACCTGTGGTATTGCTATTTAGTATTTCTTTTTTGTTTTTCATTCCTATAAGAACACTTTAAAGTGCATATTTAATTAAAATACGTTTCATATTGTTGCATTTGTCAGCTACAATTTAATTGGTGTGCAAGAAATCATTACATTTCTTGTCCCAATGGTTATTGCGTGTCCTAAGATTTTTAGAAAAATCCCTTCAATTAAAATTGGCAGATTTCCAATGGAATTTTGACATGCATGCCTTGTCTAAAAGGTGCGCGTTTCTATTCAGTCGTCATTTTGATATGGAAATGAGCACTGAATTCACAGTGTTCTTCCATTAGAAATAGAAAAGTATAGTATTGGAAGTCTCCATATTTTTTTTCATAGGTTTTAAGACTCCCTAAACCTTTTCTCTCTTTTGCACTCTGCTAAGAATATAAGAACAGGTAGAAAATGGTAGATGTGCCTCATAAGTAATTTATCATTTTTTCCACCCATCTAAAATAGTGCAAGCATTGTTTTTTTTCAGGTAACAAATAACTCTGAAGTTTTTGCAATACTTCAGGACTATGCATTAAATAACAATATCATTACACTTCAACTGCTAAGTGAAAAGTATTTTTCTAATTGTCACATAAGCACTAAACCCATGATACTCTCCTGTCAAGGAACTTGGAGGATGCAGTGGGACTGCTTTTTTTCTGCTTTCACAGAAACTACATTGAATGGCAAAACATATTTGTAGAACAACATTTTCATGTATTAACTATGAGAGTGTAACCATGACAAATGACGCACTGCGTACACCATCCACCCTGGCTAAGTGTGAGAGTTCCCAGCTCTTTACACAACGATTTTCAACTTTAACTTTAAAAATTGTTAGGTTTCTAGCAGAGTGTGGGAGAATCTTGTTCCTTTGACAAAGTCCTTTATGCCAGTAGTAGGCCCAGCACTTCAGCAGAATTTTGTAATACTCCTGCTAAATCTTAAACACAGTGCTATGAATTCCTCTGACTTCTAAATATCACAGCACTGTAATAAACAGCCAAATATGTACAATAAGAAGTTCAGCCAAACTGGTGCAAAATTTTAAAACTCCAGCTGCTATACTTGCACACTGGTGTGACCTAATTGTGGCTTGATAATTTAGAAAAATGCTCTGACATAGCTTGAACACAAATATGTTAATTTATGTGGAATATGTTTTGTAAAAAGCAAACCATTTAGGGATTTATATTTTACAATACTTTCCAGTATTGTATCTTTCTTCTGAGTTATTTTTGTTTCTGTAGTTCCAGCAAAGCAGCAAACCAAAACCAAAGAGCCTTGGGAGCAGAAACTGGAACTGACTTCTCTGACCTCCCAGGAGAATATCCTGACTTGTAAACCAGAGTGGTGTCTTTAGGCCAATTCATCTATGTTTCTCACAGGCAAGGTGAAATAACTTCTACACGAGGGATTAAGATTGTGTACCCTTTCCTTAACAGACCAAAAAAAAAAAAAAGAAAAGGATGTAAAGAAAAAAGTTGTGTTTTAAAACACCTTTGCTAGATGGTTGTATTATTACTGTTTTAATTTCTCAATGTATTCAGTATTATGGATGAGTATGTCAAATCCTGTTACCACTCTTTTGAAACTTTGACATAAAATACCAGTATAAAGATCATACAGGAAGGAGTGGAACTGTAGGGAAATTTTTGTATCTTTTTTATGTCTGGCAGGATTTTTCACCTTAAAAGGGAGCATCTCTCTCTTACCCTAGAATTTTTTTATAAACACTCTGCTGTCCTACTGGCTTCTCCTGATTAAAAGCCTGTTCTCAACCATCCTTTCCACTAAACGAATGACACGAAATGTTAATAATTTATTAAGCAGGGAATATATAAAATCTCCAAAGACAGTACTAGTTCTACTATATACATGGGCTCTATGTTTGTCACAGAAGTGATGCATTATGTGATCTTAACAGGGGGGAAAGTATTTAAACCCTTTTAAATATTAAGCAGCATTAAAGTTTCCAATGAAATTTGCTTCCACTCCACTTTCAGAGGAAACTTAAAGATGTGTCCCATTATATCTGGGCATAATCTGAAGCTAATAGCAAGACCCTCTCAAGGGTTAATGGTAAATCTGATATATTTTAGGAAGGGGACAAAGAAGAAGGTGGAGTCACTAAGTTTAGTCAGGGGCTGAGGTATCTGGTACAATAGTCACAATCATGCGGATTTTCCTGGTCATACTGGCTGTAAGGCTTCCAAGCCTAGTTCTGATGGGACACTAAGAAGGGAACCAAGCTAAAACCCATTGGAACCCACAAGAAGGCATCCATGGGCTTTGATTCTGCACTGCACTTATTAACAACAAAACCAATCACCTGTTTTGTTAAGGTGTTTTTAAAAAACACTTAAGACATCTTTCTTGCCAATATATACATGTTAGTAATGTGAACTTTGATTTTTTTGCTTTTATTGTTATAAACTTTGACTCCATTTACATCATGCCCTTAGTCTGGAGTATGCCTGAATGTGTATTTCCTAAGATATAGCAGTAAAAACTGGTTAGTATGTGAAACGTTACAAAGTAGGATGGCACAATGCAAATGCTTGAAGGTATTAAAGGGAAATACCTGCTTTGTTCTGATCTCTTAAGCCCCTGGCACTTTCTAGCAGGTGAAAGTGTAAGAGTATGTTTAGCATTCCTCTTTGTTCCTGCATTAACGTTTCCACTGCTGTATTTTTTTCCATAATAACACTCTGTAACATTTTGCACATTAATAACAATGAATAGAACATGCAGTATATTATTTGACTATTGTAATGGTAGGAATATACATCAATCAGACAATGTTGTGCTGTAATGGAGGATCTTGAGGTGGCCAGTGTAAGTGGGAAGTACCTGCAATTCAGGTCCTTCATGGAACAGAATAATGATGGACATTAGAGTAATTGCTTCTTCACAAACTTACTAGGATAGAATTTTGTAGTTCTTGACAATCACAAATACCTAGAGCTGCACTGGAAGTTGTATTCTAAAAATCTTTAAAGTCAGTGTATGCTGGTCTTAGAATAGTAAATTGATAAAAACATTAACTTTTGTCTAGTTATCCTAAACTTACAACATACCAATGTACATATTCATCTCAAACTTTTTCTTGTCTTGTACACTTCTGTATACAAATTAGTCTAAATTAAGTAGTTTGTCCTTTGTTGATGTTTTCTGCTACAGTATTTATATAAATATTAATATAAAAACATTTACAAAGCCTTAGACCCAAATATTTTGGAGGGATAAGTATGCATATTGTAGAGTAATGTTGTAAAATTATATTATTGGCATCTTGTATTTAATTATCTGAAATCATCTTGAAAGAACTAAATGAGTTTCCGGGGAAGCAAGTTTGGGATACCACACATAAAGAAGAACACTTAATTATGCACTTTCATGATGGTACCTAACAGCTTCTTAAGCAGTTCTTAAGATAAAGGTGAGAGTTTTATATTGTCATACAGCAAAGAAACAATCCTCATCTGCATTTATATATAACCCATAGGTGGTGTGAAATACAGTGTTTCTATTATTGTGAAGACCTCTGCTATGTTGCAAATATACATTTAAAAAAAAGTATATATGTATCAGGGAATTTGAGATTGTTTCTGACGAATTCAAAGCAATTTTGAAACAGAGCTTTACCAAAATGACAGGGATTAGCAATAACGATACATTTTTTGCTAACACTTACTACTTTTTTGTTACCAGTACTTTTCCCTATCTGTGTAAAACTGCTAGTTACTAACTCTGGTATCCTGCATTAACTGTGAACATACAGCCCCAGGGGCGCAGTGGTAGCAGTGGATCTGGGTGGTTCTCCGCCTCCGGGCTTATTTGCGGAGCCTGCTCCTTTTGTTGTTCTGTTCTTGTTATCTTGCAAAATCCAATTCTTAGGTCACTGTCTACACATTTTACAATGCTTGTTATATGCAACTGCATAGATCTCTGTTTGATAAGTTAGCAACAAATTGCTCACATTTTTCAATAAAGCACCCATACATTTGTGTTCAGCTACGCCAGCACAGTGCTGCAAAATACTTAGAAACTGCTCTTGCCTACATTATTTTAGAACACCTATATTTCTATTTGAGACAAGCTAACATTAATTATATCCTAATTAAGATTATTTTAATTTATCAGTGTCACAAGGCTCTGCTTTGACCACAACCAGAAATCCCTGTCTGGTTTTGGGCATGTAATTTAAAGGGAGATGTGGGTTAACCTGGAAAACCAAGAAAAAAGCAATAGAAATGACCAGAGGTTTCAGAAATGTGACTTAATGAGGAAACTTAGGCAGAACTGGGATTGCTTAGCCTACGTTTTTTACCTTTGTACAAACTCTGCAAGTGTTATTAAACATGGGCAGGGCACTTGCTAGCACAAAGCCTGGCACCACAGCACCTGGGAGCCATAGGTACTGCTGACAAAAAGCACATCCCTCCTGGGCAGCAGCCCTCAGAGGGCATGTCACAGGATTTGTAGAAGACATAAATGTTATATGTTAATTTTTTTTCTTCACACACACACAGATGTGTATGTGATGACTTGGCTGGAGGATGAAATCGTGGGACGTAGGAGAATGCTGGAAGATTCAGAAATCCGAGCCATTTTGAGATTTCCCTTGTGATTTAACTCACTTCACTATAGTTGTGTACTTCAACTCCCCTTTCTGTGGTGAAGTTGAGCAAAATAGACTTTTTGTGAAGAAAGCAATTTTCAGTTACAGAAAGAGTTACAGAACTCTTATGCGTCTGCACAATAGCCCTCTGGATTTTGCTGACTGCCCCCTTGCTTTGAGGGGTTGGTATGTGTCAAAACAAGCTTAGCAGAAAGAAGGGTACATAGGTGATACTAATAAGACCTTTGCAAGGTTATGGCTAATTATTTTTTGTTTTCTCATGTATAACAACTAAGTATTCTCACCTTGTTAATTATTTAGTTATTAAATTGTTTGTTACTTTATTACTGTAGGTTATCTTGATGATAAACAACCAGCTGTGTCCTTGTCTGGTGTGATACTGTGCATATAACCCTGTGCTGAGTTCTGTGCACGTGTCCATGCACGTACACACCTACTGTGACATCTTTTCATTAAAATAGCCGCAAGCTAAAAACAACATCAGAGGTTTCATTTTTTCTGTAAATCAGGATCATGAGTTAAATGCCTAGGCTGATGAACCTTCATCATTGTGGTGGATGAACCTGGATTTTGATGCCATAAAATCTATAAGGACAGAAGAAGAAAACCCTTCAAAACATAAAAATCCTTATCATTCATGATGAACAAATGTTTCCATGTCTGTCTTCCTACAATTTGATGATTATAACTCGCACACTTCAATGAGACTTCTATGCACTTACCTGAGGGTAAAACATGTCTTATAATCTTTAAGTTTTGATATAAACCAAAAAGTTTTGGGACAGCTATGCCACTCTTTCTTCTGGAGGAAATGGCTGAGTTGTTTTTGAAATAAGACAGTTTGAGGATATTGTTCTTCTGCATATCACCTGGATGTGTATTTCTTCTTAGAAAATTTTAAAATGTCTTTTACATGCCAATAAATGATGCAAACTTGATCTTTTCAGTAGTCTGTCCTACCCAAAAGATACCCTGGAATTGACAAATTCTAGTCTTGTATAGATCTAATATTATTTTTCAGGAAACTGAAACAAAAAATATTTTTATAGTCTATCCTCCTATAGGATAAGCCTATTAGATGGGAAAGGCTAGACTTTAGCCTGTAACCTTTATGTCTGCTATAAACCACTTCCAGATATTTAGTGGATGCATATGAATTCGTCACTGACAGCAATTGTTAGACTGATCTCTACTTCTACCAAAGCTACATGAAGCATTGGGAATTTGCTAGTTTAAATCATAAACCTTTTCATCTGCATAGGTTGCAATACTATTGTAAAAATTTTGTCTTGGAAAACATTGCAGTACATGGAAATGTAACTGTCCCAAAAATGAAACATATGTAACTAATACATATATTCTGACCTTGCTCCCCAAGAGAATTTTTTAAAAGCCTTTGAAATATGAAGACATTCATGTCACCTGTTAGGAATACAAGTATTTTTCCTTCTTCCTCTCTATACTAGAAATTCTGACACAAACAGGCAGAACGCTGTGTATATACAGAAGTTATTCTACACTCATTTTTAATGAGAACTTTTCCACAGACTTTTGATCCTTTAGCTATTGCATGTTTTCTTTTCCGTCAACTATCTGTTGCTGGTTTTCCCCCTTTTTTTTTCCTCAGCAATATTACAACTGTTTCTGAACTCCCTTCTTCCAACAGGGTTGGTTGGTTTGTTTGTTTTCTTCTTCCATTGTAGCTATGGAACCTTCCATGTTTCTTCAACAATTTTTAAGAACGACTCACATTTGAAGTAAAGTCTAAACCAAATGTAGTAAGTACAATTTTATATACTATCTTATGCCCTCTCTTGGCAGTAAAAGTCAATTCTAGATTGCTTTAGCAAGAACTATAAAAATGTAAATTACTAAGATCTGATTTGGTCTTATTGCCTTAGCTAACAGTTAATTCTAGAATATATAGCTGCTGAAGCTTATTAATACAGGGTAATTTACATATTCAGAATGAACCTGTTGTACTCTCTTTCAGTTAGTGTAAGATGAATGAGAAAAAGCTCCAGAGGACATTTAAATAAGGTTTTGAATTTGAAATTTTTGCCTTAATTTTTTAGAATTCCTTTAGAATAGTGTCAGCTCATGGTGTCTCATTCCTCATTGTTTTTATTTCTTGTGCAGGGTTACCAAGAATTTTCTCATTTGATTTGTAGTATTAGAAAAAAAATCATTATATAAAGGAATTTTGAGTTATTGCTTTGTCTTTTCATCTTTAAAGATTTGATAAATGTAATTTACATTTATTACATTAAAAATGTAATAAAATCTGCAAATAGTATCTCTATGTCACAACAGAAAGGTATATATATACAAAGAAAAAAAATAAATTTTGTATTTTTGCAGGGCTTTTATTTACAGAGCAAAATGATTACACCTTAAGCTGCAATTTAGCAAAGTAGAGAAAATTAGGGGCTTTTTGTATTAACCGTCCACCCAGTCACCTAAGTGTATACTCTCTGCACATGAGTAGCCACTAGGAAAAGGAATTTGAAAGATACATAAAGAAGGTAAGACTATATTTCACATATTTTACATAGTAGTTGTATTAATAGTGATACTTTCTTCCTAAGTGGGCACTTTTTTTTGCTATAAGAAAGCTTATTAAATCATGTCTATTTTTTAGTAGAAAGGGTTTGTCTTGTCAGTAGCACTGTGATTGATTGGTTTCAGTGTGGAGAAGATGGTCTCTGCAAAAAGCTGAAGATGTTAGACAAATTTCACGGTCCAATAAACATAAATTTGACAGATGGAATTTAACTGGCGTGGGACCTTCTTGATCTTATGAATCAAAATAGATCAGACTTTTGTGTAGATACTATCTCCAGTCCAGCTACCTAGAATAGAATTGACAGATATGGTGAAATCCCATAAACTCTTTAACAGCTGTAGTCAATGATATAATTTTGATTTTGTTGGATATTTGTGGGTAGTACAGCCAGAAGGCAGAATGGCATGCAGCTAATTTAATACTACCTAGGTCACAATCACATCAAATGACTCCAATATCAGGCTCACAGCTTTGGCACAGCTGCCTGATATTTTTCAGAGATACCGTTTCTAAAGTCTTTGGTGATAAAGAACTCATCAGACCTCTAGGCATCCGCAAGAGGAAGAGAAACAGATTGGTAGCACACAGAATGTACTTTCATTTAAACCATTTGGTGATCTTTCCAGTATCTTATTTAGATAAAATTAATTTTTACCATAACAATTGTTCAGTGAACTTAAGTAAGTGATTGCAGATCTAACAAGCATGATCAAGCTGCAGATTAAACTCCAAATTCTGTGATTACTTCTGTGTTTATTGGAATTTTTGTGCAAGGAAAGACTATGATTGGACTTCATCTTGAAGTAATTTGTTGCAAGTACACAAAGATTACTAAAATTCAGGCTAAGCAATCTGTACATACATTATTTAAAAAATTAGATAGATGTGAGGTCTAGTAAAGCCATTGATATTTAGATTTGTCAAGACATGCAATAGTACTTTCTAAACATAGTGGAATAAGTTAGTCTAAACTTACTGACGTAATTTATCATTTCTCATAGTATTAAAATTAAAGAGGATTCTGGTTAATATACTGTGAAATTTTCCAGAAAGCGAAGATAATATTTTCCAAATTGCCATTAAGACTGCAAAAGCTATTCATACTTTGAAAAGAAAGGACTTGCATTAAAATATCTGGCAAATTTACATAAAATTTCAATTACTTTAAGAGGGGATAATATAATACGCAACTATTATAACACCAACTTAAAATACCGAGTTATTCTTCCTCTTAATTCACATTTATATAATTTAGTAATGTTTTCATCTGTCTACTCTGCCAGTTGTTGGCTGTTCAAAAAATTGATGTAGCAAGAGCAAAAAAGCAAGCATTTATGTTATATATTGCACCTCCACTCTATGGGTATATCATATTTCTACAGATCCATTAGGTGATACCAAGTAACATGCATTTTGTACTGTAAATTACACCAAAGGGATCTTTTGTAATGCCTTCAAATTTTTATTTACAGAGAAACAAGCAATCAGAGACAGTCAGAATCACAAAAAACTCAGCGTCCCACAAGTCACTCAGAAAACTGCATATTACCAGCTGTAAGACAACTCCAGGAACTTTAACTTGATTATGTTTATTCACACAGAAATCCAGCATCTGTGCTGTCTCATATTAAAAAAAAAGCTCACACTTGACACAAGAGTGTTTGGTTAGAGGAGCATTCTTTGCTACTAGAGTTTATGGTATCTTGGTTATATCTCATTCTGACACTTTAATTAAAAACTTAGACTAGGTGCTTTTATCTTTTCTATTCTGTGATATATGCAAGTATTAGCTTAGTCAAGGTTTCTAAAGGTATTCAGAGACTTGAAGCAGAATTTACAAAAGCTCATAGAAACTAATGAGGAATTTAATAGTCAAGTGCTTTTGAAAATCTCAATGGGTGGCTATTTGCATTTTCAGCAACCCCAAAACCCAAAATTTGAGATTTATAGGCTCTAGAAGAAAAATAAGCATACTTATTCAACCTTTAAATTAAAAAAATAATAATACCGCATGAAAGTTTGTTTATTTTATTTTTTATATCTCTGATTCAGATTGCTGAAAGTTTTGCTGTTTATGTAGCAGTGCAGTGAGGATCTTCACGTGCATTAATGCAATTCAGTGCAATTTATTTTTCATAGTAGCTTTTATATCGTGTTCTCTGAAACCCATCAATTTTCTGAAAGATAGACTGCATGACACCGGACACATGGTAAAGAAAACATTTGGTTTTCTTTTGGGAATATATAATTTGTGGTATTTGGGGAGGAAAAAGTAGTATACTATATTCCTAGCATAGCAGAGCAGTCTTTTGATGTTCCCAATACTAAGCAAAAAANGAAGTTTAAAATATGAAAACCATATAATGAATTTGGTTATATATATATATTTATATTTGGTTATATATATAACCATACAACCAAAATTAAGGGAGGTCTTGCTGACCACTAAATTAAAACCACCTTGCTCTAAAAATGGAGTTTAAAAATAGGAAAATAAGTTTGGTGATTGGTGGAAAGGTAGTTTGCCTTTTCGTGGGCAGTTAAGTGAAATTTCCTGGCAACAGTAAGAGTAGATCTGGTGGATATATTTTCAACAAAATTACCTCCACTGGAAAATAAATTTTTGGAATCACATTGTTAATGGGAAAATATCTTTCTGTGAAGAGGTTACTATGTATAAAGGTGAACTGATGGTGAATATGAAAGAGAGAGAAATGTTTCAAGATTTACAATAAGGTCCTGGAAAGCAGTGATGGAGTTTCAAATCCTCTAGTATAGTGAGCACAATATGTTCTACATTGATTATCTGATTATGGGACTATTGTATGTCTCAGGAGGATTTTCTCTCAGTCTCTTCTCTTGACTAATTCCATTCTACACAGGATATCCACTATGCCTTTGGATCAAAATACTGTAATCAATAGAGATTTGAAAGACTCTAACAGAGAAAGATCTTGAACTAGAAAATATCACGCGCTAATAGTTATTTTAACCATTCAGTAGTAGGAGATTTCCTTTCAGCTTTTTAGTGAAAAATAGCAAGCTGGTGAGTTTGGGTTTTCTTTTTTATTTTTCTGTTGTAGTTTTGATCAGAGTGGTGAGAGATTTTAATAACACATTATTTCAATAAAGTACAAATGTTATTTTCTGAAAGCTCATATTAACAGCTCTTTATTTCCTGAAAATGTTCACCTCATCTCAAAAAACAATGGTTATGATGAGACATTTCATTTATTATTAAATATGGGTATGGGTGTTCTGTATGCTCTGATATTTCATGTAAAGTGAAATTGTGCTTTCAAGGTTTCAAGACCCGGAACGTCTAGAGTCCAATAGGAATAATTTCACTTAACTTTGCTGCTTTGTTTCTATCTTAGATGGGAATTTCTGAGTGTTTTTTCTCCTCCTAAAATCAGAGAGAGGAAAGGAGAGAAATGGAAATATACTTCAGACAAATAGAGAAACTTGGTACAAGTAAAATTTTGCCTGGCTCCATCCATTACAAGACTAGGTATGTTTAATTCTTCAGATACGCAAGAAAAGGTGTCTTCATTTTTCCTGGGCAGATATGTCTATTCTTAAAAATATAAAATAAAAACTACCTTTACAAAGTTATCAAAATGCTACCTCTCAAGGAGAATTTTGTCCACCTATTTCCTGAGGCTCACAGATGTCAATTCATATTTGTTTGCTTCCCAAAACTTATAGAGGATCATTGCTCTGGACTGCCTGGCTACTGAGAAGACTTTAGCAATGAAATCTAACTCATTAACTGCAGCTGAAAGCTAAAACAGATGCCTTCATGACAATGTGGCTTTCAAATTTTGCTAACTCTGTGTTTAACTTGTGGGATTTGATTCAACAATCTGTGTTCACAGCCTGTGGTATTACTATCTTCCACATATGTCAATATACATTTGCGATCCAAAATGTCTGACCAGAAAAAACAGCTGGAGATAACTGTCATAAAACAGGCATTCTGACAACTCACATACTGAAATTTGTTGGGATGACACTTCCTCCACTGATTGAAGGTGTGGATTATTACAGATGCAAGGAAAAAGTTCCGCTAGAGCAGCCCAGAAGAGGAGCAGTTTGCCTAAAGAGCAGGTTGTGCAGTCTCTCTCCTTGGAGGTTTCCAAGATCCAACTGGATAAAGCCCTAAGAAACCTCGTCTTACCCTGGAGTTGTCCTTGCTTTGAGAAAGGGTTGCACTGGAGACCTCCTGAGGTCCCTCCCAGGATGAATTATCCTATGAACTTGTGAGTATCAAGTCTATTTGCATTTTGCAGTGGTGCAAATTTCTCCACTGGTGCTCAGTTCCCAGTATTTTGTTCTTGTTGCACAGACACACACATACAGATTGCTTAAAAAAATTATAATTCGTAAGACTTTGACGGGGGTAATGCTCAATGCGTTAAATCAGTCCACTGCCTTATCTATGCAGTGACTAGCTGGGGAATTACCAGTGCACAGTGTGGGTAGTTAGTATATCTCAGAGTTGAAAGCAGACATGCTTTCAGGAAAGATCATTGCAATGTGACACATTTAGGCTTGAAATTACCAGCTCTGAAAAGCAAAATGGTTTTTTTGTGGAGTGCAACAACTTACCTCCACTTTACCATGGGGACAAAGAGCACTTACTCTACTCATTCCAAAAAGAATGCCGCACCCATCATAAGCAGTTTTCAGCTAAGAAACTCCTTTTCACTCGGTCCAGTGATAAGAAAGTTCTTTGGAGACATTTTAATATTTTTATTCATATATAAAAAATCCAGCGTATTATACATTCAAAATGAGTTAATGATATTCAGCAGGGGAAAAAAATACCAAGGTGATGAATTTCATATTTGTACCAAGGAGATAAGACTCTCAAGCTTGTTCAGCAAAGACCCCGGCTTTGTACTTCTGCATGTCCACTCTCAGAAATGAAGAACTATAAGAACAGACTATGTTTGACCTGACTGCTGTGAAGAAACTGTAATTAGGAAAATACATTCTAACTCCATTTTTAGATCACCATGTAATACACATTCTTTTATAAGGAAGATTAAAACATCACTTTCTTGCTAATTTTTTAGTTAGATGGATAAAATGAAATCTTGAATATAACCTGTGGGATATGTGTAGTCTTTGGGACTATGGACTCACAAGGTACCAGATGTAGCTAAAGACAGGCTAATTGAATGTTTTTTTAAGCCTAATTTGTACTTCTAAATAGCTGAATACAGGATGTGAAGGTTATTGTGGAAAATATTGTATGCTTGCACAGTAGTAACAGTTGAGGAATACTCTTAATTACTAATATTGCATCAAAATCAAATCCTAAGAGTCATTTAGTCACAGCCCTTTATTTTTCTAAAATAATATAATTAATAAATTTTGGATTTTTTTCATAAATACACGAGATCATTTTACTATTTTACATTTCCAAGTAAGCTAATTTATAATTTTATTTCTGAACTATTTCTGTCAGTGTACACCTTATATCTTATTTAATACAACATACTCTATTGGTTAACATTACACATACATTACTCATATAATACCACTCTCACACTGGATGGATTTATTCCTCAAGGTTTATATATGTGTGTGTGAGCCATTCATCCTTGACTCCTATTATATGAGTGGAGACAAGTCAGCACTTTTAGGGTGCCAGTCACCTTGATATGTATTCAATGACTGCTTTAGTATGAGATGAATTGCACCCAAAAAGCACTCATTTGCCTGGTTGATTTTAAGCATGCAAAAGGTGACTGGCTCAGGTGCAGGTGTTCTCACTGCAAATGTTGATATTTGATTAGATGTATCACCTACCAAAACCCTAACTGTACATACATAAATAATTTCCAACAATCGGGAGGCGTACTTGCAGTCCAGTTATATCTGCTTGTCAGTCAAAGTCAAAAGAGAATAAATTATCTATAGATAAATAATAAAATGAAATAAATAAAACTACTAATTATCACATAAAGTTAAATCAAGTATTTTTGTCCTGTAAATATACAGCATGCGTGTATCGAATGATTAAATAATATAATGCTACAAGTGCTTCTAGCAGAGGGAGTTTGGGAATGTACAGGATGTCTACTCTACAGCTTGATGTTTAATTAGATTGATCCCAACCATAACATTGCAAGCATCTTGAAAATCAAGTATCACTCTTTGCGATACTTGATTCCAATTCATTTTTACCTCATTATTCGCATTTTAGAAAAATATTTTCTTGTCTATTTTCATTAATAATATCAATCTCTTCATCCCTATATGAAAATATCTCATTAGCTATTTCACTTTTATGACCAAGATCAATACTTTATATAGGAAGGTCTGTGTAAGCTTTAACAATGAATAGAATATTTCAGCAAGTCTCTGAAAAACTTAACTTCTGTTTGAATGTCTCTATTAACATGATTGCTGAAATTTTTTATGAAACAATAAACACTTTAATGTAGGTGCCAAACTCAGTGACCAGGGTTTTAGGATGATAGACGTGTAGTAGATCATATTCCAGTCTTTGAGGACCATTGACCAGCATCAGTGCTAAGCACTGACTTTGCCAACACGGTAACTAAATTTCTGAAGCTCTCTGTCTATCTGGCAGCTTGCAAAAAATGTCAGTCTCCATCTCTCTGTCAATCATAGACTGTAAGGAAGAGGATTCATTGCAACCAACTTTATATCTGAACTGGTGACTGTGGTACTGAAAATGGTTCATATTTTGCTCACTTCAAATATATAATTAAAAAAAAAAAAACCAACAAAAAACACTGGACAACAAATTGAATTTTATTCCATATATGCCAGATTTCTTAGAGCAGTTAGTTTGGGCAACAAGCTGTAGTCTTTAGGCTTTGTAGTACCAGCGGAAAACTAACTCTGAGGCATGCTGCATAATGGGTGTTGTAGATTTATTGTTATCTGATAGTTCTGATTGGTAGAGACTTTAACCTTAGCAGAAAATTCCTCTCAAATTCAGAACGATTTATAGGTTAAACCTGCAATTAAAAATTACCGTTGGTCATCAAATAACAATGTGACCATTGGTATTGCTGTCTTCTGATTCAGTAATAAATCTGAGGTACTACTCTGAGAATAAAAATTAAGAACAGAGACTCCCTAGGTGAAGCTGTCGCCAGGCTCCCTCTGCAAGTGCTCTCAGTCCCTCCATGAACCTCTGGGGTGGTGAAGCTTGTGCTGGGTGCTGATGCTGTGGGACGAGGGAAGGAAATATCGTGTCACCCACTGTACTCTGGCATCTTCTGCAGCCCTGTAGAAGCAGATATGGAAATTGAAGAAGTGCTCAGAGAAATGAGCTATGGTTTAGCTCAGATAATGCATTCAACAAGTAATGTGGTTTGTGCCATGTGGCAGATCTGTAGATAGGAATTGAAAGTTAAAGCTCTCCAGGCACCTTGTGGATTAATTCATAAAGAAACCTTTGTAATATGGGGAAAAACCTTTCTGATAACAAGACTGTCCTTTGGGCATGATTATCTGTGTAGGAAAATACTGTGGCATGAGATTTGCATTGGAGTTTTGGGTGGGATTGAATTCCAGTACGAGGTGAATAACACAGGTTTTTTTTTTTTCTTGTTGAAGAAATGACAGCCCAAAAAATTACTACCTCTGAGTGAACAGAACCAAAATGTGTAAGACAAGATATAACACAAGAGAAGCATGGCTTCCTGCTACAGAGGGATGAAGTATTCGTATAGATATAGCTTGTAGTGCACTTCCTGCCATTACAGAGAAAGTTTATATTTCAGGGATTTTTCAAACACATATAGCAAGAAAATGTGAACAAAATATAACCTATTTACTTTTGTGCTGGGTTTTGCCTTGGTAGGTCTTGTCTTTTGCTTCAACAAAATGACAGGCCATCAAATAAATTTATATTTTTCAGAGTTTCTTCTGTTTCTTCTTTCATATCTGGTACGTCACTTTAGATGGTGGAAACCTTTTTCTTTGTTATTGATCTCAAAGATTTTTTGGGGAAGTAGAGAGATATGTAACAAAACATGCTAGAAGGGTCTATGCAGCAGTGGTCTTTTTTGAGTTCTCTTCCTGTGGAAAGGGATCATCGTGAGAAAATGAATACAAGTGGGGCATCTATATCGTGAAGATGTAAGAAAGCTGACTTCCGCAAGTTCCTATAATCCTTATGTGGTTTCCCAGCCATCAGACTTTCCTCTACTTGGTAAAAACTTGAAGAAATCCCTCTTTGTTCTTCCTTCTCATCCTGGCTGCTGCCAGAGTAGTGGCAGAGGCTTTTTGTGTGTGCTTGCCTGGCAGGCAGCGGTGTTTATGTGCTCCTCCCAGGAGGGATGGCTTTCTCTGGCTGCATACACAATGCCCAGCACCTCCCAGCCAGTGGTGGAGGGGAAATTACCTGCCCCAGGACAGTCTCAGGGCTCACCAGAAGGTCTGCAGGAGCAGCAGCAAAAGCTGACACATCAAAGCAACCACAGAGACTGCGTAGTTGTTTGTCTGAGCTCTTAGGAAGACAGTTTTCTTGCCACTTAATTCACATTTAGACAACTATCTTCACAAGTGGAAGGGGTGAAAAATATATTTTTAATTGAAAGCCTGACCTTTGCACAGGTGATGACATTTGCCAAGGGGAAGATGCCTTTTTCTTAATGTGTGAGTATTTTTCAAGCCGTGATTGCAGCGTGCTTAATATTGTCCATAGTTTGTAGGAGAGAGAGAGAAAGGAAAGTAAGGGGGAAGCAAATAATCTTTTAAACATGCACACAAATTTGAGCACTAGTGCTGCATCTATAGCTGGATTTAAGAATTGCAATTTGAGAGGGTCTCTGAAGTCATTAAGATAAATCCCCTCCTGTCACATTTTATTTTGCATTGGCACAATAGCATCTTGCTTACAAATAAGTGCATTCAAACGCAGTAACTCTCTGTTGATCAGAGATGTATATTATGCATTCTTTTCATCAAGTATCTATTGACTAATGGAGATTCACTGTGTTGTAGAACTTTATTAAAGGTTTATTTTTCAAATAAAATTATTATTCATTAGACATCCAAATTGACAGAAAAGTATTGAATGAATAAAGATGTACCTGTGAAAATAGAATTTCTTCAGGTGATGTAAACAGATTTAAGTCCATCAAAGCCAAAGGGTCTAAGCTGATATTCACCAACATACTTCTCCATCAATTTTAAATTTCTAGAAATTCACTTAAACCCTGACCATTGCAAATTTCTTTGGTTTTCTTTCTGTTTATCCCTCCGCAGTCTTTACGAAGATATGTGACATTAACTTGGATTCTGTAAGGACCGACAAATAAATTTACTGTCTATCCTGTTGATTAGAAACACCATTAGAAGTATCATCCCTGTTCATACATTCTTGACCAGCTGTAATAGTCCCATCTGTATCTTGACCTCAGGCTGCTAAAGTTCTCTGTGGCTACACTTGACGATAGACCCTGTGGCGTTCATACAGTTTTACAGATGAAGGCAAGTCGAGATGCATTTGTCAGTTGAAGTATTAAGCACTTCATTCCAATCAGATCCATTTTTAAATCTTTCCAGTGAGAAATTAAACTCCATTATTCTCACTCATCTGTACAGTTGTGCAGATAAGTTTTGGGCAAAAGGTAGTAGCATTATTTAAAGAGATTAGCTGGTATTGTTTAGTTATATATATGAACAAACAGCATCTAACTGTGACAATATTTGAGCTCCGCCAGTTTCCTGGTTGTGCTTGTTTTAGGCTTCAGCCAAAGAGAAGGAGTTCATTGCTGGGGTGTTAGAGTTCCTCAGCTGCAGGTCATGGACAGACAGCTGTGACTGACCCATGTGATGACCAAGGCTTTCAGCACACTTACCGTTAAAGGCTGAACTCCTGGCCCATCCTCGGAAGTATGATACAGTTGTTTTCCTGTTTGTTTTGAGTAATGGCTAGAGCATCATGATGAGAAACTACTCCTTTGTTCTGATACAGCTTATGCAAAATCTCAGAGCTTTGATACTGTTTTGTCTTGTACCTAATAGATGGTTGGCAACCATGGGAAAATGGAAAATATTATTGATATGTATGTCTTTCATATGTTGGCTCATGTCAGTTTGAGGCAACGTCCTGACTATCTAACTCCCAGCTATTCAAAATCTCAGGTCCTATTCAACCATACTGCTAAAAGTCCCAGTTTGATAATATTTGTTTTAAGGTATTCTTATCTCCTGTCCTTGCAGCCGACAGTGCGATTGAACCCAACCATCCAAGCCAAGTATTTTCCCTGCCCAGCTGTGTTGCTGCAGCTTCAGTGGCACCACTGTGACAGGAAAAAGGGATCAACAATTAGGCTAGTATGCTGCTACTTTTAGGGCATAAGGAAACGTAACTTCAGTTCCCCAAATAACCAGTGAAGAGGAGGAGGGAGCTTCGAATATCCCCAGAGTTGGTGCTTCCATTTTAGTTAGGAGTTAAAGTATGTCACTTGGGCAAACAGGATCTTTCTTTGGGAACTTAAAGGCACTTGACTATATGTGCATACGGTGGATGCTTCCTGGAGAAGGACAGCTTCTGTGAAGGTGGATGGATCCTAACTTTGTTTCTTTCTGTTATTAAAGCACTGTCCTCTCTGTAATCTCTCAAACTGTCTGAAAATAATCACTCCTGAATGAAGGCAGGTACTGAGTAAAGCTGGAAAGTCTGAGCAAAACTCGCCTGTGGAGGGAAGATCCCTCCAATTACCATCCTGAGTTGTGAAAGTGTTGGAAAGAAGTCAAATTTGTTCCTTTCCTTCTGAAATGCCAAAGGTTGGTGTTGGCCACATTTTCCTGAGCCTTTCTATAGCAAAGAAACTGTGCATTCTATTCCTGGAGGCAGACATATGCATCATAATAGCTCTTTGTTTCGTCACATGGAATCGTTGCAGTTATTCATAGATTCATGTAGAATTGCTTAGGTTGGAAAAGACCTTTTAAGATAATAAAGTCAAACAATTTGGTAAATGTTAATATTCTAGCACCTGCTGTGTCTCTACTTGCTGTAGGAGAATACAACAGTAGTATATGCTCTACTCTTCATCTTTGTGATCAAGACCCGCTGAGACCCAAGTCTGTTATCTTTGATTTCAGAATTTCTTAACATTTGTGTCTTTTCATTAAAATTAATTAAGGGTCTTCTCCTCATGTCCAGCATTCTGGTACTTGAATGTTTCTCCTAACACAAAATTACTGGCACATTTTTATTTACAACCTTTTTTGAGAAAGGAATCATACGAATAAAATATCCGTATGTACTTTTCCTTCTCCTAGATGAGTTCCAGCTGGTAAAACACATATAAATATGATGAAAGTTGAAGTAACATACAAATATTAATTCTTCTATTTGACACTTAGAAGCTCTTGTGAAAGGAAACATGAATATGCATATAGGAGATCATTTACTATTTATCATCACTTTGACAATCACAGCTCCTTATATAGAAGCACTTCCATGCTTCCCTGTTTTGCAGTTTTTGGCTGCTAATTAAACAAATTAGGTGAGTAATGTAGTAAAACAAGCTGAATACTCAAGTAAAACAGGTAAAAATCCTTTTTCTCATAGAGAGATGTATTAATCTTTGTATTGTTCTTCCATAAGAAAAGATGTAAAATCTATTACTTCAGGCACTGAAAATAGACATCCCACAATGATAGAAAAAGCACTGCAAGTTAAAATATTCTTTTTTTGAAAGGAGATGATAAGGACTGGAGAGAGTCTTTTATCCATTTATATTGCATATTATTTCCCTCCTGCAGTCAACGAAGAGAAGGAAAAGTGAATTATGTAAAAGTACCAGTAATTAAGCCATCTTGAACTTGTGAGCTAGTACATCAAAGATAAAATGACCACAGACTATAATACAGTCCACTCCAAACAACTTTCATTATACTTGCAATGCAGAGCAAGAATGTTGTTAAATTAAAATGGGTTTGCTTGAATAAATTTAATCAGTATGCACACAGTATGTTATTGCTCATTTTCAGAGCTTTCATGTCTAACTCTGTAGCCATTTATTTTTTGTTGTTAGGGTTTTTCACTTTAAATCTCTAGTGTCCAAAACCATTTCCAGTTTTTGATGTTGCATTTATGAAGAATGGCCACTAGAGTGCTGCAGGTATCCATTGAAGCTGCAGTTGTGTACATTTACCATCAGTATTTCAGTTTCAGATGTATTTTTAATGGATATAGCACACATATGTTTTTTCAAAAAGTAGATTTTGCTGCTAACTAAAATCCTTTAGGATTGTTATGAGTATAAGCAAACCCAGATCTGATTTTTTGTAAGTATAGAGAAGAAGGGTATGACTGCTTATTAGATCATCCACAATTGGATAATGGTTGAGAGGATGGATAGTTACATTATATGTCATTGCCTTTTAAACGGCTACCGAATAAACTGTTAAAAAACTCCATTTTCTTGTTCAAGCTGTCTATAGCATATTGATATAACTGTAATGTATGTACTTGTAAAACTGATTAGTTTTCCTCTGGTCTAGTGTCCATTTCTGAATTAATATCAACAGAAGATACAAACAAAACTTGTTTCTGAAACCTGTGTTAATATGAAACTTATCATAGAGACCTGAGGACTGTTTTTTGCACTTCAGTCCCATCCTCTGACTTGTGGCTATGAAGGAGTCTGACCAGGAGACATTTGCTGAACTAGACAGGGCCAAAGTCAACCTTGAAACCACAGAAACATGAGATGGCACTTGGCTTCTCCTCAACACTTTATAGGTTCTAGCAGAGGGTCTCGTACCATCTCTCCTGGTCAGGCCACTACACTGCTGCTGTAAAAGGAACTAATCGCTGTCAGGGAGAAACAAATGTGGTGCTGTGTCAGGGGTGAGTAACTCTTACTGGGTTTAGGGCTTATTTCAGGGAAGGTGAGTATATTCCTTTTGGCACAGAAGAGTGTAACTCCTTGTTGGACTGGTTCTGCTTGATAGATTTGGCCAAGAAGTGAAAAAAAAACTGGCAAAAGCAGTTTTGAGATACTACAGTTCTGACTGTCTGGTTTAAGTCAGTCTAAAAGAGCTATAAAAATATCTCTTTAAAGCTACATGAAGACAAGGCCAAAATATTACTCAAAGGTTAAGAAAAGAAAAATTAAAGTCTGGAAGTCTTGTCAGAGAGAAACCGATACCAGGGTGAAGATGAAAACTGAGCACTTCCAGCCTGCTCTGAGGAGTCTGTCAGGACATAGCACAGGAAGGGGGGACTGCTGGGACAAATAGATTAAGAAACACAACAACAGTTAAAGAATTGGACAAGCTGGCATTGCAAAGCACTGTTACAAGAGAAAGCCTAAAAAAATCCTTGTAAGACCCTGAAAGATGAGGAAGACTGAGGTTACTGTAACTATGGTGACCAGCAAAATGGACAGAAGAAAAGAACAGGCAAAGAAAACTGAAACCAGAATGATTTGACACACACACATGTTCTTTCTGATCACTCAGGGGAAAAGGAGAGTGGAAGGAAGGAAGGAGAAAAAAACATTTCAATGATAAGCCTTCCTCCTTTGGCTCATATTAAATTCCTTTCTATTTCTTACCCTCCGTCCGAAATTGGCAGTGTCAAAATGTGCTGTAAAACTAATGAAGGATGTGGTTTTGAAGTGTTTGATGTTTAATAAATCTTTTAAATGTCATCATGTGTCAGGAATTTCTAATCATATTGCTAAGTCTTTTATCAACCTTACAATCTTTTTCCACTTTTATACTAATCTTGCATAGTAAACTCAAGACCAAGTATTGAAATTTCTGAAAATCCACAGATGTCAGACTATCTCAAACACAAGGATTAATAAGGATTTACCTAATCACCAGTGTGGAATTAATCCATGGAAACCTATGAGAACAGGTTGGTTGGCTCAGAAAGCATAACCAGTATGCCAAATACATCTTTCATTCAAGTGCATGCCAGCTGATGTCATACTATTAATTTATCTATTCAAGACATTTGTATTTTAAGGGATTTGATATTTTAGTGCAGAAAATAATCATCCATGATTGTGGTAAGGTAGGGGAAAGTGAAATGCAAATGCTTTATGTCCTCAGGAGGGAGAAGGGGGAGTCTATGACCCCAGCTCTTGGCATAGAAACAGGCGGCTCTTTATGGCCACATGAACACCTGTGATGTCAAAAGATATTTTGTCTGGGCAAAACACTCTTGGTTTGTGGAGTATTTTGAAGGGACAGAGCTCAAAAGGGCCCAACACCCTTGTGGCCACACTGCCTCATGTTCTGTGTAGTGTGGTACACTAAAATTTTGGGTTGACTGGGAAAACTTTAGCAGAAGGCACTGTCAGGCTGTTCACAAAATGAGAGTCCTTCATAGCTTTTAGGAAGTAAGGTTGCTGTTCAGTCACAGTGGAGTTTTCAACCTTTGAAAAGTCTACATTGGTGCCAATAGGTACTCAATGACTTAGTTTCACTGAAGTTTTCTTCTGGGACTTGGAAAAGTTTGATTCTCAGTAATTAACGAAAATATTTTTTTTCTGATGTCAGACTTTATAAAATAACAATCTATGGCTTTGCTCAGCTGTAGGTCTAAGTGCCAATTTGATCTCTCTTGAGAGTCAAATTTCTCCAGTGCTTGTGCTAAGCTTTTACTCACAGAAAAACGATGTGTTTACCTTACTCTGCTGTATCTGTTGCCAGAAGTGGGGTGAACTTTGATTTCTACTTTACTTTTTTTACAGAAACCTGAGAGTCCAGAATGTGAAGGACTAGTGACATGACAAACTAGGACTACGCCTGCAGAGGTCTTCTCACAGGTTATTGTATTATTGGAATCAGTGTATATATAAGATCATTTCTTAAAAAATTTTCTTAAGACTTTGACTTCATGACAAAGAGTGACAAGCTCTTGTCTATATGCATTTAGAACTCTATGTATATCCCTCTGAAGACCATAAGCATTGCATCTATTGATTTCACAAAATACCAGATGGCATGGTTTGTTCAGAATAAAAAAGTTATTTTTTCCTTTTATTTTAGGGCCAGTTGAAAGTCCAGGCACTCTGTAAACTCCTCTCTAATTCCCCCAAGTGTCTTAAATTTTCTGACATTTTACACATAGCTGAACTTCACTCCAGGTGCTGAAGAAGCTCTAAGGGAACTGCATTGCTGTACTTAAGAGACTCTTTTGTGAGAGGGAAAAGGAACAAAAGCCAAGAATCAGGAAAGGTGTGAGAATTGTTGATGATCTGCAACTAGGTGCAGACAACTCTTTAGGGCCAAAGTTGTATTTGTTAGCATTCATATTCCACTGGCATCTAATCGGGCATAATTCTTGAAAATGGTTCTATTCTAAACATCTCTCTGCATGCCAGGATTTTAATTGATATGTTTCTTCAGCAGGATGTTTAGTCAGACATGAGCAATGATAAAAGAGATTTTCCTCTTTTCCCCCTACTTGTATCTGTTATCTTCTTTTTTTGTTCTCAATAAAACTCTTGGGTCTGTATTATGGGAATCTTTATTTTAAAAAAAATCTTTAGTTTTACTTGTGTATGGTGCACTGAATAAATCTGCAAGGTTTATCCACTAAGCAAAACTAAGTCGCTCAGATCTGCAAAAAGCCCCAAAAAAATTTTTCATATCTATTCAGAACAGTAGTGCAAAGACTATTGTTACTCCTCCTTTTGACTGTATCACCTCTTACAGCATATTGCTTCATTCATTCTTTCTGCTTTATAATGTAAAATATAATAGGCTTTTTCATTTTCAGTCTTCCATGATCTCTTCTATCCTATCTATCGTTTCACATTTACCATGAAGATGTCAGTTCTGTCCCTGAGTCTCTCACCCATCTCATTTTTCAACTAATTTTCTTTCAAAGTATCTTCCTCCCTACTTCCCCAGTGTTTCACATGAACTCCCTGACAATGCCTCCCATAAAACCTTGTTGATCTCCTTTAAAAGTCCCTTACGCTTCTATTTTTGGCATAATGCCTGCAGGATTTTCACAAATCACAAGGTACCACTATGACTGTGTAAAATTCCGAGGTTTCTTAGTTCCCTCAGGTTTTCATTCTGTCTGTCTCTACACTGTTTCTTATGTTCAAATTCATAAATCCTAATCTGGGGGGCAAAGATCATCTCTTTCTTCAGTGCCTGTATTATGCTTAGAACAGCACACTTCTGGATGCAATGCTGCTCTATGACTAATAAAAATAAAAACAAACAAACAAACAGCCAAGAATGTTAGGAAGCAAGAACTGGTTATGTTCTCTGGCAAAAATCGGTCATTTTTCTGAGACCCAAAATGCACAATAAATTGTTAAGTTGCAAATGGTTACACTCAGCATGGAAAACATGTCATCATGTTCCAAATTCATTTGCTTTAGCTTGTATGTGTGCACACACCTGTTGAACAGACATTCCAGAATGCCCAACTAAATAACTACTTCAGCAAAAATAAAGCCTCCAAGAGAGCTACATTTTAAAAACTTTTGTATTACTAGGTTTTGGAGTTGTGTGGTCTAGAAATTGTGCAAGAGGTACAACAGTTCATTACTACAAGAATATAAATTTTAATGTTGTTTTTTTTTTCAGAAGATCCAGAGTTAACAAAGGCTCTATAGCCCAGTCAATTAAATCTGTATGTGTGATACAGTAATCTCAGAGAAGACTCTCTGGGTCTGTTGATGACTGCACAGCATGGGAAAGATTTCAGTTCCCAGTATTATTATCTGGGTCAGAATATGTTATTTTTCTAAGAAGTAGAAATAAAATGAAGGATATTCTCTTTTTGTTGCACAGATGTCCCTACATAATACAAAATAGGAATTTTGTAGGATGAACAATATGTAGATATATATATGTAAACACATCAAGTTGCTAATTTGGACATCCTGAACAAAAATTGAGGACTGATAGTAAAGGAAACACTAAGTGGGAAATCAGCTAGAAGAATTCAGTAACCATTGAACATCTGAAGACAAAAGGTAATCTATTTTTTAAAGGACATTTTTCAAAAAGGATACCAGTATAGGTTGGGAACTGACTTGTTGGAGAGCAGCACAGGGGAAGGGGACTTGGTGGACAGCAGGATGACCATGAGCCAGCACTGTGCCCTGGTGGCCAAGAAGGCCAATGGCATCCTGAGGTATATTAGAAGAGGGGTGGTTAGTAGGTGGAGAGATTCTCCTCCCCCTCTACTCTGCCCTGGTGAGACCCCATCTGGAATATTGTGTCCAGTTCTGGGCCCCTCAGTTCAAGAAGGACAGGGAACTGCTGGAGAGAGTCCAGGGCAGGGCTACAAAGATGATGAAGGGAGTGGAGCATCTCCCATACAAGGAAAGACTGAGGGAGCTGGGTCTCTTTAGCTTGGAGAAGAGGAGACTGAGGGGTGACCTCATTAATGTTTATAAATACGTAAAGGGTGAGTGTCAGGAGGATGGAGCCAGGCTCTTCTCAGTGACGGCCTGTGATAGGACAAGGGGCAATGGGTACAAGTTGGAACACAAGAGATTCCACTTAAATATGAGGAAAAACGTTTTCACGGTGAGGGTAACAGAACACTGGAACGGGCTGCCCAGAGAGGTTGTGGAGTCTCCTTCTTTGGAGACATTCAAAACCTGTCTGGATGCCTTCCTATGTGACCTGATCTAGGTGTTCCTGCTCTGGCAGGGGGATTGGACTAGATGATCTTTCAAGGTCCCTTCCAATCCCTGATATTCTGTGTAAAAAAACCCAACAGATTAGAGTATATTTGTATCATAAATCCAGTCAAAAAAAGAAGTAAAATCACGGGTTTTTTTCATAAACAAAGGTAGTATTTATGTCTGAATGTGCAAATTATTTTACAATTACTCTAATTTTATTCTTGCAACCAAAATTGTGAAAGTGACTCATTATGTTCTACATTGTGTAACATTTTATTAGTGAGGTTTTAGTTTTTGTCTGAAGCCATTAAAAACAGAGCCAGCTTTTTTCAGAAACAGTTTGTTCCTGTAAATACTTGCATCATGCATGGTCCTCTGAATTCCAGCAAAATGTTCAGAACCAGATTAAAATACAGTTTTTTAAAACTGTAGACAAACACCATAAAAACAAAAGCCTAATTAAAATACAGGTAAGCCACAAACTTTGTTTTGAGCTGATAGCAATTAACAGAGAAATATAGTTTAACTCATCTTCCTAATATAGATCTAATTTTTGTAGCTCCTGCTCTTAAAACTTTATTAAAATCCCTCTTGTTAATGCCTTATAATATTTTAGAGTTATGTTGTCTTGTGAAGGTTGGTAAAAAACAATGGAGGTATTTATTTCACAGTCACAATGTTGAATTTAAATAAAATACGGGTTTGAATACACGATTGTAACTTAGCAAATAAAATGTTTGCTGTCTCGGACAAGAATTTCATATTTAGGATTTGCAGTGATGAGACTGAATGGGAGTTTCTTGAATGCAAATTAGTCTTGGTACTTTTTGTGGCCATTCTGTTTTTCAGAATATTTCTAAACTGCAGTGAAGGGATTACTTCATCAGGGTGCTATGATATACAAACCTGTGCTGCCCTTAGCCTGGTCATCTTGACTCCTGGTAGGTGTCTGGCCCCAACAACACATAGGTAAGACCCAGATAAACTGTGTCTAGAGTCAGAGTTTCCTACAAGCCTGCTGTATTCCAGACCTCAGACAGAATGAATATGCATTGTTCTTCCTTTCTCTAACGTACTCCCGGGCTTCATGTTCACAGACACCAAATGGAAATGTGTTTGGTTGCTGGCTGAACTGGCAAAAAATACGGAGCTAGACTGAGGCTTGGAAAGGCAGTCCCACCTTTTACATGTAGACAAACTTAATTATTCTATTATTTTATGCTATTGCATTAATATAATGGAGGGAAAAAATCAGGCTCCAAGTCACTAAATTAGAATGAACAGCTGTTTTTATTTAAGAAATCAGTGCAGTGAAACTTGACTAAATATGATATATTCACAATTACTTTCCACAATAATGACAACAGTTACCAAAAAAAAGCTAAAAAATTGCTTACATATAAGCTCCAGTTTGGGTAATACTTGAGGAGAGACAAGACTTACTTCAGAGTAGCGTTGGATCATATGTGTAACATTTAATGTTAACCTCATCCACAGATGTGTTGTGGTTTGGGAATCTAAATGGGAAATAACAACCCAAACAAGCTGAAATATTTTGACATTTCTCTTTTCTGTTTGGAGATATGTTAAGCAGTCTTTTGTTCTAGAGTAGAATATTTTTAACTAAGTCTGTGAGAAACAAGAGGTTTCAACTACTTCATGTAGAAGTGACAGCATTGCATGATTTACTTGAAGGTAACCGCTGAGTCACCCTCGCAGACGATTGGACTGCTCACAAAAAATCCTCTTCTTTTTTTTTTTTTTTTAATTTTATTCTGGACATCTGAGGGCTTCTCTAGTGTCACCAGATGATTCCTTTTCATCAGCTTGTTGGGAGACGTGACTCTGCTCCCAAGAGCGGGGCTTCTAGCAGTCAGGAAAGCAGCTTGATGCCACTGCTGCCTGCTTGGTAGTCCAGCTAGAGGGACACTTTGGGAACAAAGAAGGGCAGAAAGAAGCCAGAAGGGAAAGCAGCTGACCGTAACAGCAAGGCAACTCAAAGACTCTAAATTGAGTTGAGAAGCAGACCCCATAGGGGTGAGAAGATGTGTGTGCTGTCCCTGAGCTCACACCAGAGTGGGAATGATTACAGCACTCAGCCTCATAATTCTGTTGCCACGCACTTCACTTATGTGCAAATGCAGCGAAGGATGGCAAAATATTCTCAGAGAAAATACCAGTGAGAAGATAAAAACAAGTCTGAATTAACAGCCAGCCCCAGAGAAATTGTTCTCCTGTGTCTATTAGCTGGAAAATATTTAGACGCTTGAAAGGCCATTACTGGTTTGGGAATAATTAATTAGCTTAGTTTCATGGTACTGCCTTCCTGAATTTTTGTCAAAATAAATATAGTTTTAAATGCCTAAAAATGCCTATTTTGTTTCATATCTTAGACTTTATCACTAGTTCAATTCTTGCTTTGAATACTCTTTTAAAACCTGCATTAGAGGCAATAACAAGTATTGGAAAAAATTTCCTGAAATATACTCACCTTTGCCCTCACACCCTTATTGTAATACTGTTTCCCTTCAGTTTATGCCAAGAATCTGAACCTGTACTTGATCACTCAAATGTGCAGTAGTTCTGCTGATGTCTCTCAAATGCAAAAATAATTAAACATATATACGAATCTTTCCAGGTTTAAAATCCTAGTTAAAAATGGAATTGGTAGACCGAAAGAAAGAATAGAGTGAGGAACAGGAAGAAGCTTTAGTCTAAAACTAAAGATTAAAACTGTTAAATAATTGACTGCCAAACCAAGGAAGAGTACTGTTATAGAAAATTTTATTGACCATTTATAATATAATGTATTGCAGAGGTCCCAACCATTCTGACTCCATTCTGACAAGTGATTTTGAGAAATACAGAAGCAGTTCTTGTCCCTGGGAGTGCAAGCAGAGGAGTCAGATGGGAGGGAAAAGATTATTATCAACTTTATTTAAAAGCTGCAGAACAGACACACAGCCAGTACCTGTAACTTGCCTAGGTACAGACAGAATATTTTTAACAGAGCACTAACAGTTATTTCCAGTCATGGCATAGCTATTCTCCTTTTTATTTGTTCCTGGTGACCTCAAATTATAAATTTAGCAATGTGTCCTGACCTGGAGTAAAAGAATATTGGAACTGTATAAAAGAAACAAAACATCTAGAAAATGAAACACAGCTGAAAATGCAGCAGTGGTGGGTGTGTTCTGTTAATTGGTACCTTAATCACTGCAGATATTAACTGATTCTTTGCTAGATAGAAAGAATCAAATAGAAATGTGTCTTCATAGATTGAGTGGAAAAGGGCATCAAGAGAGCTGTTGATGATGTGTACCACATTTGTTTATATATGTAGGACAACTCTTAGAAAGTGTATGTAATGAATCACAAAAATTTGTAGCCCTACCAAGAGTATCAGGACATCTACTACCATTAAAATTGTGGAGGCAATAAAACATCGATTTGCAGAGCAAAAAAGCAAAGCTTTTGTGAAACTGGGTTATTAGAAAATAAACAATGTATCTTCAAAGAAGTTCACACGTATTACCTGTGGGAGTGATTCTGATTAAGAATATGAAGGTGAGTTTCTATCATCAAGCATCAGGTTTTTGTCCTATTGTTTTGTTTCACCTATTTAAGTTTTTAGAAGTTCTATGAGGTTTCCCTTTAATTTTGTGACCACTGCTGTTTTGTATTGGCTGGACTCAAAGGTACATTACAGTTCTAATTCTAGCAACTGAAAAGACTGTAAAATGAATCCCTAAGTGTTGTTCAAAGAGCTGAACTCAGAAGTGTACAGTGTTTTTCAATAAGCAAATTGTATGAGGTATGAATCCAATCTATGACAAAATAGAATTGATTAAAAAAAAAAAAACCAACCAGTAAATGAAGAAACAGTACCTTCTTAGAATTTAGTTCAGAGTTTGGCAGTGCTGGATTGTGACAAAGTTAGGCCCAATCCATTGAATTCAAGCCTGCTTGTAT
Organism: Nycticryphes semicollaris; assembly: GCA_013400055.1. Classification (NCBI taxonomy): domain Eukaryota; kingdom Metazoa; phylum Chordata; class Aves; order Charadriiformes; family Rostratulidae; genus Nycticryphes; species Nycticryphes semicollaris. The sequence continues at coordinate 77,397 of VXBJ01001056.1, forward strand.
TTTCATGGGTTTGAGAAAAAAAAATAATTGACAGGGTTCTACAATGCGGCTGAATTTAGCAAGCTTAGCTGTTTGACTGTGAAAGCTGATGTTAAGTGTCCAGGGAACACTTTTTTGTAGGGGTGAATTTAGTTATTGACTTACTGATACCTCTAACTGTGGCACCATTTTGACATGACAGTTCCCTACCTTTAAAATTTAACATCATAATGTAGTTTTAAAATGCTCTCATAGCATCAACTGTCAGGAAACTTGCCTATGGAAATGTTTTTGAGAAAGGACATGAAATTTGAATGGTGATCCTAAATTATGTTGGTCTGAGGCCTACCCTATGAAACTAGTAGACTACAAAGACAGCCTAAAGCGATTTTAACTCCCTCAATCATTTCTGTGCCAAATAAAAGACCAGCAAATTTGAGAAGCCTGCAGAGACACAGATTGTGACAATATGGGAAAAAATTATAATTGTATGTTAGAATTTTTCACCCATGGTAACAAGATTCAAGTATTTTCAATATCTTAAACAGTTTTACTTTCTGAAATGCTGAGTCAGTCTGTTGAGTGGTGACTATGAGCAGCCATTATCTTTGCTGACCACTGACCTTGGCAGCATTCGTTTAGATTGACGCAGAGGCATACACAACAGATTTTTAAAATGCCTTAAAAATTCAAAAATAAGTGACCTTTGCAAAGGCTGCTAAATCTGTTAAATCTTTGTGATTTTTGGTTTTTTGGGGTTGTTTTTTTTTTTTTTTCGCTAGATACAACATTTTGCATTGTTACAGTGCTTTCCTCAGACTTTTGGTAAAAAAAACCCCAAAACTAAGGTTCAATGGAGGCTTCTGTATTCTATGAACAGTTGGCTCGCTTCTGTTTCACAGCCTACAACTGCATGATTGAAAGATTCCGTGAAACTACTAGGAAAGTAGTAGACAGGGCAGAAAATCCCCATCAGGAAGAATGAAGAACTGTCTACTTCAAGTATTCAGCAAGTCAGGCACTAGGAAAGACTCACTCATCCATTATTGTAGACACTGGAGCAGTCTGTCTGCATGGCAGAGTGCAGTGTTGGTAGTACCAAAAGTAGCCTGGGGGAACACAGAAGAGCTGAACTCTGCTGAAAAGATGCTCTAACCTAGGCTACAAAAATCTTCTGAGAAGCACAGTGTATTAATTTAGGTGAAGTGTCAACAACCTCTGCTAATGCATTCCATGTTAGAACAGTAATCCTTACTGGGCAACATCTTTGTGCTGTGTACGTGCAAAGTTATTTGCTTGCCAATTGAAAATTAGAGGAGAAAGACAGCCAGGTTTCCTAGGTGCTGAGCTGATGGTCTGACATACATACTATCTTTCATTTTCTTTGCAGAAAAAAAAAAGGTAGAGAACATGTGTAAAAGTGGAATACATATTTCAGCACACTTGCCATCTATTGCTTTCATTTCATTTAGTTTTTAGATGACTTTGGGGTTTATGTGGCAAGTGAATTTTAAGCTGCTGTTCTAGACAAAATTTCACTTAAACTTCCTAGTCTTACCTAGGTCACACCTATCAAAGCGTCTCAGAGTTCACCATTGTCTTTTGCCTTCCATATCATAATGACTGTTCTTGAAATGCATGCTTGTATTATCACAGAATCACAGATTACCAGTGATTGGAAGGGACCTTGAAAGATCCAATCTCCCTGCCAGAGCAGGAACACCTAGATCAGGTCACACAGGAACACGTCCAGGCGGGTTTTGAATGTCTACAGAGAAGGAGACTCCAAAACCTCTCTGGGTAGCCCGTTCCAGTGTTCCACCACCCTCACTGTGAAGAAGTTTTTCCTCATATTTAAGTGGAACCTCTTGTGTTCCAACTTGCATCCATTGCCCCTTCTCCTATCACAGGCCGTCACTGAGAAGAGCCTGGCTCCATCCTCCTGACACTCACCCTTTACGTATTTATAAACATTAATGAGGTCACCCCTCAGTCTCCTCCAAGCTAAAGAGACCCAGCTCCCTCGGTTTTTCCTTGTATGGGAGATGCTCCACTCCCTTCATCATCTTTGTAGCCCTGCCCTAGACTCTCTCCAGCAGTTCCCTGTCCTTCTTGAACTGAGGTGCCCAGAACTGGACACAATATTCCAGATGGGGTCTCACCAGGGCAGAGTAGAGGGGGGGGAGAACCTCTCTTGACCTACTGACCACAGCCCTTCTAATACACCCCAGGATGCCATTGACCTTCTTGGCCACCAGGGCACAGTGTTGGCTCAGGGTCATCCTGCTGTCTACCAGGCCCCCCAGGTCCCTTTCCCCTACACTGCTCTCCAACAGTACAGTTCCCAACTTGTACTGGTACCTGCAGTTGTNGCAAGACACCATCCAACAAGACCACAACTTTCTGGCTTCTAT